>LPNX010567779.1:0-43065 GCA_001517045.1 Pseudotsuga menziesii
AAAGTCATCCCAAAGCCTCTCCCAGTCAGGTAGGTTCTCTCTGCCCACTATAGCTTGCACAAAGGCACCCCAGGACTTTGAAGCCCCATTCACTGCGGTGCAGACAAGCTCTGAAGGGGCAACCTTCTCCCCAACTGCTGCAAGTTCATCCCGAACTGCAGAAATCCTAGTAAGGTAAGCTGTGACTCCCTCACCTCCATTCATCCTGATACTCTTGAGTTTTTCTCTGAGAACCATTTTCCTGTTCTCATTAGAACTCTCATACAGGCTGGTTAAGGCTGTCCACATCTCATGTGCCCTATCCTTACCTGAAATGTGAGGGATAATGTGGTCTTTAACCGCATCAAAAATAATCCTTCTAGCTTTACAGTCTAGCTTGTTGAAGGTTGAAAGGGCTGCTGCATCAGTAGATGCAGGAATGGTAATCGGATTTGCTGTAGTGTTCCTAACTACATCCGGCCATAGCTCATGCTCTTCAAGCAACAACAAAATTCTGGCCTTCCAAGGCACAAAATTCCCTGTCCCATCCAACCTATCCTCCAATCTAAGTCCTGTAGCCATCTTCTCACCAACCAAACAAAATGCTGCTCACTGACAGAAGTAAAATAACAAAAAATTCTGAGTTCTGGAAATTACTGTGTGTCTGCAAAAATCACTGTTTTCTGCCCCCTTTGCTCTGATACCATGTAGAAAACTGAGTTTTACTACTTGCTGGTTTAAATGAACATTTAGTGGTTTTCACTTCAGCCGGTTTTGCATAGGCTGAAAGCTACTTAAAAAATTGCTGAACAATTTTAAACACACAGTAAAAATACTAACAGGCTGAAAACAAATACATATGGACAGTCACACCATAAATTTTTAACTCAGAGATTCTTGGCTAAATAAGCCCTGGAAAAACCCCCATGGGGAAAACCAGTCAGAGAGAGAGAGAGATCTTTATTTCTTCAGCAAAAATATCAGACAGAAAATACAGTACAAATTCTACTTATCTCCAAAACCATCTAGCAGCCTCGATTTCTGTGCATGAACAACAGCCTGCTGTTATTCGTTTTCTGTGCCGAACTGACCCAGAAAAATCAGTCAAGACCGTACTGTACGGCCTGCTTTAAATGCAGCCGTACGACCTTGAAATTCGTGCCTGAAATAAATGCTCCTGTCTTGGGATTTCCTCGATTTCTGTGCTAAAGATCAACCTTAAAAACTGTGCAGTCCGTACCTTGGAAAACTGTGCAGTCCACACCACGATTTCTGTGCATTAAATGCAAACCGTACAGTGCATTAAATGCAGACCGTATTCCTCGATTCCTGTGCAGCCGTACCAGCAATAAATGAAGGTAATACACCTCGATTTCTGTGTGATCTCTCTTCTGGAAAATCGTGCCCTTGCTCTCAGTCTTGACCTCCTTGCTCAGCTCTCTCTTCTTCTCATCAAAAAATGAAAAGTGATAATCCTTTTGCCTCCCTCATGCTTTTTGTTTGACCTAAGTGAGTTTCTAATCCAACGGTGGAAAAGAGATCTAATCCAATGGATGAGAATCAATGAGAGTAAAAATCTCTTTTATTTAATTCACATAAATAAAATTACTCACTCACTTAAATTTATCAAAAAGTGACTTTATGTTTATAAAGTCTCATTAAGTGACATTTAATGTGAGGGTCACCTTTTTCCCTCTTAAAGTGACTTCGGCAAAATAAAGTCACCTAGGGAACATCTGCCTAGGTACAAAAACTAACAAGGTTACCTTACAAAGAAGCATGAAATGTACAAAAGAGCCACCAAAAGTTCCTCCAAAGATTGCTTGTATTAAGTGGCCCAACTAGGGCAAGAAGATTACAATAAAAGAAAATGAGAAAAGAGTGGGGAAATATTCCGGCAGCATAACAATAGTATGAGAGATCATATCAAATGAGTGAGTGAGACCCTCATTATATAGTTGAGGAAGACCCCAACCCCTTGAAGATCAATGGCCGACATTAGATCTAGATCTAGGTTAAATCTCCACCACTAGATCTAGGTATTTGACTTTTGAACCCTCTCAACCATTCTCCACCCTTAGATTGCTTTTTAATCAATGGCTTGGATGCTTGATCCATGTGACAATGATTCCCCACCCTTAGATCTAGGGCTTTGACCAAGACGTCCCCCTGAGATCAATTTGAGTTTGAATGTGGGCCCAATAGCTAGGCGCCCCTCTACATTTGGCGTCCTCCTCCAAGGGTAGCGCCCTCCATCTTTAGTTAGTGCCTCTCTAAATGATGTGACGCCCTCCCTTTAACTAGGCACCTCACTTTATGGCTAGACGCCCTCTAAATATAGCGCCCCTCTATTCCATGTGTGGCGCCTTCCTTTTACTAGCGCCCTTCTCTAACTGATGGTAGTGCTCCTCCAAATATGGTAATACCTCCAAATGTGGTAGCGCCTCCCTTTTAGTGGGGCTTTTTTTTACACTGGCGCCCTTTTTGGTGGAGTTTTCCACTTAAAATGAGCTTTAAAATAGCTAGACGTCTCCCTTTAGAAGATTTTTTACTTGGGCGCTCCACCTTAGTGAGGGTTTAGACCACCTTTATGGCTCTAAACTTGGATTTGACTTTGCCATTTTCTCCAAAAAAAACATTTAACCTTTAGACTTAGGCTAAATATAAATTTCATAGATTTAATTTTTCAAATTAATATTTTTTAAATTTTTCCAATTTTGACTTAAGGAAAAATTAAAAATAAACTTGAAAAAATTATATCTAGGCCATGGGGGGGTGGAAAAATTTGGAATAAAATTTTCCTAGGCTTAACAACCCCCAAACAAAATTACCATGGCATTATTTGATTTTTTCCTTCAAAATCAAATAATATGAATTTTTGACTTAGGGAAATTAATTATTTCCCTAGGAAAAATAGACCTTGCTTAGACAAAAATGGTCTATCTCCTCAACCACTCATCAGAATGACATGGGACTCGAAGCAGTGGCTTAGGGGGTTTCATAGCAATTTGCCTTGCATTCATAGCCCCTAGTACAAAATGCCAGTGCTTGAGCAATTACATTATTACATCAAAACTTAGTTAATTAACCACCAAAGGGTGAAATTAATTAACTAGAAAAAATAAACAAAAATACAACAACATAACGAAACTCCGCAAGACTCTATACAAATGTCTAGCATGGTCACGAACAACATTTTGAACCCTTAGCCACCTCATGGACTTGACTGGTAGAACGCTCGTCACCACTTTGGAGGATTTTGAGTGAAAAATCAAACCAATTAAAATCGTTTAAGCAACAAGATTAATTGGAAAGGGAAAAAACACTCGATGAGGGGACTTCCCTAACAACCAGTTCCATGGTGTGGCATCCATATCATATGACCCACACTAGCACATATAATTACATTAATTTTCCCACGCAGGGGAGCGGACATTTCGTTTTACAAAGGGGCAATTGCCCTGCAGAAGTGAAAAAATCCTCAGATTTTTCCAAGGTACAGCTTGTACAACTATGTACATCTTCATGTACATGGAGTTGCCACCTAGTCGAAATAGGTGGGCAACACTCTGAAAGTTGAAGATGGATTGCTTTTGACATGGAATATTTTGAATGAAGTGGAGTGAGCTCCTTTTTTTGGAAAAACGATATAGAGAAAGAAAAGGTCGTGGACTGTGGTAATTTCGCGAAGTAAGGTAAAGCTCATTGCTGAGGCAGCTGACTGAGGAACTCAAACATCATCACTGACTTTTCTTTTGGGAAATTCTTTGAGAATTTTAGAAGAAATCAGCGTTCTCATTGTGCATGGAGCTTAATCTTTACAAGCATGCTATCTATCCACTTTGGATCAAAGATTGAGCTATGCGAATGATGTGCTAGTATTGGAGGACCTTCATAGTGAATGAAATCGAAGAATCATCAGTTTTACAGGTGCTCTGCTTATTACGTCAACCCCACGATTTATACTTTCTTCACGTCAAACCCACGCCTTCAAATTGGCTTTGGCTGGAGCATCTATTTTTTATTCTCAGGGGAAGAATCGATCAATATCGCATGAAAGCAGGTGTTCCCTTCTCTCGGTCCACGGAAAGAATTGGCAGTAAACCGTATTCAAGTATCGGGTCCATCGTCTCTCTTCTTCGCGTGCGCAAGGGTTCTGCCCAGTAAAATTATTTCGCCTCTGAAAAGACTCGAAGTAATTATAGGTCAAGACAAATGACAGAATTTTTCCTCTAAGGTCGGGGGTTAGATGCAACATTGCAGTGGTCGTATTATGAAGTCTAGACAGTCCAAGATTGAAGTATTGACGGGTTGAGTTGT
Organism: Pseudotsuga menziesii; assembly: GCA_001517045.1. Classification (NCBI taxonomy): domain Eukaryota; kingdom Viridiplantae; phylum Streptophyta; class Pinopsida; order Pinales; family Pinaceae; genus Pseudotsuga; species Pseudotsuga menziesii. The sequence goes on from LPNX010567779.1 coordinate 4,300, forward strand.
GAAGCAAAACAGTTCTTGGAGGAAGATTACAGTGATCTGAGGTAAGAAAAGAACAGGACCGAACTAAGGTATGAGTGTGGTAAAAGCACATTAACTATTGAAGAGCCCCAAGTCTAAGGCCTCGTTGACTGTTGTTCTAGGGTTATATTTTGACTATGGAAGAGGCCGCAAGTTGAGGCCTAGATAGACTAGGTTTTGGGCTGTCTATGGATAAAAAATGAGGTTGAAGATAGACTGAGTTTTGGACAGTGATGTGTCTGAAATCGGCAAGGAAGAAACAGGTCTCTGAAGAAGCAAAGAAGTCTGATATAAGGACAATGAAATCACAGTTTTGTGGCAGCAAGGAAGAGTAGATTATGAGGAGTCAAAGCTACAGTCCTGTGGAGCAGATGGAAGCTAATGAAGAGTTATGATCAAGAACCTATAGAGAAGAACTGAATGTGTGATCTGAAGAGACTTGTTGAAATCTGCTTGACAGTGACATACTTGACTGTATCTTCCAGGTTTGATGTCATAGATCCGAGGTTTGCATCTTGTTTACTAAAGGATATTTTGTGGAGACCCAACTATGTTATTGTTCATAATACATATACTGTTGTTATGAATATTGCATAGTCACTGTGGGTTAAGAAAGACTTGCAAAGAACTTGCCTTAAATCACAGAGGTCTAAAAAGTATATTGATAGAGGTCTGAAATCATAAAGTTGATCTGTGTAGTGTATTAACAGAGGATGGATATTGGGAGGACTAATTACCTTAACAAAAAGATGAGTTCTGGGGCAGAGCTGTAGTAAGATGTATTTATGAGGGCTAATGATTGATGAAGTTTTGTCGAGGACATATCTATCCCTGTGTTTCATTGATAGTTGAGCATGGTTTATGAGCAGATTCAACAAAGTTACATGAGTTAGAGCAGATCCTTGTGAGCACATACTTGAACAACAAGTTTGATAGGTTGATGATAAGGACAAGTTGATGATAATGAGCAGCAGAACTGATTGATGATTAGCAGCAGCTGATTGAGTTGGAAAGTGGATTGAGGTGTTGACAAGCAGACCTATGACCTGCAACATTGATAAGCAGACCTATGACCAGCAGTAGAGATGATGAACAGTGTTGATGAGAGTGATGATCAGATGATCAGCAGTATTGACCAACAGCAGAACAGATTCAACAAAACAAATTGAAGAGATAGGTGATGTTTATGTGATTGATGAAATGATGTGACAGTGAGCTTTAATTGTAAAAGCAAGCTTGTCTTGCTTTTGAGGTTAGGATACCTCAAACCCTTCTTAGCAGGGTCTAAGAAAACCAGGCAGGGTCCTAGATGCAGAGTAGGTGCTCTTCATATCAGTAGGTGTTGATTTTACCTAACGGTTGTAGCCAGACCAAAACTAATACAAAAAAATTACAAAATTATATGGTGTTGTGTTCTTTTGTGTTATGGTTCTTGATGATTCAAATGCTTATGATATGTGAATGATGAAGTGTAAGATGTTTATGAAATGATTATGAGATTGGTAGAATGATGAATTGGTAGTTAATTGCGACAAGCTAAGAAAAGTTTTAAAATCGCTTTACACTGATTCACCCCCCCCCTCTCAGTGTCTAACACTTCATACTTTCACCATGCAGGTTTTTTAGAGTGCTTAATCCGGCTTCAAAACATACTGCTAAAAACGGGCTCTTTCTTACCTCTCTTAATCAAACTTTAAAAAATATCTTCCTTGGCTATAAGATCCACACATCCTTATTCATCTTCTCTCCCTTTGTCCTCTTTATCCATCTCTTCTTTCCTCTTTTCAGTTTGTTTCTTTTGCCCTCACTCTTTTTTCTTTTTGCTCCTCTTTTTCCCTCTTTGTTTTACCTGTTTTCACCATGTTTTTCCTTGTTTTTTTGCTTTATTTTTCTCCACTCTTCGTTGCCCTCTTCCCCCTTTTGTTTGCAGCCATACTTCACTTTGTTTGGCTGTCCTATTTGCAAAAATTTTGCAGCCAACTTTCCTCTTAGTTGGTTGCCCTCTTTCACACCCATTTTCAGCGCTTTTGGGCCCTTTTTCAACTTCATTTTTGCCATTTTTCAAGCCTCTTTTCCTCTCTAATTTGCAGCCATCTAACTCTTTTGTTGGCTGCCCTGTTTTTCCATCTTTCAGCTTTCCTTTTTACTCTTTTCTTTGCATGTACTTTTCTTAGTTTTGCTTCGAAAAACACTAAATTTTTGCATTAAAACGAATTTTTTTTGCATTTAGATTAGTTTTTGTTTTTGTCTAACAAATAATGGGTGCATGAGTACTTGTTTGTTTTGTGCAGACATTGAAGAGGAAAAGCGAACCAAAAAGGACTTGAAAATTGAATAAATTGCAAAAACCAAGAAGAAAAACATCAAGCATAATTTGCTTCATTGTAAAAGCCATTAAGGCTTCTTTCTTTCGTTTTCTTTTCAAGGGTTAAAGTCCCTCTTGTTGTAATCATTAATAAAAAGGACTAGTGGGGTTAAGCCTCCCACACTTTTTCTACTTCCCCTATTTGGTGGAAGTGTGTCTTGTCCTTTCCTTACGTAGATTAGAGTGCCTTAGATAACCTTTTTTTAGGGACTACCCCCCTTGGCTTCTTAGGAGTTAGCCTAAATGGAGGAGCTAGGATTAGGTGACAGCACTTGGATCTTTGCTTGCCCCCAAGGCCACACCTTTCCCGCTTAGGGAAACAGCAGTCCAAAAGATTTCTGCTAACAGTGTGCATTCGACAAACAACATCTCTAGCGCCGTTGTAGGGGACAAATCTTTTTGTTTCTGGATGGCTTTAACCTTAGTTTTTTCTTAGTTTGTACCTTTTTGATAGATTTTTAGTCTAATCAACTCTTTGAAATTAGACTTGAATCCATCCGGCGACTCCACTGTCAAATAACTTACCAAGGTATCATTAGAGGAAATTTCAACTCAAAATGGGCCTCCTAAGGAAAATTAATAAAATAATAGTTAAAATAATAAAATAATATTTATTAATTTTGGAGGAAGAAAAGAAAAAACTACTCTTTTGTTCGCATTTTCGACATATCTATCTGTGTTTTTACTCAAATTTCGATCGGGAGAGCTCGTTGGTTGCGGAATTACCTGTGTTTTTACTCAAATTTCGATCGAGAGAGCTCGTTGGATGCGGAATTAAATTCCCCATCCAACGAGTACCCACTCGGCATGCTTTTGACAGGCCCTGCTACCCCAAAAACAAGAAATACCTAAAAAAATGTGATGATGATGTCACTCGGCATACTTTTGACGGGCCCCGCTACCCCAAAAACAAGAAATACCTGAAAAAACGTGACCCGCTACCCCAAAAACAAGAAATACCTAAAAAAACGTGATGATGATGTCATTATCACGTTTTTTCAGGTATTTCTTGTTTTTGGGGTAGCGGGGCCCATCAAAAGTATGCCGAGTGGGTACTCATTGGATGCGGAATTTAATTCCGCATCCAACGAGCTCTCTCGATCGAAATTTGAGTAAAAACACAAGGAGATATGTCGAAAATACGAACAAAAAAATAGTTTTTTTATGATACATATCCCCAAATTTATATTAAAAATTTGTTTAAGAGATGCTCCCTTTTTAAATTTTAAAGCATTTTGATTGGCTAATACATGATGACATAGAATTTGTATTATTTTTGGAGGGCCCATTTTAAATTGAAATTTCCTCTAATGTCAACTAGAAGAAAATCTGAAGGCCTACTCAATTTCATCCCTAAGCCTGAACAGGTTTATTGGGGGAGATTGAATAAGTTAGTTTCTCGTAGGATCCTTGAGAATCTTGGATCTGAGTCTGTTTTAGACATTCGTAAGTTGTTTGAAGAAAATAATAATCAAAATTGTTTTTCTGAGATAATGGGTGAGTATTTTACTCAACTCGACTTCTCTCAGATAGCAGGTCAACCCCATCGTCTTCCAGACAAAACCGTAGAGAAGCTCCCTATGTTCGTTGGAACTGATGCCACCACTTTCGCTATGCATCTCAGAAGTTTCTCCAGATTTGTTAATGCCTTCATCAGTGATCCTACACATCAACATGATGACATTTACATGAAACTCTTTGTTCTTTCCTTGGATGGAAGAGCTGGTGACTGGTACAGCAATTTACTAGACAACTCATTTGCTATACTTGAAGCTTTCAAAACCAATGTTGAAAACCTCGCCGACTTCTCGTGAGAAATTGCAAAAGTCGCAACTTTTGCTCCAAGCCGATTTTTCGATGAGCAAAAGTCGCGATTTTTTTAAAAATCATCAAGTCGCGACTTTTGGTAAAAATATTGCTTTTGGGGGAAACCGCGTGGGTCGAAGGAAAAAGTCGCCCAGGCAACCAATCCGCGGCTTACAAAAGGAAAAAAACGGGTTTTTTTATGTCATTTGGCAAATGAGTTTGTTGGAAGTGGAGGAGAAGGGCTTGAGGAGACCACCAACACCTTTGGAGGCTTTCAAACACCATTTAGCATCTCAACCAAGGATTTTTGTGGAGCAAGTGTGCAAGGTATTTGCATTTTATCCCATTGTTTTTCTATCTTTTCCATGGACTGTTTGAAAATTTTCTTGCATTTTTTCTTGCATATTTCTTTGACTATTTCTTTCCATATTTCTTGCATATTTCTTTGCTATTTGTTTTTACTATTTTTCCATTGATTTCCATGCCCGAAAAAATGAAAAACAGTCCAAATGTAAATGGGGGTTTTAAAAAATTAGAATGGAATATAGCATGCTTGTTTTTTTAATTCTTAGCCACCCTCTTCTTATCTTTCATAGCTTAAAATCTAAATTTAGAGCTCTGATTTTTTAAGCTAGAATGTTGCTATTTTTTTCCAATGGAGTTTAATGTAATGTTTTTTTGTATTTTGTGACCTAGGGTTGCATTTGAGTTGAAGCATTCCAATTGCAAAAATGCCAAAGATAATGGACCCATTTTGGTAGTATGATCAGCCCGAGAATGGCATCAATAGGAAAAATTTGAGTTGTAAATTATGTGGGCATCACATGTCGACAGGGGTTAACAGGTTGAAATACCATTTAGCCAAACTACCTGGCCATGATGTTGACCTTTGTACTGCAGTGACCCCAGAAATCATGAGATCTGCACATGACGCCATCAATGAAAAAATGAGAAAGAAGGATGAGATCGCTGCAAACAGAGCTAAGCTTGCAGCTCTTGTCCAAGCAAGAAGTGTAGGTGCATCTCTATCTACCACTATCGATGAGGGTAGTGGGAGGGGTTCCAGAACTTCACCTCTTGGTAGGGTGGGGCTCGCATCCCATTATGTTGGACCAGGATCACAACCTTCTATCAAGTCAATTAGAAAGAAATTGGAAAATGTAGAAGCGGGCAGGGTAATGGGAAGGTGTCTTTACTGGAGTCACATACCTCTCAGCATTGTTAGTAACAATCCATTTTGGCAGCTGATGTTTGATGCCATTGCAGTAGTTGGCCCAAGATATAAAAGTGCCACCTTTGAGGAGTTGCGGGGCCCAATCCTTCAAGCAAAAAAGATGGACATCGGTGCTAGGTTGGCAGAGTTTAGGCAGTCATGGGAGAGCACTGGATGCACAGTCATGTCAGATGGGTGGACAGACGGTAAGGGTAGAAGCCTTATCAACTTCTTGGTACATTCTCCTAGAGGTACCATGTTTGTAAAATCATTTGATGCATTGGCACATGTAAAAGATGCAACACTTTTATGCGAGTTGATGGACGGGTTCATCCAGGATATTGGGGTGCACAATGTTGTGCAAGTTATTACAGATAATGCAGCTAATTATGTGGTTGTTGGCAGGATGCTTATGGATAGGTACCCCTTTTTGTTTTGGACTCCATGCGCAGCTCATTGCATTGATTTGATGTTGGAGGATATGTGGAAAATTCCCTTAATCAATGTGGTGATTGATCAAGCTAGGGCCATCCCCAAGTTCATTTACAACCATGGTTTTGTTCTTAGTCTCATCAGGAGGCACACCAAAAACAAGGAGTTGAAGCGTCCTGCAATCACACATTTTGCCACCACAATTATTACTCTTCAGTCTTTGCTTCAATGTCCGTTTGAGTTGAAGCAAATGTTTGTTTGTGATGAGTGGCGTGATTGTGCTTACAGCAGGAGAGAGGATGGGAAAACCATTTCCAAGCTGGTGTACACTGACGCCTTTTGAGAATGAATGGAGGAAGTGTGCTCGGTTAGTGAACCTTTAGTGAGGGTTCTGCGACTTGTTGATGGTGATAAGACCGCAATGGGCTATTTATATGAGGCCATGGATAGGGCCAAAGAGACCATTCGGAATTTCTATGTGGGAAAGGGTACCCCAGGGCATGACAGGCACATGTTGTTATGGGAGTTGATTGATACTCGATGGACTAGGATGCTTCATCGACCCATTCATGCAGCAGGACTCTTCCTCAACCCCGCATTTTCCTACAAATGCAATTTTGATTTTAATGGTGAGGTTTTGGAGGGGCTTCTCACTTGTATTCAGAGGATGATACCTGATTATGACACTCGCAATGCAGTCAATCACGAGATAGAGGTGTATCAGGATGGTACTGGAGTATTCAGCTTTGCTGATGCTATTCGTTACAGGAGCGAATTCATGCCAGGTAAGTTATTAACTTATTAAACCGTCTTAAGTTTTTGTTGAAGAGTGTAATCTCACCCGTAGTTAGTTAGTGAGTTAGGTCAAGTTAATATTGTCTTTTGTATTTCCTATTTAAACAGTTCCTAATAATGAGAAGGCATCTAATCTGCCCATTGTGCTTATCTGGCTTCATTCTATTCTTTCATATGGTATCAGAGCTTACGACCTGATCCGTCCATTGTTGGGGTAAGCCTTTTTCACAGACTGGAAAGCATTCTCACTAAAAAGCCATTTGAAAGCGGAAAGTGGATTCCCTCCAGAGCTAGGGCAGGCTATTTTATTTTATTTTATTTTCCAAATCTGAATTTTATTTTGGAAAGCACGCTATTTTTATCTTCCGGATCAAAATTTAGGTTTCGTTTTGCCCTAATCCTAATAAAAAAAAGGATTTTTTTTCATGGAGATTGTTTCCAGGCACGACACCCTACATTCTGTTGAAGGAAGCACCCACACTCACTGCTCAGATCACACTTTTGTTTTTTTATGGGATAGTAAGGGGCGTTACCAATTGAGGACACCGCTCCTTTCACATAGTGGAAAAGAAGTGCCACCGCCTCTTGTGTGGAGGAGAAAAGCAGTGCCACCACACAGCTGGTATCTGGAAAAAGTGGTGAACTGCGGGGACTTATACCAATTCCGAGCACCACACCCCCCCACTGCCCATTGCCTTTACACTAGGAGCAGTGCTGTTTCTTTTATTAAAAAAAAAAGCTAAGCAAGGGATTTTTTAATTTAAAAAAAAAGGAGAAAAGCAAGGGCATGAATGAAGAGATTGATGTAATTCAACAAATGTTGGGATATGGTGGAAACCAAGTTCAAAGAACCTGAAGCAGCTGCTTTGGCCACAATGAATGATGCCCAGAAGAATGCTCTCAAAGCTCGTCGAGACCGAGATCTCACAGCCACATGGATGATCCAAAGTTGCATTGAAGAGTCCATTTTCCCACGAATTTCAGGTGTTACCAGTGCACATCAAGCTTGGAATCTACTTGCATCGGCCTACAAGGGAACTGGTCGCGTTAAAAGAGTAACACTGCAAACCCTACGCCTTCAATTTGAAATTTTGAAGATGAAAGAGTCAAAAACTGTGGATCAGTTCATGACTAGGGTTTCGGGTATTGTGACCCAATTCCAAACCTATGGTGAACCGCTAGAACAAAAAATCGTTGTTCAAAAGATTCTTCGGTGTCTCACCAAGAAGTTTGCTATGGTAGTAACTGCCATAGAAGAAGCAAAAGATCTGTCTAAGTTCACCCTAGAAGAGTTGAATGGATCTCTTCTATCTCATGAAATGCAATTCACTCAAGAAGAAGAATCGTTGACCAATGCTTTCAGCACCCAGGCTTCCCTCAACAGAGATCGAGGCCGAGGAGGACGAGGTAGAGGAAGAAGAGGCCGAGGATCTCGAGCTACAGAAAACAGAACCAGTCACAATCATGAACACTCAGAGCATTCAGAACACTCTCACAACTCTCAAGGTCAGAGGGGAGAGGCAAGAGATGGACCAATAAATCCATTGTTTAGTGTAACTACTGCAAGAAGTATGGGCAATATGAACGAGCATGCAGGAAGAAGCAAGCTGACTAGAACAACAACCAGAACAATAGCAGAGCCAATGTCTCCAAAGAAGAAGAAGGCTCACCAGAGGTGATGTTTCTGTCTTATCAAGCAACTGAAGAACACTACAGCTCAAATCTATGGCTACTAGATAGCGGTTGCAGCAATCACATGATAGGTAACAAGCCACTATTCTCTAGTCTGGATTCCTCTGTTGTCACGAATATCAAGCTAGGAGATGACTTTCTGGTTCCAGCAAAAGGAAAAGGTACTATTCCTGTACTTACTAAGCAAAATGAAAAAATGTCCATTCATGAGGTGTTTTAAGTACCTCATTTGACTGTAAATTTGATCAGTATAGGTCAATTACTTCAGAATAAGTATGATGTTAGGTTTCATGATACATACTATGTTATCTATGATAAACCTCCTAGTAAGAGACTCATAGCCAAAGTTGAAATGACCAAGAATAGAATCTTTCCTCTTAGTATTAGGAGTGCCAACCTTCCACATCCTATAGCTCATACAGTTTCCAGTCAAGATGAATCCTGGTTATGGCACTGTAGATTCGGTCATCTTCCCTTCAAGAGTCTCAATCTCCTGCACAAACAGTCAATGGTCAAAGGATTATCGGTAATTCATGAACAATCCAGCACCTGTGAGGATTGTATCACTGGTAAACATCATAGGGACAGTTTCCCCACTTCCGCATCTCGAGCCAAAGAGCATCTTGGATTAGTTCATACAAACCTCTGTGGACCCATGCAAACCTAATCCATAGGAGGCAGTTTCTATTTTCTAACCTTTATCGATGATTTTAGCAGGAAAACATGGATTTATTTTCTCATGCACAAATTAGAGACCTTCTCCAAGTTTAAAGAGTTCAAGGCTCTCACTCAGAAGCAGTCTGGAAAGTCCATTAAAATGATCAGGTCAGATGGTGGAGGTGAATATGATTCACATGAGTTTTTCAGACTTTTGTAAGCAGCATGGCATCTAGAGACAATTCACCACCAGATACACTCCACATCAGAATGGAGTTGCTGAACGGAAGAACCAGACCATCATGAACATGGCCCGTAGCATGCTGTCACACAAGAAGCTGTCAATAGATCACCCACAGTGACTATCCAAGACAAGATTCCTGAAAAAGCATGGAGTGGCACTAAGACTAGTGTCTCACATCTCAGAATATTTGGTTTTATTACCTTTGCGCATATACCTGATGAACTCAGAAGAAAGTTAGACAATAAAAGTGAGCGCTGCATTTTCACTGGTTATAGTGAACAACACAAGGCATACAAGCTATATAATCCTATCACTAAGAAGCTTGTGGTAAGCAGAGAAGTAAAGTTCATTAAAGACAAATGCTGGAGTGATTCTTCAGACATACAACATGAAGAACGCTCACATCAGCTAGATCTACCTATCAGACTTCCAAGATTGGAAGTACAACAGCAAGAAGAAGCAGTAGACGGTGCACCACAGAATCGGAAAACCAAAATCTTGAGAGAGTTATATGAATAGACTCCAATTCTTGATGAGCAACTTCAGTTTGCTCTCTTCTCCTGTCAGCCTGTTATCCAACTTTTTGTACCATAAGTTGGGTTACCTGAGGAGCTGCCAGTTCACAGACTTGTTCAAAGTCTGATTCCAGTGTATCAGTTGATCCGTCTGCTTGTCTAGCCAATATTGGCTAGTCACTTTTTTATTTGAATAATTTTGACCATGGCCCCGCAGGGTTTGTAATAAAATGTGCTAGTAGGATATTTTTGAGTGGTTCGGTCTCCTGAGACGTAGAATCTCAAATAGGGTATTCCAGGGAGTTTTTTTCCCCTGACAATTATGCTTTGCCTTCAGCCGAGTATAATTGACGAGGTTTTCTCCCGCTTCCTCCAAAGCTGGAATGCCCGATGTTGAATTCTGGGCCTTGGGGGGTTATTAGAGCCCAACTGAGTGTCATAAGCCTACTAGACATTATTTAGATAGATCATGGTCATGTCCTAAGTCATCTAGACACTTAAAAAAAAATCGAAAAAATCTTTTTCGAACAGTGAAAATTTATTTTTTAATTTTTATTACTTTTCCTAAGTTTTTTGGGTTAATTTTTCCATAAATTAAATGGAAAAAACCCGTTCGTGAGCCGGAATCAGAATTCAGTGATTGAAGGCTCTAACCTTAAGCCAAAAATCATTCTTGATCAGCCAGCCAGTCAGAACCAACTTTCAGATCAGCAATCGGACACATAATGCCTTTTTACTCAAAAAAGTCAGTTTTGAGTAAAATAATGATTTTTAGTAAAAAAATGATTTTTATTAAAAAATGATTTTTATTAAAAAAATGATTATTTTGGAGAAAACTAAAACTCTCCAAATTAATCCAAATTTAATAAAATAAAAGGCTAAATGACATCTCATGGAACACTTATGATGATTGGAGTTATCATAACTCAGCTTCAGTCATCATTAAGAGAGCAATTAATTTATTATCAGTTATCAGACATGTCATCTCCAGCTAAAGATGAGATGGAGAGCTCTCATTGGTCCGGTGATTTGATCGAGGTAAAGACTGAAACTTACACCATCAGTGGGCTTCCCAAACCTAGCTCAGGCTCCTGCCAGACCTAAAGGATGAGCTTACCTACATCTAGACTCACACATGTGGCCTCATCCATGGCTTGTTTTCAGTGCACAGGTTTGGAGTGGGGGCGCCTTGCCTAGGTGGGGGCCTCCCCTCACTCCCGGTTCTCCGGTTTAGGTCTGGGCTCTTTGTTAGGTGGCTAAGATGGTTAGGGTTGGTTTTTTGGTTTCAAGGTTTTAGCACTCTCTCATTTGTTAAAAAGAGGCTCTTTCAGCTCTATTTGGATGGACTTTTGGGCATAGAAGCTTTTCAAAAATTGTAATCATTATATTATTGAATAAAGCTTTTCGACTTTGGAGGTCTACAGGATTGTCTCTTCATTGCTGGATGTGTTGTATGAGGTGATCTCTTTCCATGCTTTCAATTTGTTATTTATGTGTTGAATCAAACAACTAGCTTTAGAAGTCTATTATTAGAACATAAGATTTACCATTTGCTGCTGTCAAGTTGGTTTATTATGCAAAGTTTATCATAATCTAGATGGGTACAAATATTCAGTTATATGAAGTATTGATCTTGATTTGCATATTCCTAGCATACTAGATTTTATTGTTTGATCTCACTGGGTATCAAGTTGGATTGTCTTTACAGATCTCGCCATTTGGAGAAGGGTGCGAGCTCAGCTGCATCAAACTCATCTCCATCATCATAAGAACCTTCTAACATTGTTGACTTTCAGGACCTACAGAGAGTTTGGCTTTTTTCAAGAGGAAAAAACAAGGAGATCTTCCTCCAAAGTTCCATCTCAAAGTCTTTCATAAATTCTTCTTTAAAATTCTTTTGGTTACCGGTTACTTAGGAAGCCTTAGTTTACTTCTTTCCATCCTTTGGCTTCCCTTTCTTTGCCTTGTTTGGCTCGCCTTTCATTCTTCCTTTTCGCTGCCCTCTTTTTCCTCCTTGTGGACAGCCCTCTTTTGACTGTTCGCTGCCCTTCTTTTTACTGTTTTACAGCCCTCTTTTTCCTCCTTGTGGATAGCCCACTTTTGACTGTTCGCTGCCCTCTTTTTTACTGTTTTACAGCCCTCTTTTTGCCTTTGGACAGCCCTCTTTTTCACCTTTTCTCTCTCCCTTTTCTTGGTTTTTCTCCTCTCTCTTTCCTTTTCTTTCACCGCTGGTTTTTACCCTTTTTTTTGAGAATTTAGTTTGTAGTTTGTCTTTAAATTTTTGAGTAATACATAACGTTTGAATTGTTTAAAGCTCTTATTTGCAGGAAGAATCGAGAAAAGCCCAAAGGGCCTTGAGCAAGCAAGAACAAAAAAGACAAATCTTCCCTCTTCTCTCAATCCCTTTCTCTCCATGTTCTTCCAAGGCAAAGGCAAAAAATAAAAGCCATCAAAATTGTAAAAATTAATAAGAAAGCGAGTGGGATTACGGCTCCCACACCCTTCTTCCCCCATTTGGGGGAAGCCTGTATCATCTCATTGTCATGCTTTTCATTTTTTGTTTAAATTGCTAATGATAGGATAGGGTAGGATAAGTTGCATAATCATAACCAAATAGTTCATGTTTTGAATAATTCATTATGTTTTGAAAATGAAGTAAAAGTATTGATTTGACTGTTTGATTAAATATTGAATAAGTTCTTACTGTATACTTACCCCCTTGCTTTCCCGATTAGGGCCCTAAAAAGCCTGAAAGAGACTCTTGGGTAGTTATATTTTTTATGTTCTATGTCTTTTTCAAGTTTAACAAATTAAGTAAGACTCTTGAACTTGCAGTAACACAAGTCAAGAGCACTCTCTGTCGGAGAGTCCTAATTAATTAATTTAATAAAACTTGCAACACACACCCCTTTAATTAATTAACTCCTTCCCTCCTTGCCGGATTATGCTCTGACCGATCTCAGATCGGAGTACCCAGAAACGGCACTGGATCTTTAAATCCTGCAAGACTAACCTAGTAATACTTAACACCCCGTAACCAACACACCGGCGTTGTAGGGATTCTTCCAAAGTACTTCCTAGTAGAGGCGCCGAAACCTCCCACTGTCATAGAGTCTCGGCTAGCTGGTCACTTGACAATATCAGCATAGGATACTGGGCGGGCCCGACATGTCTCAAACGGAGGAAACTTAGAAGAGTCTCCCGGCTTTGACAAACCTTCGTTGACACCCTAATCAAGAGCATTCTTTAAAATTCTTAAAATCTACTAAGAGCACTTGCAAAACCTAATATTCACTAGCTTAATTCCTAGACTTTATTTCACGCATTTATTTGACTCCATAAGGCACTGGTCCTTAGTTATAATTGAGTAATCTTCTATCTTGATCAACTGTCTAAGGTTTATTTTTGCTGATTATATCTGAATGCTTAAGTAAAGTCTAGAATTTTTGCTTATCTTTGTAATCTGTTGTTAGCAACGTGGATTGCTTTTGATTTAGTGTCATATTCATAATAAACAAACACTTCAAATCATAATAACTCCTAAACAACACCCATCCGCATCCGCAACTAATCACAACACTTTAACAACTTAAGAGCCATAGAAACTCTTTTGTAGGGACTACCCCCCTTGGCTTCGTTAGGAGTTAGCCTAAACGGAGGAGCTAGGAGTAGGTGACAGTACCTGGCTCTGTGCTTGCCCCCAAGGTCACACCTCTCCCACTTTCTCAAGTGAAGAGACAGCTTTCGAAAGATTTCTGCTGCTGGTGTGCAATCGGCGGACAACATCTTTTGGCGCTGTTGCCGGGGACAAATCTTTTTGTTCCTGGACGACCTTTGTTTCTTTTAGTTTTTTACCTTTTCATCCTTTTTTGGTAGATTTTTAGTCCAATCACTCTCTGAAAAAAGACTTAAGTCCACCTGGCGACTCCACTGTTAGTTAACACCTCAAGGTATTCTACTAGAAGAAACTCTGTAGGTTTGGTCGATTTCATCCCTGACCCCAAAAAGGTCTTAAGGAGGAGATTAAACAAACTATCTTCTCGCAGGATCCTTGCAGAACTTGGATCTGAGTCTGTTTCAGACATCCACATTTTATTTCCTAAAAACACTAATACCACTATTTCTGACATAATGGGCGAGTATTTTACTCAGCTTGACTTTTCTCAGATAGCAGGTCAACCCCACCATCTTCCAGACAAAGCTGTCAAGAAGCTCCCGATGTATACAAGCACTGATGCCATTACCTCCGCCATGCACCTTAGGAACTTTTCTAGGTGTATCGATGCTTATATAAATGATCCGGTCAGCCAACATGATGACGTGTATATGAAGTTATTTGCTCTATATTTAGATGGAAAGGCAGGTGACTGGTATAGCAATTTACTAGACAATTCCTTTAATAGTCTAGCAGCTTTCAAAACTTCTTTCACCAACAAGTTCGGTGAAAAGAAAGAACCTCGGCATCAACTTGCGTCCTTGACCAACATAAAGAAGAAAGACACAGAAACAATGGATGAGTTCAATACTAGGTTCACGGAATTGTCAAATGCCATCCCTACTAAGTATGCCCCAACTAAACCAACCATCCTTTTCTATTACATTGAGGCACTTAGTGGCAAAATGCAGTACCAGATCAGAGACAAGGAGCCTGCTAACTTGCTCCAGGCTCAAGATATGGCAATCAAGATTGATCTGAACATGTAGTCATCTGGTGAATCTAACCTCCACGGTTATTCAAGTTCTTCAAATCCGTTGAAAATCAGTAAACCAAAAGACAAGGATCATTTATCAGCTATGAAGGATGCCTATGAAAAACAAATGATGGAGATGAAGAAAAATATGGAGGCAGAGCAGAAACACTTAGCACAGTTAAAAGAAATTCAAAATAGGGTGATCACAATGGAAAGAACTCAAACTCACTCCACTCCTAGAACCTTTCCTACCAAGCCAACTTGGCAAAGAAAGCCTCCCAACCATGAGCAAAGGCCTCCTCATCAGCTAGAGGTCACTAACATGGTTGAGCAGTATAAGCCATTTTGCAGGGCATGTGAAGACCTTCATGAAGAATCTTCTTGTTATTATGCATGCTATGTTCAGGAGCATGGTTTTCCAGAGGGTTGTGCTCCTAAAGCATCCTCAAGCGAGCCTGAGTACATAAACTGTGTAGATGACATGCATGATATTTCCGGAGAAAGTTGGAGAGAGACAAAACAATATTCAAGAGAGCCTGAATACATTAACACAGTTGGACAACTCCATTCTTTCACCATAGAAACCCGGGATCAAGTTGAAGATTATAGTCGGCAATTGGATGATCTCACTAAAAACTTTAGCACTAATCCTACTAATGAGCATAATGATGATAGTTTGGAAGGTTTACTACCTTGTGACCTTTTTTCTAAAGAAGATGATTATAATCATGAGGAGGGATATAGAATCAGATGTGATACAAGTGAGGAAGAATCCCTTACATCTGAGATGGATGATAACTTTGAGACTTCAATTAAAAATCCAATCTTAGATGTTTCATGTGATGAGATTCCTCCATGCACTCCACCGGATGACAAATATTTGGAAAGTTGGGTCCCCTGTGATATCTTTGAAACCCAGCTTTTTGAAGAAGATGGTTTTGAGCAAAATGAGAAGTACATACATGGACTTGATACCAGTGATGAGGCATCTCTCATATCCGACATAGATGGTGATGATAACTATTGGAATTTTATTGAAAATCCAACCTATGATACCTTTGAAAATATTTTTGAGAATCTCATCTATGATATGTCCAGCAAGGGGAGTTGTTATTCTGAGACTTATGAAAGTTATAAGGAAGAGCAGTCAGAGTTTTCATATGATCAGTCAAAATTGTATCCAAGTATCGGTAATAAGGATTTGAAAAAGCAGTGCAGTGATGAATCAGATGGGATACAACTAGTTGAAGTTTTTTCTCAGCCATGGTCTTCATGTATAGATGTTCCTTATGTTTTGGAGCACCTTGGGGCTTATACAATGAATTATTTTTTGATAAGCCTTGATGATCAACATGATGGAGTAGTCGACCTGCCTTATACAATGAATTATTATTTGATAAGCCTTGATGATCAACATGATGGAGTAGTCGACCTGCCGCATTATCCCGATTTATATATCAGCGCTATCCAGTCATGGATAGAAGCAGCCCGCGTGAGAATCTGCCAGTTTGGAAAGAAGTTTGACGACATTATTCATGCCCATGATTCCCCATCCAGCCCGCCCATTCTGGATCACCAAGCAGGTTTGCATTTTCTGGAAATTGTGCCCTTACTTTGGCTGGTAACCAAAGACAAGGCAAAACCTTTTTACATTAATAAAATGATTAGGTGGCTACACTGGATTTATGATTACACCTAACATTTTTTGTATCATGATTAGAGTAGGAAAATAGGCTCCTTAAAGTGAGTGTTTACTTTAGCATTTTATTTATGTACTTAGAAATAAATAAAAATTTCAGTGAAGTTTTTCCTTGAATAAAGCAACTTTTGGATCATTGGCTATTTTTCATAAAACTTGTGCTACTAAGGTTTTCTTGTCAAGTTGAGATGTTTTTACAGGATATGGAAACCAGAGATTCTGGGGTTCTCGTATGCTCTCCTTGCATAAGAGACTAGATCGAGCACACGTCCCACAGTTGGAGCCAGATGTTATCCAACTTTTTGTACCATAAGCTGGGTTACCTGAGGAGCTACCGGTTGACAGACTTGTTCAAAGTCTGATTCCAATGTATCAGTTGATCCGTCTGCTTGTCTAGCCAATATTGGCTAGTCACTTTTTTATTTGAATAATTTTGACCATGGCCCCGCGGGGTTTGTAATAAAATGTGCTAGTAGGATATTTTGAGTGGTTCGGTCTCCTGAGACGTAGAATCTCAAATAGGGTATTCTAAGGAGTTTTTTTCCCCTGACAATTATGCTTTGCCTTCAGCCGAGTATAATTGACGAGGTTTTCTCCCGCTTCCTCCAAAGTTGGAATGCCCGATGTTGAATTCTGGGCCTTGGGGGGTTATTAGAACCCAACTGAGTGTCATAAGCCTACTAGACATTATTTAGATAGATCATGGTCATGTCCTAAGTCATCTGGACACATAAAAAAAAAATTGAAAAAATCTTTTTCGAACAGTGAAAAATTATTTTTTAATTTTTATTACTTTTCCTAAGTTTTTTGGGTTAATTTTTCCATAAATTAAATGGAAAAAACCCGTTCGTGAGCCGGACTCAGAATTCAGTGATTGAAAACTCTAACCTTAAGCCAAAAATCATTCTTGATCAGCCAGCCAGTCAGAACCAACTTTCAGATCAACAATCGGACACATAATGCCTTTTTACTCAAAAAAGTCAGTTTTGAGTAAAAAAATGATTTTTAGTAAAAGAATGATTTTTATTAAAAAATGATTTTTATTAAAAAAATGATTATTTTGGAGAAAACTAAAACTCTCCAAATTAATCCAAATTTAATAAAATAAAAGGCTAAATGACATCTCATGGAACACTTATGATGATTGGAGTTATCATAACTCAACTTCAGTCATCATTAAGAGAGCAATTAATTTATTATCAGTTATCAGACATGTCATCTCCAGCTAAAGATGAGATGGAGAGCTCTCATTGGTCCGGTGATTTGATCGAGGTAAAGACTGAAGCTTACACCATCAGTGGGCTTCCCAAACCTAGCTCAGGCTCCTGCCAGACCTAAAGGATGAGCTTACCTACATCCAGACTCACACATGTGGCCTCATCCATGGCTTGTTTTCAGTGCACAGGTTTGGAGTGGGGGCGCCTTGCCTAGGTGGGGGCCTCCCCTCACTCCCGGTTCTCCGGTTTAGGTCTGGGCTCTTTGTTAGGTGGCTAAGATGGTTAGGGTTGGTTTTTTGGTTTCAGGGTTTTAGCACTCTCTCATTTGTTAAAAATAGGCTCTTTCAACTCTATTTGGATGGACTTTTGGGCATAGAAGCTCTGCAAAAATTGTAATCATTATATTATTGAATAAAGCTTTTCGACTTTGGAGGTCTACAGGATTCTCTCTTCATTGCTGGATGTGTTGTATGAGGTGATCTCTTTCCATGCTTTCAATTTGTTATTTATGTGTTGAATCAAACAACTAGCTTTAGAAGTCTATTATTAGAACATAAGATTTACCATTTGTTGCTGTCAAGTTGGTTTATTATGCAAAGTTTATCATAATCTAGATGGGTACAAATATTCAGTTATATGAAGTATTGATCTTGATTTGCATATTCCTAGCATACTAGATTTTATTGTTTGATCTCACTGGGTATCAAGTTGGATTGTCTTTACAGATCTCGCCATTTGGAGAAGGGTGCGAGCTCAGCTGCATCAAACTCATCTCCATCATCATAAGAACCTTCTAACATTGTTGACTTTCAGGACCTACAGAGAGTTTGGCTTTTTTCAAGAGGAAAAAACAAGGAGATCTTCCTCCAAAATTCCATCTCAAAGTCTTTCATAAATTCTTCTTTAAAATTCTTTTGGTTACCGGTTACTTAGGAAGCCTTAGTTTACTTCTTTCCATCCTTTGGCTTCCCTTTCTTTGCCTTGTTTGGCTCGCCTTTCATCCTTCCTTTTCGCTGCCCTCTTTTTCCTCCTTGTGGACAGCCCTCTTTTGACTGTTCGCTGCCCTTCTTTTTACTGTTTTACAGCCCTCTTTTGACTGTTCGCTGTCCTCTTTTTTACTGTTTTACAGCCCTCTTTTTGCCTTTGGACAGCCCTCTTTTTCACCTTTTCTCTCTCCCTTTTTTTGGTTTTTCTCCTCTCTCTTTCCTTTTCTTTCATCGCTGGTTTTTACCCTCTTTTTTGAGAATTTAGTTTGTAGTTTGTCTTTAAATTTTTGAGTAATACATAACGTTTGAATTGTTTAAAGCTTTTATTTGCAGGAAGAATCGAGAAAAGCCCAAAGGGCCTTAAGCAAGCAAGAACAAAAAAGACAAATCTTCCCTCTTCTCTCTATCCCTTTCTCTCCATGTTCTTCCAAGGCAATGGCAAAAAATAAAAGCCATCAAAATTGTAAAAATTAATAAGAAAGCGAGTGGGATTACGGCTCCCACACCCTTCTTCCCCCATTTGGGGGAAGCCTGTATCGTCTCATTGTCATGCTTTTCATTTTTGGTTTAAATTGGTAATGATAGGATAGGGTAGGATAAGTTGCATAATCATAATCAAATAGTTCATGTTTTGATTAATTCATTATGTTTTGAAAATGAAAAAAAAGTATTGATTTAACTGTTTGATTAAATATTGAATAAGTTCTTACTGTATACTTACCCCCTTGCTTTCCCGATTAGGGCCCTAAAAAGCTTGAAAGAGACTCTTGGGTAGTTATATTTTTTATGTTCTATGTCTTTTTCAAGTTTAACAAATTAAGTAAGACTCTTGAACTTGCAGTAACACAAGTCAAGAGCACTCTCTATCGGAGAGCATTCATAGAACTACATATCCCTGCATTAGGCATCTTAGATTAGATAAGTCTCTTGAACCACTGTCATAAGACGAGGTCAAGAGCACTCTCTGTCGGAGAGTCCTAATTAATTAATTTAATAAAACTTGCAACACACACCCCTTTAATTAATTAACTCCTTCCCTCCTTGCCGAAGTATGCTCTGACCGATCTCAGATCGGAGTACCCAGAAACGGCACTGGATCTTTAAACCTTGCAAGACTAACCTAATAATACTTAACACCCTGTAACCAACGCACCGGCGTTGTAGGGATTCTTCCAAAGTACTTCCTAGTAGAGGCGTCGGAACCTCCCGCTGTCATAGAGTCTCGGCTAGCTGGTCACTTGACAATATCAGCCTGGGATACTGGGCGGGCCCGACATGTCTCAAACGGAGGAAACTTAAAAGAGTCTCCCGGCTTTGACAAACCTTCGTTGACACCCTAATCAAGAGCATTCTTTAAAATTCTTAAAATCTACCAAGAGCACTTGCAAAACCTAATATTCACTAGCTTAATTCCTAGACTTTATTTCACGCATTTATTTGACTCCATAAGGCACTGGTCCTTCGTTATAATTGAGTAATCTTCTATCTTGATCAACTGTCTATGGTTTATTTTTGCTGATTATATATGAATGCTTAAGTAAAGTCTAGAATTTTTGCTTATCTTTGTAATCTGTTGTTAGCAATGTGGATTGCTTTTGATTTAGTGTCATATTCATAATAAACAAACACTTCAAATCATAATAACTCCTAAACAACACCCATCTGCATCCGCAACTAATCAAAACACTTTAACAACTTAAGAACCATAGAAACTCTTTTGTAGGGACTACCCCCCTTGGCTTCGTTAGGAGTTAGCCTAAACGGAGGAGCTAGGAGTAGGTGACAGTACCTGGCTCTGTGCTTGCCCCCAAGGTCACACCTCTCCCACTTTCTCAAGTGAGGAGACATCTTTCGAAAGATTTCTGCTGCTGGTGTGCAATTGGCGGACAACACAGCCCACATCTTTTAATGAAGCAGTGAAGGATGAACAGTGGGTAAAAGCCATGAATGAAGAGATTAATGCAATAGAGAAAAATCAGACTTGGGATCTTGTTGACATCCCTGCAGACAAAACCAGTATTGGAGTCAAATGGGTCTATAAGACCAAATTGAATGAAAAAGGAGAACTTGAAAAGCACAAGGCAAGATTGGTTGCCAAAGGTTATGCACATAAGTATGGTGTAGATTATGATGAAACCTTTGCTCCTGTAGCAAGGATGGATACCATCAGAGCTGTACTTGCCATTGCAGGACAAAATTAATGGCCTGTGTATCAAATGGATGTGAAATATGCCTTTCTTAATGGCATTCTTGAAGAAGTTTATGTTGACCAACCACCTAGTTATACTATGAAAGGTCATGAAGACAAAGTGTGTAAGCTGAAAACGGCCTTGTATGGTTTCAAACAAGCTCCACGAATTTGGTACAGTAGGATTGACTCCTACCTCATCAACAATGGTTTCAGTAGAAGCAGCAATGAGCCCACTCTGTATGTCAAAACAGAGCAAGGTAAAATATTGATGGTATGTCTTTATGTTGATGACATGATTTACACTGATAATTTGATGCTTGAAGATTTCAGGACATTCATGAAAAAGGAATTTGAAATCACTGATCTAGGACTGATGAAGTACTTCCTTGACCTGGAAGTTACTCAAACTGATAAAGGTATTTTTATCTGCCAGCATAAGTATGCTACTGATATTTTGCAGAGATTCAGAATGGATAAATGTAAACCAACGAAAACCCCTATAGCTCTTGGCACCAAGTTAACCAAGAATGATGATGAACCAGCAGTAAACAATACACTCTATAAACAAATGGTAGGCAGTTTAATGTATTTGACTGCAACTAGACGTGATTTGATGTATGCTGTCAGTCTTATTTCCAGATTTATGGAGTCTCACAAAGACTCTCACTGGAACGTTGGAAAAATAATACTGAGATATGTTGCAGGCACACTTGGATATGGCCTCTGGTACACTCATACACCAGACAATACTCTTACAGGGTACACTGACAGTGATTTTGCAGGTAGTCTTGATGATAGGAAAAGCACATCTAGTTATGCTTTCCATTTAGGTACAAATCTGATCTCTTGGGCATCTCAGAAACAACCCATTGTGAGCATGTCTTCTGCAGAAGCAGAATATGTAGCAACCACCATAGATGCTTGCCATGCAGTTTGGCTAAGAAGACAGTTTAATGATATGGGACACACTACAAAAGATCCCACTTCTATTTTCTGTGATAATAACTCTGCAATACAATTATCTAAACATAATGTATTTCATAAAAAAAGCAAACACATTGACACTCGCTATCATTTCATTCATGAGTTAGTCAATGATGGACAAATGTCTTTACTATTTTGTGGCTCTAAGGAGCAGTTAGCTGACATGTTCACCAAACCATTGGGAACATTTGCATTTGTATATCAGAGAGAGCACTTAGGCATAGACAATGCTGATGATGTACTACC
Organism: Pseudotsuga menziesii; assembly: GCA_001517045.1. Classification (NCBI taxonomy): domain Eukaryota; kingdom Viridiplantae; phylum Streptophyta; class Pinopsida; order Pinales; family Pinaceae; genus Pseudotsuga; species Pseudotsuga menziesii. Next base: position 26,051 of record LPNX010567779.1, read on the forward strand.
AGTTGAGATTAAGAGGGTGTGTTGAAGAGTGTAATCTCACCCATAGTTAGTTAGTGAGTTAGGTCAAGCTAATATTGTCTTTTGTATTTCCTATTTAAACAGTTCCTAATAATGAGAAGGCATCTAATTTACCCATTGTGCTTCTCCGGCTTCATTCTATTCTTTCACAGTTTTCACCTTTATTTGAAAGATGAATTATGATTTATTTATATTTATTTCTTGTTTAGTGTAGCCACTTGGTGGCGAACCTATGGTGTGAGGACACCAAATTTACGGAAATTTGCCATCAGGATCCTTAGCCAAACCTGTACAACGTCAAGATGTGAGCAGAATTGGAGTGTATTTGAAAAAATACATGCAAAGAGACGCAGAAGGTTAGAAACTTAGAACTTAGAATTTGAACAAAGCAATTGCATTTACAAAATGTGAGCAGAATTGGAGTGTATTTGAAAAAATACATGCAAAGAGACGCAGAAGGTTAGAAACTTAGAACTTAGAATTTGAACAAAGCAATTGCATTTAAATGTTTAATGCAATTTATGAATCTATGATCCTCTAAGATATTATAATTTATTAATTTATTACCCTCTAGACTCATAATTTTTTTATTATTATCCTCTTACAGGCTGGAGTTCACACATCTTAATGACTTGGTGTATGTCCATTACAACCTCCACTTGTGGATGGCACATATATAGAAAGAACCAGATGCAAATGCCATCTCCTTGGACAATATTGATATATTGTCTAAGTGGAGGGTGGAGATTGAGACTCCTATCATGAAGTCACCTGTATGGCTAGAGGAGGGGCAAGTGGAGGAGGAGGAGGAGGAGGTTGTGGTTGGAGGCACCATGGAGGGTGATGTGCTAGCATCGCCACCACCTTCTGCACCGCTTGATACATCTAGTCCTCCATCCATCACTCAGCGTCGAGTATTAGATGCAGGCTCAGGGCCTTCTACTGCTATTTCTAGTGCTAGGGGCAGGCCTGACAAAAGACCCATGATATTTTCCCGTAAAAGGGGAAGAGGGCATTGATATTAGATAGCTAGATGCTAGTTTTCCTCATATACATTTATATATGTGATGTCATTTTGTATTGTTTAAACTTTATACACTGTTGAGTCCTTGATTGGACAACTATGATGTTTTAGACTTTCAGTATCGACTTTGATGTATCGTTTTATATTTGGCATGACTACATGATGATGATATATATCAGTGCTTTCTTCATATTTACGTTCCAATATGTTTTTCTGATGTTATTGTTGCTTTATATGTTTAAAATTCTAAAAAAATGAATGTATTTTCTATTTTTCAATGTTTGCCGACTTTTGTCGATTTTTCCCGATTTTTTTGCTGATGTTGCCAAGAAGTTGTATTTAGGACCTTAGCCGACTTTTTGCCGAGGCCGACTTTTTCAACATTGTTCAAAACTGCCTTCACTAGCAAATTTGGTGAAAGAAAGGAACCTAGGCATCAACTTCCTTCTTCAACAAACATAAAGAAGGAGAATGAGACTATGGATGAGTTCAACCAAAGATTCACAGAACTATCCAATGCCATTCCTGCCACTTATAAACCACTTGCACCATCCATCCTGGTTTATTACATTGAAGCACTTAGTGGCAAGATGCAGTATCAGATCAGAGATAAGGAACCCACTACTCTTCTTCAAGCACAGGAATTAGCAGTTGTTGTCACCAACCTTGTAGTTGCCTATGTATGATGGATCCAGGATGGATGTTAGAGGGGCAAGCAACTAAGGAGGTGGAACCAAGACAACCTAGACTTCCAAATGGATGGCTGTCACGCCAATCAAGGCAGTCTTCGCTTTATGTTATCTAAATCCGAGACAACAAAGGGGGAGACCCAAATCTACTACCGATAGGAGAGATCAGACCTAGACACCAGATTAGATCAAGTAGGCTTGAGGTACGTAAGGTGTAAGGTAATTGGAAACCCTAGATCTAGGGTTGAGGTACTAGCAACTGATGAAGGTAACCGTTGCCTTGGGGAAACGTAACCGAGACAAGGTGAGTAAGGACAGAGTTGGGACTGTCTAGTACCAAAGGGATAGAATCAATGAGAGATATGACAATGTCAGGTTACCTGAGTCATCAAGGAACAGTCAACTTTCAGGGGAAAGAGGTCAAAAGAGGGCTAGCGCTACACTTGGAGATCAGTGACTGTTGGGCCTTAGGCAATGGAGTCAGTATTTGCACAGCATTAGAGTGAACCCACTTGGGATATGCCCTGATCTATGGACCAAGGAAAGTGTTTGGCCTGGAAAATTCAGTTTGCAAGGGAAACCAACAGAAGGAGGGCTAGCGCTAGGGTTTGGAGAGGCAGATTTGCAGATCTAGGACAACAAGGAGACTATCATCTCAGCGTTGGAGGAGAGATAAGATCAGAATGGCCTGATCTACAAACCCAAGTCAGAAAATTTCAGAAAAAATCAGATATGGAAAAGTCAAAATCTGATGAAGGAAGCTGGGATGCTGAAAGTTAGTTTTCAGACCTAGGGCTACCTGGCAGGAACTAGCTCAGCATTGGGGGTGTTCTGCAGTGAGGGAGACCTGATCTACAAACCCAAGTGATCATTTTTTGGAAAAAGTCAAATCTGGAAAAGTCAAAATTTCAGTAGGGGCGTTGGGGTTTGAGCAGTCAGAAAGTCAGATCTAGGGCAAACTAGTCACAATCTGGACAGTGTTGAGGAGGATTTGGTGAAAAGGGTGCCCAATCTACAAAACCCAGTAGTGGTTTTTTTGTCCAAAGATCGAGCGATTCCTTGATTAAGTATTTTTTGGATTTTTATTATTTAGGAGTTTTTCAGAAAATTTGAAGAAAAGCAGGTACAATGGATTGAGATCTGAAAGAGAAGATATTGACCTGTAGATCTTACTTGGAAATGCTTGTAGATGCCTTGATGATAATGATCCTCTCCATCCCAATCAATTCTAGAAGATCTGAGTGAGTTCTAGGACCAACGTTATGCTCCAAGTGACAAAGGTTCTAGTAGGGAAAGGTCCTCCATGCCACAAGTCAAGTAGTAAGTCGGGTAAAAATAAAACTGGAAGGTAATGAATGATGGGTGGAGACAGTGAATGATGAAGCCAACACTAGCAAGCCAAAACAATGGTGGGAATGACTACCTCTATTCTCCCTAAGAAGGGTAAAACCAATGAGTATAGATCAGAAACATCCAAGTCTAAGCAAGGACATCAATACATAATACAAAATACATCCAAGTCCATATGTTTATGACCGCCAGATCATGACACTAAATGCTAGTAATCACAAAAATGAGTATAAGAGCAATGATAACCATAACACAATATAATAAATGCCGAGTCATAACCATGCAAATAATCCATCTGAACCATCATCTGTCCAATGAGAAAACACTAAAACCAATCTGGCAATCATCCACTGATGGCTACATCAGTCCTTGAATCTGAGTGTCCTGAGACTCAGTCCTGACATGGGAGAGTATAATAGTCCACTAACAAAATAATGATCCGTCAAAACTGCTCATCTCAGCATCTCATATGTAAGAGATCTGGCTGAAAAATGTACTGTATCTGAAAAATAGAATATGGTAGCCTGGCTACTATATATGTGATAACATCTGACTCCAGCTAGGACAAGTGCTCTGCTGAAAAAGGGCACTTGAGAACCTTAGAATCTCTGGTCCTCGTACTCTGCTTCTCGCATCCTCGATCAATCCTTCCAGCTCTGCAACCACTACCAAAATGTCACCAACTACCTGCAGCATGTCCAGAGCTATACCAAACTCATAAACCAGTCGTCAGAACAAATATGTGGATAAAGATAAAGTACTAAAAATAAGCATGCATAAAACTGAAAAGCAGAAAATAAATCTAATCTACAACCACAACAAAAAGTTTGATTTATATTCTGCAGGATCACAGAAATCAAAACTATACTAAGAGCTTCAAAGGTGAGCTTCATGCAAAGATGCAAGATTCTACACTACTGCCAGGAAAGGCTTATTTAATCCTACCTACCCTACTCTAACAAATTTAGACAAGTGTTAGGTAAAATCATAAATCCAATGCAACCACTTGTTGAGCGACTCTATTGAGCTTTCTTTACAGTTAATGACACAACAAATCAAAGATGGCTTGCAAGTAATGTGAATGAAAATTGAATCCATTATAACTTGTTTGAAAATCAAAGAAAGATATGGATAAAGAGAAACGAAATCATGCCAGGGATGAGATTGATTGTTGCAAACTTCTTCCACCCATAGATCAATAGGATCATAAAAGGTATGCAAGTTCGTTCTTGATGGAAGAAGACAATATGATTCATGACACGGCCACTCCAAACAGTTCTTTGTTTTCTCCTCTACCCTACTTAGACATTCATTTCTATTCACTCCAAAAGAAATGGGAGAATCAAATGGGGACAAGTTGTAATGTAATGAAACTGTGAATGAGGTCAAGCCCATTTGTTGTTTAAAAATGGAGAAAAGATGAAATTGATCTTTATACACCTTTTCCAACCATCCATAATTCAGATTTACAAATTGAAAAAATTTATTCATTACGGATGACTGAGAAGAGACGTGAAGTGCATTTTCCCCAATTATGTGATAATGCTTAAACTCCTGATTAAAGATTTCAAAAGTAACAACTTGATTAAAAGACAAACCCATACAAGAAGACTCGAAAAGTTGGGACGGGAGGGTGGATTGAAAATTTTCTCCCAGACTATGGAGTTGCTCTTTTAAAGGCTCTTTAATGACCTCACCAATGGAAGGCTCAACTAAAAATGTTTCTTGATGGTGCATGTTAGGTTCCCTTCCACAGATCAAATCCAGGATTTGCTCTGTGACTGCTTCAGGTAATAATAACTGAGTATCTCGTATGATTTGATTGATATCCCTCTTAGTTTCAACATGAGGTTTTGAAACATTATTCTCAAAGTACTCTGTAACATTCTTATGGATTGCATGCACACTCATAATTTGGAACATATCAAGAGAGGAATAGTCCAATTTAGAAAGCACATTGTCAATATATTGATTATCAACGACACAATCATTGCTAGACTGACACTCTAAAATTTTATCAGTGTTCCTACTCCAACTATCAATTAACAAATCTATGAACATGCCATACCCGGTGATGGATCCTGGTGCTAAATGATCGAACCATAGTTGAACATCCCCTCGCAAGGATTCTCCTAAGGCTCGCATAAAAACATCTTCATTGTCCGCACCTATAATTTCCATGTAATCCCAGAGAATCTCCAAATGACTTTCAATAGATATATCATTATTTCCACCAAACTGGGGCAACCTCTTAGTGTAATCGTTTGGCATAGGATGAGGTGCTCCTGGTATTTCAGAAAAGTCAAAAGGAGACCGTTTGTCTTATTTTTTAACAGCTCTGGTTACTTAGCTATAATGCTTTGGCTGGGACTGACTTCTAGGTTCATGTCAACTTACAAGTCCACTTGGGATGGTTTTACGTTGGTGGGTATCATAAAGATTGCGATAACTAGATTTATACCCATAGTCATGCTCGAGATCATCCTCATATCCGTAGTCTGACCTCCATCTATCCCTTCCGTTTATTTGTCTTGCAGTTTCAATCATGTTTTTGGTTAATTCCTTCATGCGTCTGATAAATATATCTGAATTCATTATGATTTATGTGATGGGTTCACTTCTCAGTGGAGCCGCATTGTGGAGTCGTCAGGTAAACGAATTGTCGTGTTCACCAACGGATAATGTCGTAGGAGAGGTGAGGTATGTCGAACCAAGGTAGGCCTCTACCTCCCTGACAACGGCACCAAAATGTTGTCACCAACCTTGTAGTTGCCTATGTATGATGGATCCAGGATGGATGGTAGAGGGGCAAGCAACTAAGGAGGTGGAACCAAGACTGCCTAGACTCCCAAATGGATGGCTGTCACGCCAATCAAGGCAGTCTTCGCTTTATGTTATCTAAGTCCAAGACAACAAAGGGGGAGACCTAGATCTACTCCCGACGGGAGAGATCAGACCTAGACACCAAATCAGATCAAGTAGGCTTGAGGTACGTAAGGTGTAAGGTAACTGAAAACCCTAGATCTAGGGTTGAGGTACTAGCAACTGATGAAGCTAACCGTTGCCTTGGGAAACATAACCAAGGCAGGGTGAGTAAGGATAGAGTTGGGACTGTCAAGTACCAAAGGGATAGACTCAATGAGAGATATGACAATGTTAGATGACCTGAGTCATCTAGGAATAGTCAACTTTCAGGGGAAAGAGGTCAAAAGAGGGCTAGCGCTACGCTTGGAGATCAGTGCCTATTGGGCCTTGGGAAATGGAGTCAATATTTGCACAGTGTTAGAGTGAACCCACTTGGGATATGCCCTAATCTATGGACAAAAGAAAGTGTTTGGTCCGGAAAATTGAATTTGCAAGGAAAACCATTGGAAGGAGGGCTAGCGCTAGGGTTTGGAGAGGCAAATCTACAAATCTAGGACAACCAGGAGACTATTAGGTCAGCATTGGAAAAGAGATGAGATCAGAATGGCCTGATCTACAAACCCAAGTCAAAAAATTTCAGAAAAAATCAGATCTGGAAAAGTCAAAATCTTATGAGGGAAGCTAGGATGCTTAAAGTCAGTTTTTACGATCTAGGGCTACCTAGCAGGAACTAGCTCAGCGTTGGCGATGTTCTAGAGTGAGGGAGAGGGGTGCCCGATCTACAAAACCCGGCAGTGGTTTGTCCAAAGATCGAGCGGTTCCTTGATTAAGTATTTTTTGGATTTTTATTATTTAGGAGTTTTTTCAGAAAATTTGAAGAAAAGCAGGTACAATGGATTGAGATCTAAAAGAGAAGATACTGACCTGTAGATCTTACCTGGAAATGCTTGTAGATGCCTTGATGATAATGATCCCCGCCATCCTGATCAATTCTAAAAGATCTGAGTGAGTTCTAGGACCAACATTATGCTCCAAGTGACCAATGTGCCCCCCTATCCTGCACAAGCAAACGTCAACAATATCAGATTTGTTGTACCACAAAAGAAAAAGCTAGATCTATAGAAAAGTAACAAGATGTAATCATAGATCACAATGAAGGTAATGAAAACCCCCTGATACAAAACGAAGACAATCCGAGCTCTCTTCTTTAAATAGAAATGAGAGAACCAAAATCCTAACCACTTTCAAAACGAGTGGCTAAGATTAAAAGATAAAAATGTTCTAATCAATGGTTGAGATGAGCTCAACATACAATACATGGATCAATATAACCATAAAGTACCAAAGTGGACTAGATCACCCATAAAGAGGGTACCCCACTCAACAAGAAATAAATGAAGCACATGGTGGGTCCATGGAGTGTTAACTAACTTCCTCTAGGTGCTCCATGGCACAATAAAATAATATAATATTTTAATTTTTTGACTTTGTGCCTCCTTGAGGAAATCGTGAGCCTCCCAAAAGCTCCAGAAAATAATATAAAAATGCCCAAAAAAAATAGGTGTGGGCCCAATCAGGTGTTGCGATTGCTGGAGAAGGTGCAAAGGACATCACTCTCATCATCATGACTCATCCCATGTCATTTCCTTGCCTCAAGAGCCCAAATCAATTTCTTCAATAGCCATTTAATCATTTTTTAATCTGCCTCAGGAAATGTGAACCTGCCAAAACAGCCACCTAGGGTGCCTGCGTTGTCCAACTGAGCCCACCAAGCTCTCTGGGATGGGGGTACTATGGTACAATCAAGTGGCCGCACCCCCTATGCCCCATACAGCACCCTAGGAGATCTAATAAAACATCTCCCTGCTCAGACACATCATCCTGTGAAGCAAACTGCATCAAAAGAGTAAAATGAGCCTGACCATCTCTGCAAGTGCCCAGAACTAAAAATAAACTATCTCATTAGACTAAGAGAGTCCAAATCCATCTAGGGTGTATACTCATACCCTTTCCAGGTCTCTACCTGATCATCAACCATATCCAATATACAATATAATCATCTATAAATGACCAGATACCAATAATATAACTCAGACTATCATCCATCTGCTGCAACTGTTATAAGGCTAAGACATGCTCTACAAATCATTTAAGCAACAATCACAACAAGTAGCAGTCATCTCACTGGTGGTACATCAACCAAATACATATATAGGGTTTTATTTATTATTACTCAGACCAGACTTTCAGAACTATACTCACTTCATAGTTGTAGTCAATTTGCTAGTGAAGGTTGAAGGCTGAAATTGACAAGGCTAGGGAAAAGGATGACTACCTACTTAACATCATGACTCTTTGGATATGGAAAGGAAAAACTCACTATAACCACATGCCGGACAAACAACATCACAAGGAATGGCAATGTCTCACAAAAGGTTGAGTTATTCAGAGAGTGCTTATTCAACTTAGGCATCATGTCTACATCAAGTTTGATCCAGGTTTGTTGATTTTTGTACCTAGGCAGATGTTCCCTAGGTGACTTTAATTTTTGCCTAAAGTCACTTTAAGAGGGAAAAAGGTGACCCTCACATTAAATGTCACTTAATGAGACTTTATAACAATAAAGTCACTTTTTGATAAATTTAAGTGGGTGAGTGATTTTATTTATGAGAAATAAATAAAAGTGATTTTCACTCTCATTCAATCTCATCCGTTGATTTGATTCTTTCTCCACCATTGGATTAAGAAACTCACTTAGGGTAAACAAAAAGGCTGAGGGAGGCAAAAGGGCATTCACTTTTCATTTTCAGGAGAAGAGAAGAGCTGAGAGAGAGGCTGGGTCGAGTTGCTGAAGAAGGGCACCATTTCCAGGAAAATTTATGCAAAGAAATCGTGGAGTACAGGGCATTAATCTCAGGCACTGAAATCGAGAAGATAGTACAGCCTCATTAATGCTGTACGACTGCATTAAATGTGCACAGAAATCGAGGGGTACGGCTGCCATTAAAGCTGTACGGTTTTGCATTTATTTCACAGCACAGAAATCGAGATTTTGAAGTCTGTACGGTCTGCATTAACTGCTGTACGGACATCATTAAATTGGCACACAGTTCGAGGGTACGGACAGCTCCAGAATCGATGGTACGGCCCTGCAATAAATGCTGTACTATTTCTGCACAGAAATCGAGGTCAGTTTGAAGTGTACGGCCTGCATTTATTGCTGTTTGGGTGGCTCAGAAATCGTGAAGCTGGTTCATGCACAGAAATCGAAAATATTTGCTGCTGGTCAAATTCTGGGTTGAGATAAGTTGGAATATTTGACTGTAATTTAATGTCTGATTTTTGCTGAAAGAAATAATAAAAATCTCTCCTCTCTCTAACTGGTTTTCCCCGTGGGGGTTTTTCCAGGGCTGATTAGCCAAAAATCTCTGTGTAAATTTTTATGGTGTGCATGCATTTGTTTTCAGCCTGTTAGTGTTTTTTCTGCATGTTTAAAATTGTTCAGGAAATTTTTTTAAGTAGCTTCAAGCCTATGCAAAACCGGCTGAAGTGAAAAACACAATTTGTTCATTTAAACCAGCAAGCAGTAAAACTCAGTTTTTCAACAAGGTTCATTAGGACCATCAATTTTATTTCCATGGCCTTTTTGGCATATATGACCCTTTGGGACTTCACCAGTGCTTAAAAGCATAGCTGATCGCAGCTTTTATTCAGGACATATTCAAATTTATAAGGTCATCAATATTTGGGTATAGCATATATTTAACCATTGCTTTTGGGACCTTTTCTTATACCCTTCAAGGGGTATTTTAGCATTTCATTGCTCTTGCCCTTTGCTCACATATGTTAAGCAACACATTTTAGAATTTTCATTTTCCATGGGCGCATATATAACATTTCCAATACAGGTAGTACATGTGCTTTCAGTTTTAGCCAACAACATCTCAAGTGACCAGGGGGAGTTCTGCACAGTGGCAAACATCGGGACAACCGACCAAAATGATTTAGGCATACAATCCAACTTACCAAAGGCAAGTTCTGTCACCAACTCAGAGCCGAGACACAGTATGAACAGGGAAGTTTGTCCAACAAAGGTTCTAGCGAGGAAAGGTCCTCCATGCCACAAGTCAAGTAGTAAGTCGGGTAAAAACAAAACTGGATGGTAATGAATGATGGGTGGAGACAGTGAACGATGAAGCCAACACTAGCAAGCCAAAACAATGGTGGGAATGACTACCTCTATTCTCCCTAAGGAGGGTAAATCCAATGAGTATAGATTGGGAACTTTGAAGTCTAAGTAGAGACATCAATACATAATACAAAATACATCCAAGTCCATATATTTATGACTGCCAGATCATGACACTAAATGCTAGTATATGTCACAAAAATGAGTATAAGAGCAATGATAACCATAACACAATATAATAAATGTTGAATCATAACCATGCAAATAATCCATTTGAACCATCATCTGTCCAATGAGAAAACACTAAAACCAATCTGGCAATCATCCACTGCTCTGTAAATGACTAAATGGCTACATCAGTCCTTGAATCTGAGTGTCCTGAGACTCAGTCCTGACATGGGAGAGTACAATAGTCCACTAACAAAATAATGATCCGTCAAAACTACTCATCTCAGCATCTCATATGTAAGAGATCTGGCTGAAAAATGTACTGTATCTGAAAAATAGAATATAGTAGCCTGGCTACTATATATGTGATAATAACAGTCAAGATAGATAGAAACACGCAGTCTTTAGGAGAGTCTAACCTTCCTGGTTATTCAAGGTCCTCAACTCCTTTGAAGTCAAATGAGCATAAGGAAAAGGATCCTTATAAAAAACAACTGAAGGAAATGAAGGAGAGACTTGAAAAAATGGAAGGAAAACATCTAGCCCAAATTGAGAGAATGGAAGATAAACATTTGGCCCAAATGAAAGAAATACAAAACGAAGTTATCAATATGGAAAGAGCACAATCACAGCCTGCCCCTAGAACTTTCCCTCCAAACGTGAACTGGCAAAGAAAATCACCCAACCATGATTAGAGGCCTCCTCGTCAGCTAAAGTCTGCTAACATGGTTGAAACTTATACGCCTTTCTGTAGAGCATGTGAAGACTTTCACGAGGAATCTACATGCCATTATGCATGCTATGTTCAAGAGCATGGTTTTCCAGAAGGTTGTGGTCCTAGAGCATCATCAAGCGAGCCTGGATATATAAACAATGTTGGGGATATGCATAATATTTCCAGAGAAAGTTGCAGAGAGGCGAAACAACATAGTCAAAAAATTGATAAGTTTACTAGAGAGGCGAAACAACATAGTCAAAAAATTGATAAGTTGACTAAGTGTTTCGGTGAAAAACCTTCAAAAGAGAAGGTTAACAACATGCAAAAGTTCAAAGGTGTTACCTACCTAAGGAAAGCAAATGAAGGACCTTCCACACAGAATACTCCTAAGGTAAAAATTCCAAATGATGCTAATAAGTCAACTGATTTAAGCTTTGATTTGGGTAATTGGTTGGTTAATGCTAAAATTTTGATCCCTATTTTAAAATTATGTAAAATACCTGGACAGAAAGAAAAAAAATTGAAAATCTTAGATTCCCCAACTGATTCGAGTCCTTCAACACCTTTAGAGCCTCTCTCAAATCCTCCAAAGCCTTCCACCCCTAAGAAGGTCACTTTCTCTGACACCGTGGAACGAACCTCAAACAATGTTTTTGCCGATCCTCCTATAGGTCTACATACTAGGGACCCAAGAAAAGAAGATCATCCCCCTTCCTATGTATCATTGATGATAAGTGATCTTCTTCTACACAATTGTATGTTAGATTCAGGATCTAGTTCCAGCATCATGACTAAAACGGTCATGCAGCAGCTCGACTTAAAAACTACAAGATCGTACCAAAATGTATGTTCCATGGATTCTAGACCAGTTGAGGTAGAAGGAATGATTGAAAATCATTTGGTTAGTTTGCCTAAGTATCCAGACATCTAGATTACCATGGACATCCTTATTATCGATGAGCCGGATAAGTGGGGAATGTTGCTTTCTAGCAAGTGGGGTGCCACTTTAGGAGGATCGATCCAAATGGATTGGATGTACGTCACTGTTCTAGCATCTGAGATTTCACTTGTTAAATTGTATTCCGAGAAAGAGAAAAGGTACCATGTTGAAAATCTTCAAAGGCCATTAAACCAATGTGTATATAACTCTGAGGAGCATGGAATCTATCAGGTTAACTCCACCTTTTTGGCCCCTATTCAAGAAAAGATTAAGGATAAAAAAGTTGATGAGTTATGGAAGATGAATTTTGATGGTGCATACTCTAGAGCTGGAAAAGGGGCTAGGGTTGTAATAACTTCACCTAAGGGTAGGATTTTCAACTTTGCTTTCAGGTTAGAGTATGATGCAACCAACAACGTAGCAGAGTATGAAGCACTTCTACTGGGTATTGAAATAGCTAAGGACATGGGTATAAAATTGTTAAGCATCAAGGGTGACTCAGATTTAGTTGTCCAGCAAATCAAAGGCCAATTTGCATGTAAATGTCAAAGACTAAAGAAGTATAGAAATGCAATTTGGGACACCATGGAATTATTTGATGCCTTAAACATAGAAGCAATCCCTAGAGATCAGAATAGTGCAGTCGATAAGTTAGCAGTTTCAGCATCAACACTTCAACCATCGGAAGAAATGTTAGGAGGTGTCTGTCCACTCGAGATAAACTTTAGACCATCTGTACCTGATAATGTTGAGCATTGGTAAGTCTTCAAGGATGATGAACAAATCTTAAAGTTTATTAACAATATAGATGAGTTCTCGAATTTCAAAGCCAATGAACAGGAGTAGGGTAAAGAGTATCAGGAAGAAGGCAACCAGTTAGACAATCCTGTGCCACGTGGCTTCGTAGCCTTAGAAAACATCTTTGACAAACAGGAGATGAAACCGAGAGACTACATTGAAGTAAACATTGGGTCAAAAAACAAACCTAAAATGATAAAAATAGGAAAAGGAACCTCAGAAAAGGAAAGGAATGACTTAATCAATCTTGTGAAAGAATATAGGGATGTGTTTGCTTTTACTTATGATGATTTAAAAGCATATCGAGAGGATGTCTTCCAGCATACCATCCCTCTCAAGCCTGAATGTCAAAAGGCTAAACCTTTTCATCAAAAACTCAGGCAAATAAATCCTAAGTTGGCCCCTATTGTGAAGGAGTTAGAGAAAATGTTAGCAGAAGGAATCATAGCTCCTACCAAACATTCAATGTGGTGTTCCAACTTAGTTGTGGTTAGAAAAAAGAATGGGAGTTTGAGGATATGCATAGACTACAGAAACCTAAACATTGCTTATCAGAAAGACAACTATCCTCTTCCCAACATGGAGACCCTCCTCCAACGCGTCATTGGATCTAGTATGATGTCCATGCTTGATGGATTTTCGGGATACAACCAGGTTGTTATCCAGGATGAAGACAGACATAAAACCACATTCACAATCCCTTGGGGTACTTTTGAATATCTAAGAATGCCTTTTGGCCTTCTTAATGCTGGGGCTACTTTCCAAAGGGTTATTGACTATGCCTTTAAGGAGTTAATTGGTAAAATCATAGAAATTTATCAAGATGACTTAACTGTTTTTTCAAAAGAAAGATCCAGCCATGCCAGTCACCTTAAGCAGGATTTTGAGCGATGTAGGAAGTATGGTATTTCGCTGAATCCGACCAAGTCTATCCTTGGCATCGATGAAGGGAAACTCCTTGGACATATCATCTCCAAGGATGGTGTCAAGATTGTCCCTGAAAGAATAGAAGCCATCCAGAAAATACCTCTTCCTAGGAATGTGAAGGCCCTCCAGTCTTTCAACGGACACATCAACTTTATCAGGAGGTTCATTCCGAATTTGGCCAAACTCATGAAACCCATGCAAGCACTTCTTAAGAAAAATGCTAAGTTTGTGACGACTAATGAGGGGAAGGAGGCTTTTTCCACCATAAAAGTGCTATTACTAGGTCCCCTGTTTTAGTCAGCCCGGATTATTCTAAAGATTTTATGATTTTTTCCTTTGCATCGGAAGTCACTATTGCCGGTGTTTTGCTCCAGAAGAACTCCGAAAGGTTCGAGCAGCCTATTGCTTTCATGAGTAGAGCCTTACAGAATACAGAGTTGAAGTATACTATCATGGAAAAGAACGCTTATGCCTTGGTCAAATCTCTAAAACATTTTAGAACTTACATTGGCTATTCAAAATTCATAGGGTATGTCCCCCATGCTGCAGTAAAAGATATCTTATCCCAATAGGATTGCTTAGGAATAAGGGGCACTTGGGTATCTAAAATTCAGGAGTATGACTTAGAGATTAAACCAACTAAGTTAGTCAAAGGCCAAGGCTTGGCTAAGATGTTGACTCAGACTAATGAAAAAGCAATAGACATGATTTGTGAAAACACCAGAGCAAATCAATGGAAGATGAAGTACGTAAGGTGTAAGGTGAAGTAAACCCTAGATCTATGAATGAAGTCACCAGATGTGTTATGGTTTGGATCAAGGAGCTTATGAAGTATGAAATTGATCCAAAGTTGAAATACAAGTGACTTATGAATTTTACTATTAGATCCAAGATCAAGGTACCAGCAAATGATGAAAATATCCACTACCTTGGGAACCGTGTCCAATGTAGGGAGGTTAAGGATAGGATTGGGGCTATCTAGTACCAATGGATAGACTTGATGAAATGTGTGACATTATCAAAGTACTCAAGCCTCATAGATAAGATCAAAACACAAGAAAAAAAGGCCAAGTGAGGGGTTACGCTATGGTTGAGGGATTAGTGCCTTGGAGTTTGGGCCCAGTGGAGTCACCCAAGCATGACGCATAGGAGAACCCACTTAGAGTTTGACCCGATCTACAATACCCAGAAATGGTTTGCCAATTGATCAAGCAGTTTGATCCGTAGGATTTTCCAATTAATTTAAGTTAGGGTTTTGACAATAAAATAAAGGTGCCAATGGATTGGAACCAAGAAAAGAAGAACTAACCTATGGATCTTACCTGGATAACCTTGTAGATGCCTTGATGATGATGATCTATGCCTTCTCGATCAATTTGAGAAGATTAAGATGAGCATTCTATCCAAACCGATTTGCCCAAGGAAGCCAATGCGCTCTCCCTCCTGCACAACAAACGTCAACAATATCAGATTTGATGCATCAAGAGAAATGGACAAATGCTACAGAAGAAATAACAAGATGAAACCATAGATCACAATGATACTAATGATAACCCCCTAATACAAGCGATGCCAAACAAGCAAGTTGAAGAAGCCCTGCAAAAACGCCCAAGTGAAGTCGCCCTCCTGTAGACAAAACAAAGTTTCCACAAAAATATAGATCTCACCACAAATACTCAAATGCTAGGATGCAATAGACTTTCCAATCACCATCGAAGAACACCAGATGCAAAGGAGACCCAAGAATTTCCACAAAAGAGTTTTTCTATTACCAAGATTCCCAAAGCCAAAGACCCTTTTACAATGAAAAGCTCTCATCTTTAAATAGGATGGAGAGATACCAAAATCCTAACCACCTTTTAAATGGATGGCTAAGATTAAAAGATCAAAATGTTCTAATCAATGGTTGAGATGAACTCAACATAAAGTACATGGATCAATATAATAATATAACAAATCAATGGACAAAATCGCCCTAGGAGAGGGGATCCCACTCAATATGACAAAATAAGCATGAATAAAGCTCATGGTGGGTCTAGTCGGTAGTGTCTAACACCCCTAGTGTATCCCCATGGCACAATATAAATAAAATATAACTCTAAGTGCAAAATAGTGCCTCTCTGGGAAAATCGTGAGCCTCCAAAAGCTCCAGAAAAATCATAAAAAATGCCGGAGAGAATGGTGTAGGTCCTCCTGAATGCTAAAACTGTTGGAGAAAGGGAGGAAGACATCACACTCATCATCAAAACTTATCCCATGCCATTTCCTTGCCTCAGTAGCCCAAATCGAATTCTTCAGTAGCCATTTTCACCATTTTTAATCTGCCTCAGGAACTGTGAACATTCCCAAACTGCCACCTAGAGTGCCTGCATTGTCCAACTAAGCCCACCAAGCTCTCTGGGAGGGGGGTATAATGGTAAAAACAAGTGGTTGAACCACACCCTCCTCATACAGCACCCTAGGTGAACTAATCAAATCATCCTTCTACTCTGACAGGCCATTTGACATGGCAAAACTGCACCAGAGTGGTATAATGAGTCAAATCGCCACTGTAACTGCCCGGAATTGAAAACAAGTTGTCTCATTGGACTCGGGGAGCCCAAATCCATCTAAGGTGTATACTCATACACCCTACAGATCTCTACATGATCATGTACAATATCTAATATGCCCAGATAGATAAAATATTAATAATCTGTAAATGATCAAATAATCAATAATATGACCGAGGCTAACATCAAACTGCTGCAAGTGTTTAGAGGTTGAGACATGCTCTTCAAATCATTCAAGTAACAATTATAACAAATAGTAATCATTTCACTGGCGGTCTATCAACCAAATATATAAAGTTTTGTTAATTATTATGGCTCAGACCAGACTTTCAAGACCATACTCACTTCATAGTTGTAATCAATTTGCTACTGAAGGATGAAGGCTAAAAATCAAAAGGCTAGGCTAAAGGGTGACTACCAACTTGACACTGTGACACTTTGGATATGGAAAGGGGATACTCACTCTATCATATGTCGAACAAGCAATAACACAGGGGATGGCAGTGTCTCACAAATGGATAAGTTACGTTCAGAGGTGCTTATTCACCTTGACAAATGCTCATAATCCATATCAAATACAAGTGAGGCCAGCAATCTTTAGGTATAACTTTTAAGAACCATTGCTTTTTGGGCCTTTGAGTTTCCATAGCCTTGATCCATGCATTTGTTATACAAATTTTTATTTATTAAGGCTTCATGCTCCATGCGTGTTTAAAAACACTTGTTACATGGGTTTTACATTTCACATTTCACATTTACACTTCAAAGCCAATTTCA
>LPNX010567779.1:43116-85940 GCA_001517045.1 Pseudotsuga menziesii
GGAAACACTTATTTTCATGAATGGGTTTTTCACAAGATATTCATTTTATTTCCATATACATTGTATTGATGGCAGCGCTATTTGTTTCAGGTTTAGCCAACACAACCTAGGCAACTCAAAGCCAAGACACAAACAAACAGGGAAGCTTATCCAACAAAGAAGGTATAGTGGGGATAGGTCCTCCATGCCATTAGTCAAGCAGGGGCATGTCTAATCAATCAACCATTAATCCTATCATCCAGTTGGGCATTGTATGTGGGAAAAGGGTGATTAAACTCATGCCAAACCTGTGCAAGTCTCCATGATCAACTCATACATGTTCATTAAGCTTGTCCACTATAGGGGACCTTGGTGGCATCAATGATAACTTAATCAACAATCTCCCCCTTTGTCATTGATGACAACAACTCATGCTCCCCCTACGATCATGCTCACCCTTTCATCTTCATCTCTCCTCCTTTGGCATCAATGGAAAAGGGTGATATGTATCTGAACTCACTGTTAACTGCTCATTGTTCACCCTATCAACATGCATATCTATATCACGATCCAAGGACCCGTCCTGCTTCAATGAAAGAGCCATCAATTGCTCTTTCTCACCTTTGAGTTCCTTCTCCAAACTCCATGAACTCAAGGTGTTCCAATGTCTTTGAGAGACCTCCAACTTTGCTTGCCACATGGCAGCCATCTTCTTTGCACTGGTCCACTTTATCCACATTCAACAGTTCATTCTTTTTCATCCATACCTGGGAGTGTCCTTGATTCTGAGCATTTATCTTCTGAGTTGTATTTTTTCCTACATTCTTCTTCCATGGTTCATAAGTGTTTTTTGTGGATGTGTATGAGGCATTCCTCATAGATTGTCTTCTTGAATTCACGCAGTCTTGAGCTTTGTGCCCAAAGCCATTGCAACTATAACATCTCATAGTACAACAATACGCAACACTGTGACCAACATGGTTGCATGTCCAACACCTAACTGTGTTGTTGGAACTTCCAACACTTCTTCTATCATAGAATCTACAATCCATAGCTTTGTGACAAAATCATTTCATGAATAGCAATAACCATTAAAACCATCTTCATACCTGGGTGCTTGATTCCATCTTGGAGTTGTCTCTCTTCTGAATCTGCTTTGAGGAGTGAGACCAACTTCTTGAATCTTCCTGATCTTTTGAAGTCTTCTTTGTGTTGTGCAGGTTCTTGACGAGGATCTTTGCTTTCATTCTTGGATCTAGAAAGGATTGTTGTTGATGTATTTGTAACTTCGGAAGATATTATAATGTATATTATCATTGTATGTTGTTGTACCCCCATTAGGGATGTCTGTTACCCTTTTATGGGATGTCTAAATTGTGTCTAGACCTTGAGGTAAAACCTCCGTTGTTAGTCGGGGCAATAGTCCCCAGTGTAACATCATGTAATATGTAGTTGTGGTCTCTCTAGGAGAAGTGGGCCCCATGTGAGATGACATGTAGGCTCGAGTCTTATATTTGGTCAGTGACTTGAAAGGGTATAAATAGGGAGGCGCTCTCTCTCACTTATACACACCTCACACACTCTCTAAGGCATTGGAGAGAGAGACAGTCATAGGAGAAGAGAAAGATAGCTGCTGAACATTTCTTATTACTGCTTTTGATCATCTTACTATTCTGAAGAAGTTTGCGGGACTTTCTCCTTTACGGTTTCCCCGATGAAAATCTTTTTGTCTTGTGCATCTTTTACATCTTATGCATTTTGCTGTACTTGTTATTCTTTCAGATAAAGATCCTAGATAATCTAATCAGATCTTAAGAAAAACTAACATGGTATTAGAGCCTCTCTGAAAGAAGGCATTGTGCAGCTGCGGGAACTAGGGCTTCCTAGTTGAAGGTGTTCTCTCCACAGATCATAAAGCAAGGAGGGCTAGGCTAACTTGCCTCACTAGGGTGCATCTATTGGTGGTAGTAGTTTCTGAATCAAAGACATTTCACTGTGCAGCCAAAATACAGCTACAATGGCAGCTAATGGAAACTAGGGTTTCATGCCTGAAAACTCTAGAACACTGAATTTAGTCATTCTAACACTTTCGCTATAATGCGGTATTGGAGAAGGCTCAGAAGACGAAACCTTTATAGGCCGAAAAAAATTCATGTGGTACTCTGTGTAAAAGTTTCAGCCTCAAATTCGCTATACTTCAGGAGATATGGTTCCTCCAAATCAGGGTTCCAGCCTCCTCTAGAATACAGTCATAAACAGGTGCCCTAGGGAGATTTGCTATATCTCGAGCTAGGAAGGTCCAAACGAAATTTCGCAAGATGTTGCAAGTAGGGCACGGACTGCAGTTTCTGTGGTACATTTTTCAGACCCAAAATGTGAAACAGTGACACATGGAAGTCCATACAAGTTCGTTATACTGAACAGTCCCCAAAACAGTCAAAGAGTACCAGTTCAAGAAGAATGATTTCAAGGATGCGGTGTCGAGACCTAAAGGGAAGTCCGTAGTGTCTTCCACATGGATCTACAAGATCCAACATGCAGTAGATGGAAACATCGTGGGATACAAGACAAGATTCGTAGCACGAGGCTTCTCACAGAAAGAAGGCATAAACTACAAAGAGACATTGCACCAGTGACGAGTCAAGTATACGTAGAGAAGCCACTGGGAGTTCAGACAAATGACAAGCAGACTCATGTGTGCAAATTAAAGAAGGCTTTGTACGAGCTCAGAAGACATCCATGGGATAGATCATACAGTTACATAAGGAGCTTAAAGATCACCTAGAGTGATGAAGATCTTAACCTTTGCTACAAGATTGAAGATGAAAGCCTATAGAGGATGACAAGCTCACAGATGGGTGCAGGAAGAATTTTCAACAAAGTTCAAGATAGAGGATCTTGGTATCCAGTGACCCTAAATGGATACATAGAATATTAGTAGCAGAGGAAGCTACTTGTCACTCCATTACAGAATGTTTTAATACATAGAGTACGAAAGGTAGAGGGAAAATGATGCTTCGCTTTGTTATCACATATATAGTAGCCAGGCTACCATATTCTATTTTTCAGATACAGTACATTTTTCAGCCAGATCTCTTACATATGAGATGCTGAGATGAGTAGTTTTGTCGGATCATTACTTTATTTGTGGACTATTGTACTCTCCCATGTTTGGACTGAGTGTCTCAAGACACTCAGATTTGAGGACTGATGTAGCCATTTAGTCATTTACAGAGCAATTATTGATGCCCAGATTTATATCAGTACTTTCTAATTGGACAGATGATGGTTCAGATGGATTATATGCATGATTATGGCTTAGCTTTTATTATATTGTGTTATGGTTATCATTGCTTTTATACTCATCTTTGTGACATGTATTAACATGTAGTATCTTGATCTGGCGGTCATAATTATATGGACTTGGATGTGTTTGTATTATGTATTGATGTCCCTACTTAGACTTGGAAGTTCTTGATCTATACTCATTGGTTTTACCCTCCTTTGGGAGAATAGAGGTAGTCATTCCCACCATTGTTTTGGCTTGCTAGTGTTGGTTTCATCATTCACTGTCTCCACCCATCCATTTTCTTCCAGTTTTGTTTTAACCCAACTTACTACTTGACTTATGGCATGGAGGACTTTTCCCCACTAGAACCTTTGTTGGACAAGCCTCCTTGTTTATATTGTGTCTCGGCTCTGAGTTGGTGACAGAACTTGCCTTTGGTGAGTTGGATGGTATGCCTAATAATTTTGGTCGGTTGTCCTGATGTTTGGCACTATGCAGAACTCCCCCTGGTCACTTGAAATGTTGTTGGCTAAAACTGAAATCTCATGTACTACTTGTGTTGGAAAATGTTATGTATGCGCCCATGGAAAATAAAAAATGCTAAACTGTGTTTCTTAACATATGTAAAAAGGGCAAGAGCAATGAAATGCTAAAATACCCCTTGAAGAGTATAAAAAATGCTAATCTGCCCTAATTGTTACTGGTTTGCCCTAGATCTGACTTTCTGACTGCTCAAACCCCAGTGCCCCACTAAAAATTTGCCTTTTTCTAGAGTTGACTTTCTCCGAAAAATAATTACATGGGTTTGTAGATCAAGTCTTCCTCATTCCAGAACACCCCCAACGCTAAGCATGTTCCTGCCAGGTAGCCCTAGATCTGAAAAACTGACTTTCAGCCTCCTAGCCTCCCTCATCAGATTTTGACTTTTCCAGATCTAATTTTTCCTGAAATTTTCTGACTCGGGCTTGTGGATCGGGCCATCCTGATCTCATTTTCACTCCAACGCTGAGCTGAAAGTCTCTTGGTGGCTCTAAATCTGCAGATCTGCCTCTCCAAACCCTAGCGCTAGCCCTCATTCTGCTGATTTCCCTGTAACCTAAATCTTCCAGGCCAAATCCTTTTTTGGGTCCATAGATCAGGGCATATCCCAGGTGGGTTCACTTAAACGCTGTGTTGATACTGACTCCATTACCCAAGGCTGAATAAGCACTGATCTCCAAGCATAGCGCTAGCCCCTTTTTTTACCTCATTCCCCTGAAAGTTGACCTCTCCTTGATAACTCAGGTAACTTGGCATTTCATATCTTTCACTGAGTTTATCTCTTTGGTACTATACAGTCCCAACTCTGTCCTTACTCACCCTATCTCAGTTACGTTTCCCAAGACAGTGGTTATCTTTGTCAGTTGCTAGTACCTCAACCCTAGATCTAGTATTTTCCCCCATAGGTCACTTTGGATCAACCCTCATATAATTGAAGCACTCATCCCAAGCCCAAGTCCACTTACTACTATCATCCATAGATCTAGAGTTTCTAATTACCTTACACCTTACGTACCTCAAGCCATAATTGATATGATCTGGTGTCTAGGTCTGATCTCTCCTGTCGAGAGTAGATCTGGGTCTCCCCTATTGTTGTCTTGGACTTAGACAACATAAAGTGAAGACTGCCTTGATTGGCGTGACAACCATCCATTTGGGAATCTAGGCAGTCTTGGTTCCACCTCCTTAGTTGCTTGCCCCTCTACCATCCATCATCCTAGATCCACCTCACACAAGAAACTACAAGGTTGGTGATAACATGCTTCAGAGGGAGTGATTGCTGAAGATCCTGAGGTTTGACATGGTACGACAGGATGGACAGCTTACTGATGGCTCTAGGCTTTACTAAGAGTAAAGCGAATTCCAACCTTTACTTCAAGGTTGAAGGCAGAAGACCAGTGATGCTCATATTATATGTCGATGACTTGTTCCTGACAGGAAAAGAGGAACTCATTAAAGATGCAAGAAGGAGACTTGCTGCCGAGTTCAAGATGAAGGAATTGGGTATGATGCACTATTTTCTAGGCATGGAGGTATGGCAGAGTGCGGATGGAATCTCCCTTGGACAAGGGAAGTACGCAGTGGAGATCTTGAAGAGGTTCGGGATGATGGACTGCAAGGCCATGGCCACACCTATGGCATCGAACCTGAAGCTATTGAGTGATGCTTCATCAGAGACGGTTGATACCACGATGTATCGTCAGATGATTTGTTCATTGATGTGACTGACAAATACAAGACCAGACACGTGCTTTGCTGTGAACAACTTGAACCAGTTCCTGACAGATCCAAGACATGCTCACCTGGTTGCAAAGCATGCAGTGAGGTACCTGAAGGGTACAGTTGAGTATCGGCTCAAGTAAGATACGAGTCAGAAGACTAACCTACATGGTTATGTTGATTCGGATTGGTAGCGCCACTGAGAAGAAGAGCACCTTGGGTTGCTTCTTCAGTTTGAGATCCAATATGGGCTACTAGTTTGGCAGGATGCAGTCCTGCATGGCGCTGAGTACAGCCGAGGCAAAATATGTTGCCACTTGCTCAACTATTTGTGAGGTAGTATGTTTCTTTTGAAAGCTACTATTTGATTTGATTGATCTGACTTGCATTTTTTGTATGATGCGGAGAGGAGCAGTGACGCTCCAGTATGTGATCCAAGTCAAGATCTCTCGAAAGAGGGAGTGATGAGTTCTAGCATAGCCGACGAGACAGGTTATCTAAACATAAAATCCTGGCGAAGCTCGTAGGATGCTCAGACGTAATCAATCATGTAGGTTGTCCTCAGATGTAATCAGTCCTGGCGAAGCTCACGGGTTATCCTTGGACGTAATCAGTCCTGATGTGATTCTATTCTAGAAATGGCCAGAGTGAAGTTTGAATACTTCAAAGAGAAGCGTGGTGTACTTCAGATCGAGGTTCCTTCCAAGGGGAAGTGATGAGTCCGGAAGATGCAAATACACATAAACCTTTATGACATGGTGGCACGCTAGGCCTCCCATGGTCGTGATGCAAGTGCAGAGCCTTTCCCGAATGGTAGTAGGTGTGTCCTACCATGCCGGTGGATGTAAGTGCTGGATCCTTTCCCGGATGGTAGTAGGTGTGTCCTACCATGCCGATGGATGCAAGTGATGGAGCCTTTCCTGGATGGTAGTAGGTGTGTCCTACCATGCCGATGGATGTAAGTGCTGGAGCCTTTCCCGAATGGTAGTAGGTGTGTCCTACCATGCCGATAGATGTAAGTGCTGGAGCCTTTCCCGGATGGTAGTAGGTATGTCCTACCATGCCGGTGGATGTAAGTGCTGGAAGCCTTTTCCCGGATGGTAGTAGGTTTGTCCTACCATGCCGATGAATGTGAGTGTTGTGTTATGTGTATCTGGGCTGTGCTCCGTGTGACGATGAGATGATCTGAAGATGATGAGGTAACAGTAGGGTACATAGGTATTCCAAGGCATGTAATCAGTCCTGGGATGCTCCTTCAGGTTTTGCAGTGGCATATAATCAGTCCTAGGAGATCTTGCCAGTTTTGCAAGAGGCATATAATAAGTACAGGGATGTACCTACTTGATGGCTTGTTCGCAGAGATGATGTAGATAAAGACCTGGCAGAGAACTAGGCCTACATCCAGCATGAAAAAGGGCTGGCACTGTAGATGAAGACCTGGCAGAGGACTAGGCCTACATCCAACATGAAAAAGGGCTGGCACTGTAGATGAAGACCTGGCAGAGGACTAGGCCTACATCTAGCTTGAAAAAGGGCTGGCACTGTAGAAACTTCTAATAACAAATTCATAAGAAGATGATCAAATTATAAGAAGATGATGGCAGCAGCTATGATGAAGACTCTATGACTCTGTGATGATGATGATGCGATGAAGACCTGACCAGATGTGTTGATGACTATGTAGAGAGAGAATACCTTCCTAGTTAAGAGGGAGTGTTCATGTATTTGTAACTTCGGAAGATATTCTGATGTATATTATCATTGTATGTTGTTGCACCCCCATTG
Source organism: Pseudotsuga menziesii (assembly GCA_001517045.1). Taxonomy (NCBI): domain Eukaryota; kingdom Viridiplantae; phylum Streptophyta; class Pinopsida; order Pinales; family Pinaceae; genus Pseudotsuga; species Pseudotsuga menziesii. The sequence continues at coordinate 50,429 of LPNX010567779.1, forward strand.
CGGATGTGTGTTACCCCTTTACGGGATGTCTAAATTGTGTCTAGACCTTGAGGTACAACCTCCGTTGTAAGTCGGGGAAATAGTCCCCAGTGTAACATCATGTAATATGTAACTGTGGTCTCTATAGGAGAAGTGTGCCCCATGTGAGATGACATGTAGGCTCGAGTTTATAATTGGTCAGTGACTTGAAAGGGTATAATTAGGAGGCGCTCTCCCTCATTTATACACACCTCACACACTCTCTAAGGCGTTGGAGAAAGAGAGACAGTCATATGAGGAGAGAAAGATAGTTGCTGAACATTTCTTATTACTACTTTTGATCATCTTACTACTCTGAAGAAGTTTAAGGGGTTTTCTCCTTTATGGTTTCCCCGATGAAAATCTTTGTGTCTTGTGCATCTTTTACATCTTATGCATTTTGTTGTACTTGTTATTCTTTTAGATAAAGATCCTAGATAATCTCATCAGATCTTAAGAAAAACTAACACTTGCTTCAGGAGTCTTAGGAGACCATTTGCCAACCACAGATTTTCCTCTTTCCTTGTTATAGCCAAGACCGGATTTGTCAAATGGAGATATTTGACAATCCAAGATCTCATCCAAGATGACTGAACTGTTATTGAACTTGACATATGCATCGGATTTCTTATCCTTCTTTCTGAGAGCAACTACCTCCATCTCGACTTTTGGCAAGTCTTCTCTTTTTCATCCAACTGGTGTCTCAATACTTCCTTCATCCTCTTGGCTTCTTCTAGCTGAGTCTTCAGATCAACATTAGCCTTCCTTGTTTCTTCAAGCTCTTATGATTCTTTACCAGGATCTTCTTATTATTCTACTTGACTGATCAATTTAGTCTTTAGTTTTTCAACTTCAACTTTCTTGTCTTCCAATTGATCCTACAATACTTCATCCTTGTGCTTAAGTTTTACAAGCAATACTTTCAGTATCATGGTCTTTTGTTGATATTTATTCAAAGAATCCAAGGTTCTCCTTTTAAACCTCGTGAAGCCACTCTGATTTAGATTGATTGTGTTCATGAACCAACTGGCTTTGAGATCAATATTCAAGGTGGTGTGAGTTATTTGTCACTCTGATTTAGATTGATTGTGTTCATGAACCAAATGGATTTGGGATCAATATTCAAGAAGGTGTGAGTTATTTCCTTTGTAGCCTTAGACATATCTTCATCATCTTCTGCAAGAACATTTTGAATTTCATCACATATACAACTGTTACAATCAAAAGAATCCATACCTTCACTAGAGTCCAATTCTTTCTTTTCTTCCTGCTTGACATCTTCAGGGGGCTTGACTTGTGTTTCTTGATTCATCTTTTTAATGTCTTATGTTCCCTTTTGGTATTCACTTTCCAACTTGAACAATAGGTCTTTAGCTGAAGTGTATTCCCCTATACTTTCTTTAACTGAACTGGGAAGTCCATCAATGAGGAATTTCAAGGCAGTGGTGGTGTCCTTCTTAGCTCCTTTTTGTGCAGCTGAGTTGGCCTTCTTATTGGATGGAATGGGTGGATTCATCACAATCTCCCAAACACCAAACTTCTTCAAGTAGGATCTCATCTTGCTCCTCCAACCGAAATAATCTGTCACATCAAGTACTAAAACATCATTGCTTGAGGACTCTACTTTTGCTTCCATTGTGTGTCCACGGATCTCCTTCAAGCTTATAAGCCTTGGGGTGAAGGCCTGCTATGATACCAATTGTTGGACACAATGGCACACTAAGAGGGGGGGTGATTTAGTGTGTAGGAAATTTAATCCCTTTTTCAACATCTATTAGTTAGCAGAGTTCATCAATATATGTTGCTACCAGTTACATCATCATTACATAAGCATCCACCAACTAATCAAGTATAAACAATAATCATATCATCAACTAGATCACTGAATCATAACAAGCAACACAACACAAGAGGACACGGGATTTGTATGGTAAATTTATTTATGTATTGTACATGGAAGACTACAATCTTCACAATTACAATTAGCACCAACTAATACAAAGAGCACCAACTCTCAATTCAATACCCAACTTGGTCTTCTCAAGTCCAACTGAGAAAGGGTTGAGGAATCCAATTCCCAAGGTTGCAAGGCTCAGCTTGCCAATCAAGAAATGATTTTGCCACTCAATCATCTACTGCTCATTGCCATAGATGTTAGACACAGAGAGGGGGGGTGAATCAGTGTAAAGCAATTTTAAAACTTTTCTTAACTTGTCACAGTTAACTACCAATTCATCATTCTACCAATTTCATAATCATTTAATAAACATCTTTCACTTCTCATCATTCACATATCATAAGCATTTGAATCATTAAGAACCATAACACAAAAGAACACAACACCATATAATTTTGTAATCTTTTTGTATTAGTTTTGGACCGATTACAACCGTGAGCTAAAATCAGCACCTACCGATATCAAGAGCACCTACTCTTCATCCAGGACCCTGTCTGGTTTTCTTAGACCCTGCTAAGAAGGGTCTGAGGTATCCTCACCTCAAAAGCAAGACAAGCTTGCTTTTACAATTAAAGCTCAATGTCACATCACCATCATCTGTTTCTTCAATCTGTTCTGCTGCTGGTCAATACTGCTAATCATCAGCTCATCACTCTCATTAACACTGTTGCAACACACTTCTCAGTCTTCTCTGTTCATCAACACCTGCTCTTCAATACTGCTAAGTCATCAAGGTCTGCTCATCTCTGCTGTTGCTGGTCAACTGCTCATCAACACTGCTCAAGAAGCCTCATCAATCAACATGTCATATTCAATCTGTCAAGCATCTCACTGTGTAAGCACTGTCAATGTCATCAACCTGTCACTATGATTTGTCATATCATATCAGACTGCTGTCACTGTCATATGAATGGCTGTCACTATGTTCTCAAGTCAATGTATGTCACTGTGAAGCTGTCACATAAAGATGTTGTAACTGTTGTAAGGTCAATTCGAGACTGGTGTACTTTATTCCCAAGCAAATATAGACCTTTTACAGGGCTGGAAATGACTGATAGACAACCAGGAATAAATGGCAGCCTGTAGTGTTAATCATCTCATATAATACTCATAGTACATTATCTTTATCATCATGTTTATGTCTACAAGGACAAGTCACTATTGTTCAAACCTCAGTCATCTTACATTCACATCATAATCATATCATCATCATCAGTTATGAAACATCCAAGTGTATGGAGATGCATCATCATAAAACATGTGTCAACAAGGTTACCTCATCATGGTATCCTGTACATCAATTATGATTACCAAAGCATCATCATGAATGTAGTATAGGTCTTCACACATTACTGTATATACTGATCATCATGGCTTATGCATACCTGTCTACGTCATTGTTCATACCTGATTATCATGACTTGCATAATAAGGTATTGCATTCTTCACCAAGGCTGTAGCAGCCTTATCCACCAACGATGGTAGCTTATCAAAATCTTACCAAAAGCTTTCGATATCCTCACACTACTGTTCAAGCCAACCTATCACTGTATTCACTTTCATTTAGCTCTAACTTGTCATACCAAGGCTTATGTCATATAAAGGCTATCACAATTTCAGTCAACATGTCACTAACAACTTCATTGGTCACTGACAAATCAGTCTATTTAAACAAGTCAGATGATATTGTGTGCTGAAACAATATACTTTCTATTGTAGCTGCTCAAGTTCTTCATTCAGCTAACTAACTTAAGTATACTGCTTGTTGCATCATGCTACTTAAATTTCAGATCTCATCAAACTTCATTTCAAACTTGAAACTTGCTTGTTTCTTGCATCTACAGGAATACTGCCTCCACAAACTTAGGGCTACATAAATCTTCTTTAAACATACAAACAACTTCATCATATGTCCATTGTATTAGTCAACTTTAATACTTGAAGAAGGCTGTAGCTGATCCGAAATGCAATTACTTCATTCACTACCTTAGGAAGCCTTATGTGTCAACTACTAGGGCTGTCCATTCTTCAAAGGACTGTCATATATCATACACCCAGGCTTAGTCTTCAAAGCTCTAGAGCTCCCAAACTCTCCTCAAGACAGACTGCCAAACTCTTACAAAACATTGTCAAACTCAGACTGCTCATAAACGGTGTATGAGCCCTAAAACCAGTCAAGTTCGGGCTGAGTGTGCATCTGAAAGATCAAAGTGTGTACAAGATTTAGGAAGAACCCTAACCACATGTCAAACCCCGAACTCAGTCACAATTCGGACTGTGTATACAATCCGAATTTCCTTAGTCAAGCTCCAGGTCATTCATTGCTGCAAACAAAATCAAAACCAAAAGAATGACTGCTGTTGACTGCTCCTCCTGCTGCCACGAAAAACTAGCCTCAGTCAACCTCACCTGCGAGCTTACCTTCGTTGGATGTCAAAAAAATAAGATCCAAAAAAAATATTTGCTGCTACCTTTTCTCTGCAATTCGGGTCTGCAATTGACCTCTGCTGCTACCCAAAATTTCAGACTGTTCATGAGGTCTACTGCTGCTGCTCCTTCACTGTAATTCAGGTTTGCAATTGACCTCTACTGCTACCCAAAATTTCAGACTGTTCATGAGGTCTACTACAAAATTCGTGGTCTGCAATTCAGGACTGTCTGCTGCAAAATTTGTGGTCTGCAATTTGGGACTGTCTGCTGCAAAAATTATTCGTTGGTTGCTCCTGCTGCCACCTCAGTTAACCATCCAAAAATCACAGAGCTATTGTCTCAATACAATCTATTTTGAATAACGATTTCACTCCTATTTATACTCGTTTGCCATAAAAGTTTGGAGCCGACCTATCATGTATATTTATTTTTTAAATTAATAATTATAATTCATAAATACTGGCCAACTTTACAAGATTATTTCATTGAATTTAATGAACATTTCTTTTAAATATTTGCCCAATTTAAAGCCAACATTTGCCATACCATTTAGGATTGTTTTTTTTTTCAATCTTCTTTGCCATATCAAGGGCATCAAGGTCATCAACATGGGTTCTATGTCTTCCTTGTTTTCCTTTGTTCATGTCATTAGAAGTACCACATTTAAGGGTGTGCTCCACCTCATGAAGCCATCCAATCATGTCATTGTATCATCATTTAGGGTTTGTCTTCAAGGTCACCATATATTCAAGTTCACCACAAGTGATAAGGGCATTATTATCACCTGCCTTGTAGTTGCCTGCTTAAGGTGGATCCAGAATGGATGGTAGAGGGGCAAGCAACTAAGGGGTGGAACCACGACTGCCTAGACTCCCAAATGGATGGTTGTCACGCCAATCAAGGCAGCCTTCACTTTAGGTTATCCTAGTCTAGGACAACAATGGGGGAGACCCGGATCTGCTCCCAACAGGAGAGATCGAACCTAGACACCAGAAGAAGATCAGATGGGGCTTCAGGGTACTAAAGCTGCAAGGTGAATGGGAACCCTAGCTCTAGGGTTTAGGTACTAGCAACTGTCTTGGGAAACGTAACTATGACAGGGCAAGCACGAATAGAGTTGGGACTATCCAGTACCTAGAAATCAGACTCAGTAAAAGGTGTTTGAGTTATCAGTGAATGTTGGTAAATGGCAAAGGCTAAGCACCTAAAGGCAACGCTAGCTTGGAGATCAGTGCTTTGTATGCATTGGGAAATGGAGTCAGCAGTAAGACAACGTTTCAAGAAACCCACTTGGGAAAACACCTTGATCTACGAAACCAGAAAGCAATTGGTCCAGAAAAGCCAAGGTACAGGAAACCCAGCTCAGTAGATAGCTAGCGCTAGGGCCTAAGAAGACAAATCTGAAGCTTTAGGGGGTACCAGAAGGCTGATGGCTCAGCGTTGAGGATGAGAAGAGATCAAGGAGACCTGATCTACAAGCCCAAATCAGGAAAACAGTAGGAAAATCAGATCTAGAAAAGTCAAAATCTGATGATGGGGCTAGGAGGCTGAAAACTGATTTTTTCAGATCTAGGGCAAACCAGGATGAATTAGCACAGCGTTGAGGGTGTTCTGCGATGCTTGGGACCCGATCTATCAGCCTATCATGTCAGATTTCAGAAAAACCTACTTCTGGAAAAGGCCAATTTTCAGTGAGGGCGCTTAGGGTAGTTTCAGTCTATTTTTCAGATCCTGGTCAAACTGTTGAGCCTCTTGACAGCGTTTGGGTTATTTGGACTCGATCTATCCATCTATGAAGTCAAAAATCAGAAAAACTCAAAACCCTAGCAAGTCAATTTTTTCAGTGGGTGGTTATGTAGTTTTCTATTGAAAAATCAGATCTAGGTCAATCTATAAGGAATTTGACCAGCGTTCTAGTTGATTTAGTTAGGGAGAGGCCCGATCTATGAAACCCAGAAATGGTTTGGCAAAAGATCGGACGGTTCCCTGATTATTTGATTTTTTAGGTTTTTATGGTTTAGAAGTTTTCAGAAAAATAGTTAAATTTCAGCAAAGTACAATGGAATAAGATCAGAAAAGAAGAACTTACTTGTGGATCTTACCTAAATAAGCTTGTAAAAGTCTGTAACAGTGACGATCCTAGCTATCCCGATCAATCCTGGAAGATACCCGTGATTTCTATGACATATGCAAGCTCCAAGCCAACAAAGCGCCCCCTCCCCTGCATGAGCAAATGTCAACCATATCAGATTTGCACATACAAAATAAAGAAACTGAATGCTACAAGATAGTAAAATGAAGTAATCATAGATTGCAATGAAACTAATGAAAACCCCTTGATCCAAGACGAAAAAAACTGAGCGAGTTGAGGTCCCCCTACAAAAACGCTCCAGCCAAAACGCCTTCCTGTAGACAAAACAATGATAGCCATGAAAAAAAATAGATCTCAAGAGAATTTCCACAATGCTAGTAAGCTGAAGACAAGCTAATCACCATTTGAGCACATCAGATACAAAGCAAATTCAGAAAAATTTCCACAAAATCCAAGAGCCAAAGACCCCTTACAAATGAGAAGCTCTCCCCTTTAAAGAAAAATGAGAGAACCTCAATCATAACCAAATCCTAACCACTTTCAAAACGAGTGGCTAAGATTCAAAGATACAATGTTCTAATCAATGGTTGAGATGAGCTCAACATACAATACATGGATCAATATAATTATAATTTACCAAATTGGACTTAAGCCACCCAAATAAAGGTAACCCACTCAACAAGAAATAAATGAAAGCACATGGTGGGTCCAAGGAGTGTTTGACTAACTCCCTTTGGGTTTCCCCATGGCACAATAAATAATATAACAATTTAAAATTTTGACTTTTGTGCCTCCTTGAGGAAATCGTGGGTCTCCCAAAAAACTCCAGAAAATATATAAAATTTACCCAAAAATAGGTGCGGGCCCCATAAAATGCTGAAACTGCTGGAGAAGTTGTGGAAGACATCACTCTCATCATTGTGACTCACCCCATTCCATTTCTTTGCCTCAATAGCCCAAATCAATTTCTTCAATAACCATTTGATCATTTTTTAATCTGCCTCGAGAAACGTGATATTGCTAAAATAGCCTCTTAGGGTGCCTGTGTTGTCAAATTGAGCCCTCCAAGCTCTCTAGGATGGGGGTACAATGGTACAAACAAGTGGCTGCACCCCCTTATGCCCGTACAACGCCCTAGGAGATCCAACTGAAACATCTCCCTGCTCAAACAAATCAATCTGTGAAGAAAAACTGCATCAGAAAAACAGAATAAGCCTGATCAGATCTGTAAGTGCCCGGAACTGGAAATAAACTGTCTCATTAGACTCAGAGAGTCCCCATCCATCAAAGGTGTATACTCATACCCCTCATAGTTCTCTGTTTGATCATCAATCATAACCAATAAACAATATAACCATCTGTGAATAATCAGACACCAATAATAACTCAAAATAGATCAATCTGCTGCAAGTGTTAAGAGGTTAAGCCATGCTCTACAACTCATTCACGTAACAAAATCAACAAGTAGCATTCATTTCACTGGCGGTACATCAACAAATACTTATAAATATCAGGCTTTATTTATTATTACTTAGACTTAGACTTTCAAGACTATACTCACTTCATAGCTGTAGTCATTTTGCTAGTGAAGGGTGAAAGGTGGAAATGACAAGGCTAAGGCAAAGGATGACCTCCTACTCAACATCATGACACTTTGGACAAGGAAAGGGAGAACCCACTATAACCAATACTAGACAAACATCAACAAAAGGAATGGCAGTGCCTCACAGATGGATGAGTTGTTTAGAGAGTGCTTATTCAACTTAGGCATCATGTCTAAATCAATTTTGATCCAAGTTCATTAGGATCACATTTCATTCTGTGGCCTTTTGGCCTATATGAACCCTTTGGGACTTCACCAGTGCTTAAAAGCACAGCTAATCGCAGCTCTCATCCGGGCCATATTTATTTTTAATAAGGTCAGCAATCCTTTGATATAACATTTTTTAACCATTGCTTTTTTGGACCTTTTCTTATACTCTTCAAGGAGTATTTTTTCTCTTTTTGCCTATGTTAAGAAACACAGTTTTACAATTTTCATTTTCCATGAGCGCATATTTAATATTTCAATAAAAGTAGTACATGAGCTTTCAGTTTTAGCCAACAACATCTCAAGTGACTAGGGGGGAATTCTGCACAGTGCCAAACATCGGGACAACCGACCAAAATGATTTAGGCATACTATCCAACTTACCATAGGCAAGTTTTGTCACCAACTCAGAGCCGAGACACAATGTAAACAGGGAGGCTTGTCCAACAAAGGTTCTAGCGGGGAAAAAGGTCCTCCATGCCACAAGTCAAGAAGTCAGTCGGGTTGAAAATTAAATTGGAAGGCAATGGATGGATGAAGACAATGAAATGATGGAGCCAACACTAGCAAGCCAAAACAATGGTGGGAATGACTACCTCTATTCTCCCTAAGGAGGGTAAAACCAATGAGTATAGATAAAGAACTTCAAAGCCAGAGTAAGGACATCAATACATAATATAATATACAACCAAGTCCATATAAATATGACCGCCAGATCATGATACCACAAGTCATTATATGTCACAAGAATCAATATAAGAGCAATAATAACCACAACACCATATAAAATACTGAGTCATATCCATGCAATATAATCCATCTGAAACAACATATATCCAATGAGAAAGTATTCATATATCACTGGGCATCCACTACTGCACTGAAATAACATAAATGGCTATATCGGTCCTCAAATCTGAGTGTCCTGAGACTCAGTCCTGGCATGGGAGAGTACAATAGTCCACTAATACAAAAATGATCCATCATAAATGCTCATCTTAGCATCTCATATGTAAGAGATCTGGCTGAAAAATGTACTGTGTCTGAAAAATAGAATATGGTAGCCTAGCTACTATATATGTGATAACAGGCATCATCATATCATGACCACATTAACCCAATCATGCAAGCAAGTGTCCAAGTGCCATCATATGTAAGTGGGTGCCAAGTCCTCTTTAGGACCATTTCCAAGGGTTCCAAGACCCCAAGTACCCTCATCATCTTTATTAAGAGTACTAGGACCATTAAGCCATCAAATATGGGTTAAACAACTTCAAGGGACTTCTTTAGAGCTTCTTCATCAAGCAAGGGGTTTCAACCACCTCAACCACACTAGGAGACCTCTAGGGGTCAAAATATCACCTGTGGGGTCGCTAGCCTTCTTCTGGGGTACCATGACACCATCAGAGCATAAATGACCACAGAATGGGTCATTAATGCTTCTCCTCGCATTTACGGCTTCTCCATCGTTTTCCAAGGCTTCAAGACCATCTCCAAGTTCTCCAATGTCTTCAGCAAGATGGTGGCTTCAAGATCCAAGCTTGTGGGTACAGGAACCTTGTCAACTGGGTACAAGGTGCTTCAAGGCACAAACCCACTCTGTAAGGGGTCAAGGCACTACAGATGGGACTTGGTGGCATCAATGACATCCTGTGGGGCCACTGCAAGTCCATATTGGCATCAATGACAATTTCATCAACAATCTCCCCCTTTGTCATTGATGACAACAACTCATGCTCTCCCTATGACCATGCTCCCCTTTTGTCTGCATCTCTCCCTTTGTCTTCATCTCTCCCTTTTTGGCATCAATGGAAAAGGGTGTCCACATACCTGTGTCTAAAATCTCTGATCACTACTCACTGCTCCCCCTGTCAATATGCACAATCCTAGGACCTGTCTGTATGCCTAGAGTAACCATCCTTTCTCCTTTGAGTTCATTCTCCAGCCTCATGAACTCAAGGTGTGTTAAGGTCTTTGAGAGACCTTATACTTGGCTTGCCATATGGCAGCCATCCTCCTTGCTCTGATCAACTTTTCCTATCCGCAACTGCTCGGTCTTCCTCATCCATACTTGCTTCTTGGCATCTGTGCTTTGAGCATTTGATCCTTCATCTGTACTGGCTTTCCTTCATGAGCTGTATAGGAAACTTCTCACGTGTTGTTTCCGTGTACTCCAACAATCTTGAGCTCTGTTCCCAAGGCCACTGCAGCTATAACACCTCATCATACGACAATATGCAGCAATGTGACCAACATTGTTGCATGTCCAACACCTGACTGAGCTGTTGGAACTTCCAACACTTCTTTGATCAAATTCATTTCTCCATGCTTGAGAGTGTCCCTGACTGTAGGAATTTGTCTTATGATCTTCAAATATTCTTGCTGACGTATATGAAGTACTCCTTCTTGGTTGACTTCTTTGACTTGCACATTCTTGGGCTTTGTGGCCAAACCCACTGCATATGTAGCATCTCAATGTGTGACATGTGGCAGCAACATGTCCAACTTGATTACATGTCCAGCATCTGATTGAGTCATTGGGGCTTCCACCACTTCTTCTTCCGTAGACTCTACAATCCATAGCCTTGTGACCAAAGTTAGAACAAGAATAACAATAACCATTGAATTCATATTCATACCTTGGACCTTGTTTCCTTCTTGGAGTTGAATCTTTGCTTTGAGGAATGAGGTCAGCTTCTTGATGTGTTCTTGAACATTCACCATCCTTGTTATCATGTGCAGGTACAGAGGATGCATCCTTGGTCATTGATGGACCAGCATATGGGGTCTTTGGAGACCACTTGTCTTCTTCTAGATTGTCTTCTACCTTCTTAAACCCAAGACCAGATTTGTCAAGGGGAGACCTTTGGCAATCCAATAATTTATCCAACTTGACAGACCTACCGTTGAACTTCTCATGATGCTTTGATTTTTCAATCATCTTTCTGAGATTGACAATCTCAAACTCATGCTTCTAATTTGTCACTTCTTTTTCTTCCAATTGATCTCTTAATGCTTCTTCTATTCTCTTGGCTTCTTCTAGCTGAGTTTTCAGATCAAGATTTGCCTCTCTTGCTTCTTCAAGTATTTTTGAATCTTTAACATGGTTCTTTTGTTCTAGGGTTAGATCGATCAAATCAATCTTTAGCTTTTCTTTTTCTTCTTCCTTTTCCTTGAGCAATTTTAGCCAACCTACTCCTTCATGCTTAAGTTTCTTAAGCAACTCCTTTAGTTCAACATTCTTCTTTTGGAGATTATCCATATAATCAAAGGTTGTTGTCCTAAACATCTTGTAATCAGATTGATTAAGATCAACTTTGTTCAAGAACCAATCAGCTCTGAGATCTATGTTGCATACATAGTTTATAATTCTTTGTTTAACTTTCAACATTGCTTCATCATCATTTACAAGAACCTTCTCAATTTCATCATACAAGCTATCATTATAATCACAAGAGTTCATACCTTTACTGAAGTCCTCTTCTTGTTTGTCTTCTTCTTGATTGAGTTCTTCTAGGGGCTTGTCTTCTGATTCTTAATCTGTCTTTTCGAATTCTGGTCTTGCCTTCTGATACTCACTCTCCAACTTGAACCATAGGTCTTTTGCCGAAGTGTACTCTCCTACACTTTCCTTCACTGAGCTAGGAAGTCCATCCATGAGGAACTTCAAGGTTGTAGTGTTGTCCTTCTTTGCTTCCTTCTGTGCAGCTGATTTTCTTTTCTTGTTTGATAGAGCGGGTGGATTGATAACAATTTCCCAAATACCAAACTTCTTCAAATAAGTCTTCATTTTGCTCCTCCAACTGAAATAATCTATAATATCAAGTATAGGCACGTCATTGCTTGATGACTCTTTCTTTTCCTCCATTGTTTCTAAGAATCTCCTTCAAGCTTGTTAGGCTGGTGACGAAGGCCGGCTCTGATACCAATTGTTAGACACTGAGAGGGGGGGTGAATCAGTGTAAAGCAATTTTAAAACTTTTCTTAACTTGTCACAGTTAACTACCAATTCATCATTCTACCAATTTCATAATCATTTCATAAACATCTTTCACTTCATCATTCACATATCATAAGCATTTGAATCATCAAGAACCATAACACAAAAGAACGCAACACTATATAATTTTATAATCTTTTTGTATTAGTTTTGGACCGGCTACAACCGTGAGGTAAAATCAGCACCTACTAATATCAAGAGCACCTACTCTTCATTTAGGACCCTGTCTGGTTTTCTTAGACCCTGCTAAGAAGGGTTTGAGGTATCATAACCTCAAAAGCAAGACAAGCTTGCTTTTACAATTAAAGCTCAATGTCACATCAACATCATCTGTTTCTCCAATCTGTTCTGCTGCTGGTCAATACTGTTGATCATCAACTCATCACTCTCATTAACACTGTTGCAACACACTTCTCAATCTTCTTTGTTCATCAACACCTGCTCTTCAATACTGTCAAGTCATCAGGGTCTGCTCGTCTCTGCTATTGCTGGTCAACTGCTCATCAGCACTGCTCAAGAAGCCTCATCAATCCACATGTCATATTCAATCTGTCAAGCATCTCACTGTGTAAGTACGGTCAATGTCATCAACCTGTCACTATCATTTGTCATATCATATCAGACTGCTGTCACTGTCATATGAATGGCTGTCACTATCTTGTCAAGTCAATGTATGTCACTGTCAAGCTGTCACATAAAGATGCTGTAACTGCTGTAAGGTCAATTCGAGACTGGTGTACTTTATTCCCAAGCAAATATAGACCTTTTACAGGGCTAGAAATGACTGATAGACAACCAGGAATAAATGGCAGCCTGTAGTGTTAATCATCTCATATAATACTCATAGTACATTATCTTTATCATCATGTTTATGTCTTCAAGGACAAGTCACTATTGTTCAAACCTCAATCATCTTACATTCACATCATAATCATATCATCATCATCAGTTATGCAACATCAAAGTGTATGGAGATGCATCATCATAAAACATGTGTCAACAAGGTTACCTCATCATGGTATCGTGTACATCAATTATGATTACCAAAGCATCATCATGAATGTAGTATAGGTCTTCACACATTACTGTATATACCAGTGTTACAAATATCGCCGATATCGCGATATGATCCTCACGCCGATATTATCGGCAAAAATCGTGGAATATATCGGCGATTTTTCCTTTCCAAAAATCGCGATTTTTAGCGATAAAATCGCCATATTTTCTGATAAAATTGTGAGTCGAAAGGTTGACATCGCGGCGGTCTGTCGGGTTTAAAAAGGCATTTTTTCGGGCATTTTTTTAACATACAGTATCCACGGCTGTTCGGTTTCAATGCTTATTTTATTGCGACGAGGATGATATCTTCGAAGGTGCGTTGATAAAAATTGCTTTGGGGCCCCCACAATACCCCCACAAACCTTTAACGTGATTCATTTCTTCATGTTAATGTTATGACGGCTACCAAAGTTTTGTTTTTTAATCAACTTATGGTCACTTTTTTTAGTAACCTCTACAATTATCACGATAAACACTATGACAAAAACTACTATCACGATAAATATTTTTAAAGATATGCATACGCCAAGCCATTTGGGCATCTGCTGAAACCCGGGGATTCGCCGCAATTGGGCTGGAAGTTTAGCAAATTCCTGCTGCAATGTGGCAGCAGGACTCTCCTGCTCCAACTGGGCAATAGCGGGCGTCTTTTGAACCGTGTTCACCACACGTTCAACCACTCTATCGAGCAGCTCCCCTTCATCACTGACAAAACAAATACAAAGTCAGATTTAAGTATATATATATATCTCCAAGTTCCAACATTAAAATATATATGCATATATAATATATATAATACATAATATATATTATATATTATAATATATATAAATAATAACACAGTTAAGTTTTAAGTTTTTAACAAATTATAATTTATAATTATTAATTAGAGTATACTATTTATATATATTAGTTAATAAATTAATTGAATTTCAATTTTGAAATTTGCACATTAATGAATCATGATTAAAATATAAAAATTAAAAGATTTAGTATTTTTGTATTAATGAATATTCATGTATTTATGTGTTTATTTGAATGCTAAAATTAAATCATGATTAAAATATTCATGTATTAATGAATATTTTTGTATTTTTTTACATTGTCGATATATTGCCGATGTTTGCCGATAAATCCGATAATATCTTTTTGGACCCTCCGCAATGTATTCGCCAACACGATATTTGTAACATTGGTATATACTGATCATCATGGCTTATGCATACCTGTCTACGTCACTATTCATAGCTGATCATCATGCCTTGCATAATAAGGTATCGCATTCTTCACCAAGGCTGTAGCAGCCTTATCCACCAACAATGGTAGCTTATCAAAAGCTTACCAAAAGCTTTCGATATACTCACACTACTATTCAAGCCAACCTATCATTGTATTCACTTTCATTTAGCTCTAACTTGTCATACCAAGGCTTATGTCATATAAAGGCTATCACTATTTCAGTCAACATGTCACTAACAACTTCATTGGTCACTGACAAATCAGTCTATTTAAACAAGTCAGACAATATTGTGTGCTGAAACAATATACTTTCTATTGTAGCTGCTCAAGTTCTTCATTCAACTGACTACCTTAAGTATACTGCTTGTTGCATCATGCTACTTAAATTTCAGATCTCATCAAACTTCATTTCAAACTTGAAACTTGCTTGTTTCTTGCATCTACAGGAATACTGCCTCCACAAACTCAGGGCTGCATAAATCTTCATTAAACATACAAACAACTTTATCATATGTCCATTGTATTAGTCAACTTTAATACTTGAAGAAGGCTGTAGCTGATCCGAAATGCAATTACTTCATTCACTGCCTTAGGAAGCCTTATGTGTCAACTACTAGGGCTGTCCATTCTTCAAAGGACTGTCATATATCATACACCCAGGCTTAGTCTTCAAAGCTCTAGATCTCCCAAACCCTCCTCAAGACAGACTGCCAAACTCTTACAAAACATTGTCAATCTCAGACTGCTCATAGATGGTGTATGAGCCCTAAAACTAGTCAAGTTCGGGCTGAGTGTGCATCTGAAAGATCAAAGTGTGTACAAGATTTAGGAAGAACCCTAACCACATGTCAAACCCCGAACTCAGTCACAATTCAGACTGTGTATACAATCCGAATTTCCTCAGTCAAGCTCCAGCTCATTCATTGCTGCAAACAAAATCAAAACCAAAAGAATGACTGCTGTTGACTGCTCCTCCTGCTACCACGAAAAACTAGCCTCTTTCAACCTCAGCTGCGAGCTTACCTTCGTTGGATGTCAAAAAAATAAGATCCAAAAAACATATTTGCTGCTGCCTTTTCTCTGCAATTCGGGTCTGCAATTGACCTCTGCTGCTACCCAAAATTTTGGACTGTTCATGAGGTCTACTGCTGCTGCTCCTTCACTGTAATTCAGGTCTACAATTGACCTCTGCTGCTACCCAAAATTCCGGACTGTTCATGAGGTCTACTGCAAAATTCGTGGTCTGCAATTCGGGACTGTCTGCTGCAAAAATTATTCGTTGGTTGCTCTTGCTGCCACCTCAGTTAACCATCCGAAAATCACAGAGCTATTGTCTCAATACAATCTATTTTGAATAACGATTTCACTCCTATTTATATTCGTTTGCCATAAAAGTTTGGAGCCGACCTGTCATGTATATTTATTTTTGAAATTAATAATTATAATTCATAAATGCTGGCCGACTTTACAAGATTATTTCATTGAATTTAATGAGTGTTTCTTTTAAATATTTGGCCAATTTAAAGCCAACATTTGCCATACCATTTAGGATTGTTTTTTTTTTTCAATCTTCTTTGCCATATCAAGGGCATCAAGGCCATCAACATGGGTTCTATGTCTTCCTTGTTTTCCGTTGTTCATGTCATTAAAATTACCACATTTAAGGGTGTGCCCCACCTCATTGATGTCATTGTATTATCATTTAGGGTTTGTCTTCAAGGTCACCATATATTCAAGTTCACCACAAGTGATAAGGGCATCATCATACCATGACCAGATTAACCCAATCATGCAAGCAAGTGTCCAAGTGCCATCATATGTAAGTGGGTGCCAAGTCTTCTTTAGGACCATTTCCAAGGGTTCCAAGACCCCAAGTGCCCACATCATCTTTATTAAGAGTACTAGGACCATTAAGCCATCAAATATGGGTTAAACAACTTCAAGGGACTTCTTTAGAGCTTCTTCATCAAGCAAGGGGCTTCAACCACCTCAACCACACTAGAAGACCTCCAGGGGTCAAAATATCACCCATGGGGTCGCTAGCCTTCTTCTGGGGTACCATGACACCATCAAAGCATAAATGACCACAGAATGGGTCATTAATGCTTCTCCTAGCCATTTACGGCTTCTCCATCGTTTTCCAAGGCTTCAAGACCATCTCCAAGTTCTCCAATGTCTTCAGCAAGATGGTGGCTTCAAGATCCAAGCTTGTGGGTACAGGAACCTTGTCAACTGGGTACAAGGTGCTTTAAGGCACAAACCCACTCTGTAAGGGGTCAAGGCACTATGGGACTTGGTGGCATCAATGACATCCTGTGGGGCCACTGCAAGACCATGTTGGCATCGATGACAATTTCACCAACAATTAACTTGTGTTAGTAAAACATGATCGTAGAGCAATAATAATTATACAGTGAAATAATTAAACAAGATGCAAACACATTAAACACATTACAAGAGAGACACAGATATAACGTGGTTCACCCAAGATGGGCTACGTCCACACAAAAATTGCCTGTCATTTTTATTATACCGTCCGACAAAATGAAGGGATACAACCTGCAGCAACCCCGATGCACTTCCTCTTCACACTCTCACAATCTCTCTCACACAATCACAGTGATTGTTTACAATGATACAATACCATACTCGACCGTATTGCAATGCCTTCCTTTTATAAAGGGAATACCATAGGAAAATACAATGGGTTTCCCAAATATCATGGACCCGTAAATAACCCATTATTGACCAAGTCATGACTTTGAAATTACAACATTTTACCAGTGTTCCACCAAGTTTCTGGGACGCAAGAGCGTGGGAGCGAGGAAATGCACATTGGGGACGTGTAGAGACACCCCAAAATTTTAGGGTATTTTGGGAGACGAGGGGGGGGGGGGGCATCGAGGTCCCTAACATAGGGGCGTCGGTCTCTAAAATTATAAAAAAATAATAAAATTATGAACCCCAACATATAAACATATCAATTCGTCATCCCATCACCATTTAGTGTAAAAGCCTAAAATTTAAGGTGAAAATTATTTTTTTAAGTATAAAAATTTTAAAAATCGAGGGGGGTTGGGGCCTGTGGGTGCCCCCCATTTTTAGGAAGGGGTGTGTGGGAGCCCCCCAATCTGGGAAAATCCTAGACCTACGTTTCCCCAAGTTTCGCAAAAAGGAGGGCGCTGGGAAACGTTTCCCATGGAGCCCCCCGGCCCCCGGGGCGTGGGAAGCGCAAGGGGCGAGCCCCCGACCCTGGGAGGCCCGTCCTCGTGGAACACTGCATTTTACAAGGCATTTTTTCCTAAATTTTCACTACGGGGGAACTTCCCCCGAATGCCTGCCAGGGGGGGCTCCCAAACCAGTCGCCACCCCCCTGGACCCCCCTAATGACTATATTGGGGGGGGGAATCCCCCTCACACCCTCCCGTCAGGTGCTGGGATCCAAACATGACTGAAATAACATCTCTGAGCCTAGAAGATCAGGCTCCACAACCAACAATCTCCCACTTGGAGACTGATCACAACAACTCCACCGCAGCTGCACTTGCTGGACTATGCTATGGACCTTGGACTTGGCGAATTTCTCTTCTTCACCTTCATGCTTGAAGGAGAACTGAAACCGAGCAGGAACTCAGATTCTCTCTGGTTACTACCTTTGTCAACATGTCTACAAGATTCCAGCTAGTATATATCTTTTCCAACTTTAACAGTTCATATTCTAGAACAGATCTTACGAAATGGTACTTGAGTTGTATATGTTTAGTCTTTGAATGAAAGGCTGAGCTCTTTGCATGATGAATGGCACTCTGGCTATCACTGTACAACCTGTTATTCTCCTGCTTCTTACTCAATTCCTCCATGAATCTTTGTAGCCAAATCATTTCTTTACTAGCCTTTATAGCAGCAACATACTCTGCTTTCGTTGTTGAAAGTGCAACAACCTTATTATGATTTGAAGATATTTACTTTATTATGAATATGACACAAAATCAAAAGCAATCCACGTTGCTAACAAGAGATTAAAAGATAAGTATAAATTCTAGACTTTTGATTAAGCATTCAGAGATAGCAATTATAATGAACCACAGACAATTGATCAATATAAGATAATTATGCAAATTTAATCAAGGAAAAGTGCCTTATGGAGTCAATGATACTGAAATGCGCAAATAAAACAATAAGTCTAGGAATCCAACTAGTGAGTATTAGATTGTGCGAATGCTCTTGGTAGGTTTTAAGGATTTTATATGCTCTTGATTAAGGTGTCAACAAAGGTTTATCAAGAGTCGGGAGAATCTTCTAAGTTCCCTCCGTTGAAGACATGTTGGGCCCGCCCAGTATCCCAGGCTGGTATCGTGAAGATTGACCAGCTAGCTGAGAAGCTTGGACAGTAGGATTTCGACGCCTCTACTAGGAAGTACTTTGGAAGAATCCCTACAACGCCGGTGCGTTGGTTACAGGGTGTTAAGTTTTATTAAGTTACTCTTGCAGGGTTAAAGATCTAGTGCCGTTTCTGGGTACTCTGATCTGAGATCGGTCAGAGCACACTTCGGCAAGGAGGGGGGGAAGTTAATTAATTAAAGGGGTGTGTTTTGCAAGTTTTATTAAAGCAGATTAATTAAGACTCTCCAACAGAGCGTTGGAGAGCGCTCTTGACCTTGTCTTATGACAAATGTTCAAGAGACTTATCTAATCTAAATGCCTAATGCAAGGATGTGCAAATCTAATAATGCTCTCCGATAGAGAGTGCTCTTGACTTGTGTTATTGCAAGTTCAAGAGTCTTACTTAAGAATTAATTAGTTAACTAGCAA
The DNA here is from genome assembly GCA_001517045.1 of Pseudotsuga menziesii. Taxonomy (NCBI): domain Eukaryota; kingdom Viridiplantae; phylum Streptophyta; class Pinopsida; order Pinales; family Pinaceae; genus Pseudotsuga; species Pseudotsuga menziesii. The sequence continues at coordinate 69,846 of LPNX010567779.1, forward strand.
ACAGTAGAATGCATGAAAATAAAAAAAAGACAGTTAAACAAACTCTCCGACAGAGAGCACTCTTGATCCACCTTATGGTGAGATTCAAGAGATTTTGGTTTTTTTTAAGATTAACAATTATAGAGAAAGATATACCACAATGCAAGTAATAAAATCTAATCTAGCAATTAGTAGTTATACTTAATGAACAACTAGCAATTAGTGGAAATGGAAACTAAGTCTAATCAAAAGAACTAAGCTAAGTGCTTTAAGTTAAAACTACGCTAAGAAAGATGAAAAGGAACGCAAGACACACTTCCCCCAAATAGGGGAAGTAGAAAAGATGGGAGGCTTGCTTCCACTAGCCTTTTTATTAATTTTTACAATGCTTTGTTATGCTCAAGCTTCTTCGTAAATGAGCAGATGGTGAGAAAGGGAAGAAAGAGGAGGGAGATTTTTTGGTCTTTTTGCTCTTGCTTCCTTCTTTGCTTGCTTTTAGCCTTTGGGCTCTCCTTCACCTGCCTGAAACTAAGAGCTTTGAACACAAACTCGTTAAGGTGTTAGTTCATAAAACATAAATTGAAACTAGATCTACAAACTTAGTAACAAAAACTACTCAACCCTTACCAAAACCGGAAGAAGAAAAAGAGGAGTAAAAGGCTATGAAAAGAGAAGTGAAAAAGGGGTGAAAAGAGGACGAAAGGAGGTCAAAGAAGGTTGAAAACAAAGGTGAAAGAGAGGCTGCAAATTGAAGAAAGAGGGCTGCAAAAAGTGATGAAGATGGCTGAAACTAGGGCCCAAAAAGTGGCTGCAAAAAGGGGTAAATGAGGCTGCAAATTAGGGCCAAAAGAGGGCTGCAAAAAGTGAAGAAAGAGGGCAAAAGTGGGCTGTGAAAGAGGAGAAAAAAGGGCTACAATAAAAAGAGAAAGATGGCTGCAAATTGAAGACAAGACAGCCAACAGGGGCACAAGGTTTGGTGAATGAATGTTCACTTTAGCCCAAACCTTTCCCTAACCCAAGAATGTAAAAAATTTCTTAAACTTTGAAAGATGAATAAAAATGAAGAAAAAAATTCAAACCTGTGGCTTTTTTATGACACTTGGATTCTTTGAAGCTTGAAATCCCGGAAGTTGTCTTGACTTCAAGAGGAGAGGATGCACCTGAGCTCAAACTCCTACTTGATTGGATGAAGTGATCTACACAAATTCAACTCAAACACTTGCCAAAAGATGGATTAGATCATATATGTTTTATCAATTGAAATGTAAAAGAGCATATCATATAACTGAATAATCAATGCTACTTTCAATTCCTAAGAGCAAAACTATAAACAATTAAATTGTAACTTCAAATAATCAATCTTACATGCTTACAGAAGCTTTCTAAAGCATGAATCATTAACCAACATTAAGCATGAAAGGAGAGAATTGAAACATTATCACCTCATTCGCCAAGCATTCATCCACATTTAACAAACCATATGAGCCTCCAAAGCCTTAAAATTTATTCCACGGTTGCATAAAGCAACAAGCATTTATAGAGTTTAGACAGAGTTTCTCTATACAAAAATCCATCCGAATAGAGCTAAAGAAGCCTCTATTTATACAATGAATGAAGACCAAAACCCTATAACCAGAAATTCCTGACCTAACTGACTTGGCACTTAGCTGGGAGTCCAAACCTAAAGATGAAGAGCTGAGAGTGAGGGGAGGCCTCCACCTAGGCAAGGTGCCCCCACTCCAACCCTAACCACTGCAAACAAGCCATTATTGAGCCCACACATGTGGATGACGCCCTCATGATGAAGAGGGGTGTGAATGATGAAGAGAGGCGTGAGCTTGGAAGGTGAAGGCGCCTCTTAGGTATGGAGGAGCCACTGCTAGGTCTAGAGGAGCCTACTGCTGTCAGATCATAATGTTATCATCAATTCGTGCCTCGATCAAATCATCAAACCAATGAGTGCTCTCCATCTCGCCCAATTCGGGAATTTAGCTGGAGATGACAAGTCCGTTAACTGAATATATCTTTATTGCTCATTGAATGCTGACTGAAGTTGAGTTATGATAAATCCAATCATTATAAATGCCCATTGAGATGTCATTTAGCCTTTTATTTCACTGAATTTGGATTAATTTGGTGAGTTTTGGGTTTTCTCCAAAATAATCATTTTTTAATAAAAACTCCATTTTTTCCCCAAAAATGACTTTTTTGGGAAAATGTGCATTATGTGTTCGATTGAAAATTTGAAAGTTGGATCTGACTAGCTGGCCAATCAAGAATGATTTTTGGCTAAAGGTTAGAGCCTTCAATCACTAAAAATGGGGTCCAGATGACTAACTTATTACAAATGGGATTTTTCCAATTAATTTATGGAAAAATTAATCAAAAAACTTAGGGAAATAATTAAAAAATTAAAAAAAAATTTTAACCCGTCCGGTAAAAAAAATTCGAAATTTTTTTAAAGGTCCTATAGACTTAGGACATGACCATGCTTTATTCTAACAATATCTAGTAGGTTTATATATACTCAGTTGGGCTCTAATAACCCCCCAAGGCCCAAAATTCAAAATCGGGCATTCCAGCTTTGGAGGAAGCGGGAGGAAACCTTGTCAATTATACTCGGTGATAGGCAAAGCATAATTGTCAAGGGCAAACAACTCCTTGGAATACCTTAGTTGAGATTCTACGTCTTAGGAGACCGAACCACTCAAAACACTCTACTAGCAAATTTTATTACAAACCCCGTGGGGCCATGGTCAAAATTATTCAAATGAAAAATTGGCTAGACACAAAGACGGATCAACTGATACACTGGAATCAAACATTGGACATGTTTGTCAACCGACGACTCCTCAGGTAACCCAACTATGGTACAAAAAAGTTGGTAACACCGCTTCTTGCCTCCATCTTCTTCCTTCAACCTGTAAACCCATTTATTCTGCAATGCTCTTTTTCTTGCAGGCAACTCAACTAAAATCCCAAGATTGATTTCTTACCAATGCATCCATCTCCTCATTCATGCCTTGCTCCCACTTCTTTCTAGTTTCTACCTACATTGCCTCTTCATAACATTCTAGTTCACCAGAATATGTCATCAATAAATAATACAGCGAAGGAGAGAATCATTCAGGGGGTCTACTTAACCTAGTAAATCTTCGTACATTTGCAGGAGTTTTAGGTACCTGTTGTTGCTCTTGATTTTCTGATGCCTTTGGAACTTTATTTTCTTTGATTTCATCAAGCACTGTGTACTCCGTGTTTCCTTTTCCTCTTTCTTTCCCAGCAACTGATTTTTGTACATAACCTTTTCATTGAATACTACATCTCTACTCGTAATGATTTTGTGATTTTCATAATCCCATAAGCGATAACCAAAATCATCGACCCCCGTATCCAGTCAAGGTACATTTCTTGGATTTAGCCTCAAGCTTTGTTCTATTTTCTTTATCAATATGGACAAATGCTTCACAACCAAAAGTTCTCAAAAATGAGTAGTTTACCTTTTTACCTGTCCATGCCTCCTCTAGAATTCCACCATCCAAAGCGCTTGAAGGCCCTCTATTTATTAAATAAACAGCAGTATCTACAGCATCATCTCAAAACTGTAAGGGCAACTCTGCATGCAACCTCATACACCTTGCACGCTCCATGATCATTATGTTCATCCTTTCTGACACACCATTTTCTTGTGGTGTTACAGGGACTGTCTTCTCTCTGCGAATACCATTGTATGAACAGTAACAATCAAACTCCTTGTTGCAGTATTCACCTACATTATTAGATCTGAGACATTTCAACTTTTTTCCTGTCTCGTTCTCAGCCAAAGCTTTCCACTTCTTAAAAGTAGCAAACACATCAGATTTCTGTCTAATGCAATAAACCCAAGTTTTTCTAGTTGCATCATCAATAAAAGTAACATAATAACGAGAACCACCAAGATATTGTACCTGAGTTGGTCCCCATACATTTGTATACACAAGTTCTAACTTTTCACTCTTCTTCTGTTTCTTGACCCTGAGAAATCTAACTCTTTTGTTTTCAATAAACACAATTCTCACAAAATTCAAAACTTACATGCTTCAGATCTGGAAGCAATTTCCTTGAGTGGAGAATTTGCATCCCCTTCTCACTCATGTGGCCAAGCCTATGATGCCACAACGCTGCACCTGTTTCTGTGGAAGCTACAGAGATAGAATAATCAATATTATGAGGACATAAATACAATGTACCTATCTCATCTCCTTTTGCTATTACTAGTGCTCCTTTAGTGATCTTCCACCACGTTTTTCCAAACGTAGACAAACAGTCGATATCTCCCAACTGCCCTGTTGAGATTAGATTTCTTTTCATAGCAGGAATGTGCCTCACATCTTTTAGCATCCATTCATTTCAATTATTTAACTTAATCTGTACCTTACCCATTCCAACAATTTTACATGGTTCATCATCCTCCAATAAAACATGTCCAAAATCACCTTGAACATGATCATGAAAGAATTTCCTATGAGGTGTAGCATGACATGAAGCCCCTGAATCTACTACCCAGTAATCACTAGTATTATCTAATGCAAGAATCAAAGCATCTTGTAACACATCATCTACTACATTTGCTTCCTGAGTAGTCTCTTGCTGCCCGTCTCCTTTCTTCTTTGGAGATCTGCAATATTTCTTCAGATGTCCTCTCTTACCACAGTGCCAACACTCTATCTTTCCAAATTTGGACTTGGATCTTCCCTTTCTAGACTTACTGCAATTACTTGGGCTCCTTCCTCTCTCCTTTTGTCTCCCCATGCTCTCCATGGTCAACGCATTACCTGATGTTTCACCTGTGCTTTTTCTTCGCATTTCCTCGCTAAGAATAACACATACAACATCATCACATTTAAGAGTGTTTAAACCAAGGACAGAGTTACTTACAGCCATGACCAAGCTATTCCAGCTTTCTAGCAATGAGCACAAGACTAGAAGAGCCCTAACCTCATCATCAAAGTTCACTTTTACAGAACTTAACTGACTAGTAAGCGTATTAAACTCATTTAAATGGTCAGCAGCAGATCCACCTTCTGACATCTTCACATTAAATAAACGCTTCAATAAAAATACCTTGTTGGAAGCCGAGGGTTTTTCGTAGAGCTTAGCCAATACGCTCACCATGCCCTCTATTGTCTTTTCCTTTGAGATATTGAAAGCCACCGATGAAGCCAGGCACAACCGTATTGTTCCCAGTGCCTTTCTGTCAAGAACCTCCCATTCTTCATCCTTCATAGTCATTGCTTGTTCTGTTTTTCTGCCCAACAGTAGGTACAGATAGTCTTCCATTTGCATCTTCCATAACTGGTACTTTTGGTCGTTAAATTTTTCAACCCTAAACTTTCATTCTCCTGCCATTGCTCCGACTCGAACAAGGAACTCTGATACTAATTGTTAGAAAAGCAAGATCGCGGAGCAATAACAATTATACAGTGAAATAATTAAACAAGATTCAAACACATTAAACACATTACAAGAGAGACAAAGATATAACGTGGTTCACCCAAGATGGGCTACGTCCACATAGAAATTGCCAATCATTTTTATTATACCGTTCGACAAAATGAAGGGATACAACTTGCAGCAACCCCGCTGCACTTCCTCTTCACACTCTCACAGTCTCTCTCACACAATCACAGAGATTGTTTACAATGCTAGAATTCCATAATCAGTCGTATTACAATGCCTTCCTTTTATAAAGGGAATACCATGGGAAAATAGCACAAGTTGCCCAAATACCATGGGCTCGTAAATAACCCATTATTGACCAAGTCATGACTTTGAAATTACAACATTTTACAAGGCAGTTTTATCTAAATTTTCGCTACGAAGGCGTTTCCCCCGAATCCTTGCCCGGGGGGGGGCCAGCAGGGGGGCTACCAAACCAGTCGCCGCCCCACGAGGACCCCCCCAACAACTATAGTGGGGGGGAAAGCCCCCCCACACCCCCCCGTCAAGTGCTGGGATCCAAACATGACTGAAATAACATCTCTGAATCTAGAAGATCAGGCTCCACAACCAACAACTTGTCCCTATCATCAACCTGTCAAACCTGTTGTTCAAGAATCTCCAAGTCATCCAAAAGTCTGCACATATGCCAAGTCATGTTGAGGCCTAGAAAATCCCAGGTAACAACAGTAGGGATTCTCCCCAATAAACGTTCCCAAATAGCTTGTTATTGTTTGGTATGGGGAATCCGTCTAGTTTACGGTTCGGCTACCGTAGGTCAAGTAACGGGATAAGCTTGCTTTACCGGTTGCGCCCTGGTCCACCGTTTAAGTGCATTTTGGTTTTATTTTATCTATGATATGCAGGTGCCTAAATTAAGTGCAATCGATAGAGATAACGAAGAGTTCACAATGTGATGCGCAGGTTCTTACCTCTCGTCTTATTACCCCTTTCACTTCTAAATCACAACAAATAACAGTTATGCTAAGCTAACTAATTCTGTCTAAACTATCCCTAGGGAGGAAGATTATATTTAATGATGAGTAATGTACTGTAAAACATGTATAAAGAATATTACAGATAGTTGTTCATAATTCAGAATACATGAATGTACGTAGAAAGATAAACAAAGAGATAGCTCATTGTTGGTTAAAACATTCATTACTCAAATTACTGCATAAGTTTCATAAAAATAACAAGAAATCATGCATAACATGGAATTAATTCTTAAGTCAGAATGATATCACAGTTTGTAGAATAAGCTGAAACATAAATAATTCGACATTTAACCAATCTAAAACATGCATTTGAAACTTCACGGCTCCTCTAGCAGAAACTATGGCCTCTTTACTATAAAAGGAAGTAGTTATTCTTACAATAAACTTCACAAAAGATAGCATGGAAAAGTCCCCACTAACTTCTACTTCACCTCTACTTATACATAACAAAATGACTCATGAGTTTCCTTCTAGCCTTTTGGGCTCCCTCCACTCTTCCTTTACAAAAATTTGTCCTCTAGTGCATGCACTTAGAAAAGGGATAAATACAAAATATTACATAATCTTCAGTTTGTGAATAAGACAAAACTAAGTAGGCCCAGCTAGTGTCTTGACAAAAGCACCCCAAGCTTGTGCTTGCTCACTTATGACCTGGAACTCTGCAGGTTCCAATACACGAGCTGCCACCTCATGCTTTGACAGTTGAGATTCAATTTCCTTCACCTCGGGTGTACTCTGACTCAAAGCTTCTTCCAACTTGAGTTTGTGACCTGATGCTTGTATAATCCAAATCTTGATGTTTTCTTCACTAACAGCTTCGAGCCTGGATATGTTTTCCTCTCCTTTTTGCAACCTCTCTTGCAAATTCTTCAGATGTTCTTCTTTGACTGGGAAAACCTGATATGGGGAGTCTGTTAGAATCATGCACTGACTGTGAACCAGACGTATGCCTTTGTAAAATTCAACACACTTCTCAATAGTTTTCTCAATGGTGGTGTTTAATCTGACCGTCGTTCTACAACCAAAATTCAATATGGCTACTTCCATTTTAAGACATCCTGCAGATTTTTGAGGCATGTTAGCTCGAAAGGTTGAATGGGTTTCTATCCAGGCTAACTGATTTTTCACAAGCTCTACCACATCCAATAATCTTCTCCAGAATTGTGTTGAGCTGAGTTCTAGCTCTTTTAGTCTGTCCTCGATTTGCTTAACTCTATACATTTCCCCTGCAAGGCTCAGCAACATCTAATTTATCTCCTTTTGTAGCATCGAAGCTAGATTCTGAAATGGAGTGATGTCCATCTGTTTCTCCTTTGCCATTTGCAGTTGTTCTCCAAGTAAAAGGTTCTGGGCTTCTAGCTCCTCTACTCTTTTGCTCGCCATATCTCCTTTCTGCACTGCTTCCATGACCTGCTTCTCGAGGTCTTTCTTCTCTCCTTCAATGATGTTCACTGACAATACTAGAGCATCCTTGTCAGACTGTAAAGTTTGCCATGCTTCTTTTGACCTCTCAATCTTACTGAGCATCTCTTCATGCTTCCTCTTCAAACTTTGACCTTCACCTCTTTCTCTTTTTAGGGTTTCTTTCATTTCAGAAATCTTCTTCTGATATTGTTCCAAATCAGTCATAATTTTATCAACATTATCCTCATTAGCTAGGGCTGAGGCTACATTTGCCCTTGCCATAAGTCTCGAATCTTTGTCAGTCCCGTGAACAATTGTCTTCTCAGTCACCATAACTCCCTTCTTTTCTCCAGTGTCCACTTTCTTCTCCGTTCTCCTGATAATTCTATTTTTAGTTTTGTCGTAAAAGATGGTATTCAAATCGACCACCTCTTCTTCTTGGGATGGAATAAAAAGGATTAGTTCAATCCCTAATGTCGGAGTTGGATTTCCTTCTGCCATGCTACTAGATGGGACAGAGGATTCTACCGGATCATCATAAGACTGAGTTTTCTCCAGGTCTGCATAATCTTGTTCCTCTTGCTCCTTTTGTCGAAGCTCTTCAGCTGCTTTCTCTGCATGTTCTTTTTATTTATCAGCTGCCTCTAGTCTTAACCTCTCTTTCTCTTCCTGCCTTTTCTAAGCTGTTTCTTCTTGATTCTTTTTCGCAATTTCTTCTTCTGCTGCCCTTTTCTCAGCTTCCTCTTTGGCTTTTATTTTTTCTTCTTCTTCTGCTACCAACCACTGTTCTGCTTCTTGTGATAATCTGAGTGCCTCCTCTTGTCTTTTCTTAGCAGCCTCCTCCTCTTGCTTCTTCTGTTGCTCAATAGTTTTTCCCTTTCCACCGACTGTAGTTATCTTTTGCTTAAATCTCCTCCTCAAAGGTGTCATATTGCATGCATTTCGGAAAATTTCTTCATCTTTATCCCAATAGTTTGCGTACCCAAAATGCACTACTGCTGCAGCACAATAATTAGCAACCTTATCCTCGGAGTCATTCCTATGGAAACTTATCTCACCAAAGTGAAAATATTCTAGCTCTTTGACAAATTCTAATGCACTCTTCACTTTGGAGAAATTGTAACTCCCTATATAAAACAGGACTGGGGGATACACAGTCTTCTTCTATTCGAACAGGAAATTACCAACTCCATCAATGTACAGTTGCCTTACTACTTCCCTATGAATAACATAATCTGTAGTGTATTTTGCCAGAAAAGAATGAGCCCTCGTTCTGCCAAACATCCTCAAATACAAACCTTCCTATTTCAGGTAATAATGCCCATTATCCTGTACAACCTTCAAAGCTTCTTCGAACATGCAATCACACTCAGCAAGCAAAATCAATCTGTATAATGGCATTATGAAGTCTTCACAAATACTTTTATAGTGATTGAAATATTTGTGTGCCCACAACAACTGATATGCAGCATAGACAGGGGACTTAGCCTTATCCCATTGGCACTTCAGAGCTGGGAATGACTGTGTGCATAAGATACAGTTGATCAGAATTGAGCTCATATAGAATTCTGATTTTTTTTGCGAGACTCCCCCCAGTGCAACACTTATGCATGAAGACAAAATGTTAGACACTATATTTGCCCAGTTGAAAATGGTGCCTTGAGTGGCCACAAAGAAGATTACTGGTACCCAACTCAGTTTGAAATTCTTTCCATTTGCTCTTCCAAAGATCCTGTTCAACAACAACGTTGTTATCCACTAATTTTGCACTTAGTGGATTTTTTAGTGAGCCACCAGAGCATTGAACAAGTACACTTGTTCATGATCAGAATTCAAAAGTCCACCAGCCTTTTCCTGGGAGTCTGTTCGGAACTTTTTGTAAATACATGTTCATACCCCCTTCGGGAGATTGTAAAAAATGTCCTAGCATTTAATTTTTTATAAAAGGCTCGGCTTCCTAGACTTGGGCATCAAGCCGACTAGCCCAGAGTGTTTTTTTCCTTGGTTATTATTGGTTGTTGAACAAACGACCAATAAATTCTGTGTTTTTCACTTGCTCCTCCAAAGCTGGGGTAATTGTCTTGTTGTTTCGGCCTTGGCAGGTTATTAGAGCCTTCGTGCAGTATTTTTTGTCATGCTAGGCATTCTGATTGAGTCGTATGAACATGTACTAGGTCCCCCTAGAGTTTCATTCGATTCCGAGAAAAATAATTTTTTTTTCCATTTTTAAGCCATTTTTTAATGGTTTAAATGGAAAATTTCAAAATGTAATAAAAGTGTGATCTGGAGTCCGTTTTTGGCATGGTTGGGCTCATTTTCAAGCCCGGAGCAGACATCATTACCCTAGGGTCCACTCTTAGCATCAGTTGGCCAGCCGAAGCATCCTGAAAGTCATCAATCAGCTAATTGAGCACCAGAATAGCATTTAAATGCTAAAAGTGGACATAATGCACCAAAGTCAAAATTGTTCAAAGTCAAAAATAATAAAAAAAGGGGGAGAGGTGACATAGCATGATGTCACAACAACTCATGCGATCATTTTCTAGGTGTAATGTGACTTAAACTTTGGTTTAAAAGTGATGCTATGAATTGTTTCCATGGAGGATGACGTGAGGGTGAGGGGACTCCCACTAATGAGATGTGATGAGTGGGTTTAAGTGGACCCCTCTCCATTTAAAACCATGGCATATTATTACATTTACATAGTAATGTTGCGAATTGTTAAAAGAGGAAGGGTGATGTGAGCGAGGATGAAGCTCCCGCTAGGTTGGAGTGTAGTGGGCCCCCTCCATGACTCATTCTAAACTTTGCATTGTATTAAAACCATGTATAACTCCAATACGTGAAGCATGGAACTCGCGCATGGATGGTGGAATGGATTGTGGTGACGTTAGTTATAAGCTGTCGTACGGTTCGTGAAGGAGATGGAGCTCATGCTGATAGGTAGGTGGGCAACTTCCTTGGTTTGTGGCCACCTCATGGGCTTGGCTCCCATTGTACACAAGTTTCCTTCATTATAACTCAAAGCTTCAACTCCTTCAAAGCTCACGCAGACCTCTTCTTGGTGAATCGTGTATACACTTGGCCACTCCATATTCGGTGAAGGAAGCCGTTTCATTTTGGATGCCGGTTTGATTGGATGTGTTGGCAGTTCAACATTCACTTTAGCTCAGTTCAAGCTTACTTAACTGAGCTTGATCTCTGGTTCATTAAAGGCCCCTGGGGCTTGGTTTTTTGTATAAATAGGGACTCTTTGAGCTCTATTAGGATAGAACTTTTGTTGTAGAGTTACTCTGAGAAAATTGTATCAAGCATTTGCTTTGAATTGTTAATAAAGATATTCGACTTTGGAGGTCTATGCGTTTCTGCATGTGGTAAATTTCTCATGGTTGAGGTGATATTGTCTCTAACCCCTATCTTTTAATACTTGCATGTGATTAATTATTTTGCTAGCTCAAGAAGGCCATTGTTGGCACGGTAGAATAGTCATTTGTTGTTTCAATTTGGTTGTTTATGCAAAGTAGATTAGTATCTTGATGGACATGAGTAGTCAATAATACGTAATGTTGATCATGATTTAATTTTCTTAGCATACTAGCATATAATTTTGATCTCGCATCTTGTATTGAGTTTTGGTGTTTTTAGGATTCACAGATTGTAGAAGGGTGTGAGCTCAGCAGCTTCTATCCCAAGCTTCAAGAAACCATATTTTTGATTTTAACACTTTGTGATTGCAGGCCCTACAGGGATCGTCTTCTTTTAATACAAAAAGAAAGCTGGGAGTAGCACTCTATCTCTTGTGTTCCATCCACAAGAAAACTTTACTTTGGTTACCAGTTACTTTAGGAAGCCCTAAGTTTCTTTTCTCTATACTTTGGCTTCCCCTCTCTTGCCTTGTTTGGCTTGCTCATCCTCTTCCCTCTTCGCAGCCCTCTTTTCCCCTTTCTTAACTTAGTTTGCAGCCCTCTTCTTGTTAGTTTGTAGCGCTCTTTTACTTAGTTTGCAGCCCTTTTTTACCCTTTTGGACAGCCCTCTTTTGCCCTTTTTCTCTTCCATTTCACAGCTTTTTCTCCTCTTTCTTTCCTCTATTTTTTACCGTAGAAGTTTACCTTTCTTTAAAAAGTTAATTTGTAGTTTTGTTTCATTTTATTTTTTGACTAACATATAACGTTTCAGTGTTTAAAGCTCTTACTTTCAGGAAAATCAAGAAAAGCTCAAAAGCTAAAAACAAGCCAAGGAAGTAAGCAAAGAGCAAAAAAGACAAAAATATCTCCCTCTTCTCTCTTTCCCTTTCTCACCCTGCTCATTCACTGAAGAGGCAAAAGCATCAAAAAAGCATTGTAAAAAGTTAATAAAAAGCAAGTGGGAAGTGGGACAAAAATATCTCCCTCTTCCCTCTTTCCCCATTTGGGGGAAGCTTGTATCGTCATTTTCATTTTCATGTTTGCATGCTTGTAGAGTAATTTGTTAGAGTAGAATAGGAAAAGTAGTTTCATTTTTGAAAAGTTTTTTGTTTACTTTCATAAAAGTTAGAAAAGAAAAGTTTCTTCTTTCCTTACTTGGTTTTAATTTAGGTCTGTTTGCTTTTGTTTGATATAATATTGCAAAAAAATAAAAAGAACCAAAATCTCTTGAATCTCACCGTAAGGTGGATCAAGAGTGCTCTCTGTCGGAGAGTTTGTTTGCTTTCGTTTTATTTCATGTGCTTTTGCTTTGTAATTTACTAATCTAATTCTAAGTCTCTTGAACTTGCCGGAATCTAAGTCAAGAGCACTCTCTATCGGAGAGCATTCCCACTGCATTTCCTTGCATTAAGCATATAGTTTAGCTAAGACTCTTGAACTTTTGTCATAAGACAAAGTCAAGAGTGCTCTCTGTCGGAGGGTTTTAATTAATTTTTTTAATAAAATTTTGCAACTCACATTCCCCTTTTAATCAATTTACTTTGTTGATATCCCTCACCTAGTATGCTCTGTCAACTTTCATAGTTGTGCTCATACTCAGAACGGTGAATGGACTTGTTAAGCTCGCAATAACATCATAATAAAATTTTACCCCATAACCAACGCACCGGCGTTGTAGGAAGCATTCAAAGTCAATTCTCAGTAAGGACGCCGGAACTCCCCGTTGTCTTAGAGTCCCGGCTAGCTGGTCAATCCACCAGAAACCAGCCTGGGATACTGGATGAGCCAACATGTCTCGAACGGAATTACTTCAAACGCTTTCCCAGTTGGTCTTTTGATACCTTTGACAAGCCATAATAAACAAGACCATTAAAATATTTAAAACGTGCCAAGAGCAATCGCATAACACATCCACTAGCATTATTTCGAGACTTGTACTTTTATTATTTTTCAAGCATCGCAGAGGTTCGACTCCATAAGGCACTGGTTTGTCATTTCATGCATCATTATTTATCTGGTGCATTGTCCTTTGATTTATAAAATCTTAATCAGTGAATGTTGGTTTATTTCACAAGTTCTCGACATATTGTTCATCTTTTAATCTAGTGCAGCAACGTGGATTGCTTTTGTATTGTGTTCAAATTTATTTTTATAATAATTGCAATCGTCTTTCATCATAAACAAACTCCTAAACAACACCCATCCGCATCACTTCCATAAAATTAACTTAAACACATTGAGCCTTAGAAACTCTTTGTTAGGGACTACCCCCCTTGGCTTCGTTAGGAGTTAGCCTAAACGGAGGAGCTAGGAGTAGGTGGCAGTACCTGGCTCTATGCTTGCCCCCAAGGTCACACCTCTCCCACTTTCTCAAGTGAGGAGACAGCTTTCGGAAGATTTCTGTTGCTGGTGTGCAATCGACGAACAACAAACACTATCAATCTGTAGGGAGTGTGAAGGTTCGCAGTTTCATACTCCACTGAAAGCCTTGTACGAAAATTCTTTCCCGTAATCATCATCCTTTTGACATTGTCCAAAACATCTAGATTAAGGTCTTTCAACCATCCTTCAGTTAAATAGGTTTGGGGCATTGGTAGCTTGTAGGCCATGGCTACATAAGCTGGGCTATAAGCAGCATAACCCTGCCCTTCAATATTAGCCAAAATCATCTTTGTTACATCATCCCTCGGGAGGATCCAGTCTATTACCTTTGAACATGGAAAAAGCTTTAGATGTGTGGCAACCTTCATGATTGCTGATCTTTCTATATTGGCATATATGGGCAAATCTTGCAATCCGGCATCTGGGATGCTTCGATTGGTGATCATTCGGTAGATTTCCCCCCATTTGTAGTCAGGTTCGATACCCGTGACTGCTTTGGTATCTTCATATGTAACCTTGACTCGGGTTATGATCTCTATCTTTGGTTCTTCGTCTACTGCTTGCACCTTCTTCTTTTGTTTCCGAGGCATGTTGCTATATGGATGACGAGCCTATGTTGATCATACAACAGCATGTTAGATTCAATCTATTTCCAACATATAATTGTATTTTGATAAATTCTACATTAAACACAAAAACGATTTTAACCATAAATTTCTTTACCGAGTCATCATAATACATATTAATCAAAGGGCGGTCGCACGAAGTTGGTTCCACTTTTTGGTGCCACTAAGGAAATCAGAAACGCACTTCCGAAGTGCAAATCAAGAACGCATATGCGTTATTGATGGCACGTTTGGAATAACCCGAGCCCAAACACAAGGCTAAGGTTCGTGAAAATGTATAGCGTATGCAATATATCGCATATGCGTTTTGTAATGTTAAATATCGCATATGCGATATATCGCTTATTCAATATGCAGCATTTACAAAACGCATATGCGATATATTGCCTATGCGTTTTGTAAATGTTGCATATCGTATATGGTGGTACGAGGAACCAAAAAAACAATTTATTAATAAAGGATACAACTTTGGTGGTTTTCTCCCTCTTTGGATTTCCATTTAAAATCATTATGTATTGTGCATTTGTATTGAATAGTTGTTGAATGTTTTATTAATGTGTGATTATTACTTGAAATGATGAAGTTAAAATTAGTAGAAGTGTCTAATACCGATTCACCCCCGCCATCTCAACATCTATAAATATTCAAACAATTGGTGTCAAAGCATGTTTTATTCACATAGTTTGACAACTAGAAGACATATCCCATAGATTACTCATGGATTTTCAATTAGTATATCCTAAAAAAGTTCCCTTTTTAAATGAAATAGAATTATGTACCATGGAGCATAAGAATAGAGGCATATATGCAAGTTGTTGAGCTTGACATTTGGAGTGTAGTTCATAATGGATACACAAATCCAAAGAATCAACCAAAAGGTTCAATAACAAATAATCTACACAAAAACAATCCAAAGAAAATGAATGCAATTTTGAATGGCCTATCATATTGTGAGAAGAACAAAATGGGACAATGGAATTAAACTACATAGCTCTGGGAGAATATATACTATCTTTATTCAAAAGAAAATCTCTCAATAAAATGAGGTACAACCCAAAACAAATGATGAAGCCATTGAGAGAAAAAGCAAAGTCTCCAAAGATAAAGAAGACTTTGAAACCGAAGAATAAGTATATCTAGAGGAGGAACTTATTAGTTATCTATGTGAACTAAGGAAAGATGAAAAAGAAAACTAATCATTAATGGAGCAATTGCAAAAGTATCAAGATGAATATTATATTTCAAAAGAAGGGACTAAAAGATTAGTTTTGGATGTTATGCAACCAATTCCCATAAATAACAGACAAATAGTAGAAACATGATAAAAGAGAGTAATCCATGCCTGAATAATGAAGAACACAGATAAATAACAATCCTTTTGAGGAAGGAACCTCCTTACACAATGTAATTATGTACCCAAGACAAGACAATATGCAATGCTTACTAATATGAGAATATCCCCTTACTATATATAGGAGACATATGTGTACAATAACAACTAATAGACCCAAGCCTACATCAATAATATGTAATACATTGCCATATAGGAGGTAAACTGTGCCGCACTATAGGGGGAACTGTGCCCAATAGGGGGAAATGTTCCCAACATTTAGGTCTTAACATTGGATTGAAAGAAAAAATTGAAAAGACACAACAAACCCTGACAAATAAACTAGAGGAGAAGGAAAAAAATTGCAAGCAAGAAGATGAAATTATCTCCCCAATAAAGGAACTGAAACAAATACATAAGAACCATGAATAATTTGAAAATACCATTGTTGGTGTAAGAAAAGTCAAATAGTAGATCTGCCAAGAAAATTGATG
>LPNX010567828.1:0-36461 GCA_001517045.1 Pseudotsuga menziesii
CTTGCACATGGTGGGACTCATGGACTAGGCAAATAAGACAAAATAAATGAAATAATGTCTAAGTGGGTAAATACTATGGGTTGATTATTCTAACATAGTGATTGGGAGCATAAACCCCAATGATATATAAGAAGGGTATATGAGGTGAAGAGGAAGAGGGCAAAGAGAAAAATCAAAGGCATGCTGAAGAATTTGGAGTCTAGATAGATTCTTTTTCACATCAAGATTTTAGTGATCATTATCATAGATGGAGAAGGATGGTTTAGAGAAAAGGGGAAACAGATTAACATATATCATTGGGTTGTTATCACTTTCTTCCAATTTTAAATATGATACAATTCTAGTCTCCCCCAAATGTTGAGACCAAATCCATTTATTTCCATCTATTTTGATAAGGATTTGGTAGTTAGTTTTCAAGTTTTTTCAAGGTTTTCAAGAGCTAGAGGTAAGGAAATAGAAAGTAAGTTGCAAATGGAGGCCTAAAGGCCACAGATGATAAAGCAAGGGGATCTTCCATGAACGACACACTTAGATAGGTTATATTCTTTCTTCCTCCCCTCTATACTCTTTGAAAAACCTTAGTAAAATTAAGAAAATTTCAAATTATTGCATGTATTTATGTGGAGTAGAACTCAACCCCCTATAGTAAAGGATAAAAAATGTTGTAGACATGTCCCCAAAGTGATCTCTACCAAAAGATTGGCGACTATGTTAACTTACGGTTTTATTCTTGATTTCCCAATTTTTTCCTCATTTTTTTGGTGTTTTTTCCTTCCAACCTTTGAATTCATGCTTCATATCTACCTTTAGACACCTTAATTCATATTAGGAGTCTAAAATCGGCCTAAATGAACCTTTATACAATCAAAATTATTGAAAGTTTTGAATTTTTTTGCGCAAGATCTCAATTTTCTTGATATACTGTCATGTCCCCGTCCCTCAACCGGTGAAGAGGACGCGATGAACACATCAACACAATCGGGCAAATTGCCCCATGAACATT
The DNA here is from genome assembly GCA_001517045.1 of Pseudotsuga menziesii. Taxonomy (NCBI): domain Eukaryota; kingdom Viridiplantae; phylum Streptophyta; class Pinopsida; order Pinales; family Pinaceae; genus Pseudotsuga; species Pseudotsuga menziesii. The sequence continues at coordinate 1,004 of LPNX010567828.1, forward strand.
GACAGAAATCAAATGCTGAAATTAAAACTTGCAAGCATACACAGATGCATAGTCTTTATTCATACAGCGGAAGCAAACATACACAAACATTTCCAGCATTGAGCATGTTCATAATTTCACATAATACAGTATATAAATTGCAGAGGTGAGGTAACAACAGCCCTTATCTTTCGATTAAGAACTTGCCTGCAACGAGCTACGTCGCTGCAACGTTCCACCCAACCATAGGCTAGCTTGCTCATCAATCTCTCAGCCATGCTGCCACCCCTAAGCTGGGCATGATTCCTCAAGGACTAAGGGGACAATTGCAGGCTTGCACGTAGCCAAGGGGGCACAAAAAAACAAACTGACATAGCTGGGTTTCATAGGCTTTCAACAGACAAGCCAAGCCAGCACAGTCCGAAGACTATCCACTGCATACCAGCAGCAAAACAATCCCTTCACAATGCCGTGAAGGCGCAAGGGCAACCAGGGATAATCCCAAACAGAAGGTGTGCATAGCACAAGTCCACGGGTCAATACGGATTTGTTCTTGGCCCTATCATGGCCAAGACAACTCAGCAACAACACCCAAACCAGGGTAACAACATCAGCCCAATTTCACAATGGAAACGATAGCAACTATGCACAGTCCCAAACGAAGGGTAAGCAAACCCCAAGCATGGACAGAGGAGAACACAGCCAACAAATTGGCATTCCACAGTGACCCCAAACGAACTTGGACACCACAGCTAACACAAAAACGTGGGGAAGACAACAGCCCCAAAGCAAAAACAGTGAGCACAACTCACAGCAGGGAAAAACGTCCCAAATAGACTGTGCGTGAGACCAATAGTCGGTGAGACGGCCAAAAACGTGAATGGCCCTTCACAACCATGGTAAAAACACATGAAGCTACCCAAAACGTGAATGAAAAATGCACCAGCAGCTCCCAAAACATGAGGAAAACAGCCCAATTCCCAGCACTACAAAAACGACCTCCCATCCATGGGAAAAATGAAGCCAGCAACCAAAAACGTGGAGTGAAAAACACAGGAAAAACTCCACCTGCTCCCAATAACCCCAACGTGAAGGAGAATGGAGGAAAAATGGAAAAACATGGATGCATAGCAGAATGGCATACATTTTTGGGCATTTTCCTTGCCAAGGAAGTCAGAACACGTTTTTCAAAAAATGGTTCTCTACCCAATTCGAATTTTTTGCCCATACTCTTCCCATTCCATGCAATAACTAACTCAACCACATTCTGGCAGGAATAAATGCTTGATGAAAAAGACAAGAAAGGTAGTTGACATTTTGATGGGTCCTCTCATAGACATTGGCTTTTCCCCATTGGCCCATAGGTTAAATATTTCACCCCCCCCTTATCCTTAGGAAATCATGCCCTTTTCATTCAACGTTGCACTGCTGTAGCTGGTTGTGGTTTATTTTAATTGATGTGCATGTTTACATGATGCCAAATTATAATGTGCCTTATAGCACAGCATACCATCGGCAACTGTCCCTATTGTCGAAACATAGACAACAAAATCAATGGTGGGGCTTTTGCCTTGAGCTCCTCACCACGATTAATTACAATATATACATCATCCAAACAGGGTCGAAACCGGGGACATTACATTCCCCTCCCCCTTGGAATAACACCATCCTCGGTGTTCCATTACATATATACAATACATGTACAATTGCACATCAAAATTTCAAAATTGCAGATCTGTCCCACGTTCAACCATTTACTTTGAACGTTCAAGACCAAGCCTTTCGGCTTCCATGGACTTTTCCTGCTGGTTCCCAGCTTCCAGCTGATCCCGAAGTCTAGGAACTTGCGGCTATTGCCTTCAGCATGTTCCCTCATTGGGCAGTCCCGGCGTAAATGATATCCTCCGCATCTCCAGCATCTCACTGGCTGCTTCATCTTTACTTGCTCAATTTCCTTTGAGTCTTCATGCCTGGACCGTTTCTTATCGGGTAGCTTGGACAATTGTCCCATCGCTGATCCACCTTCCTTTCCTTTGCCGATTGCTTGCAAAAGGCTTTTCACCTCCCTTTGCAAACCAATAGAGTCTTGCAAAATCTGGTGGTTCATTTCACTCTGCCTTTTTTGTATCCTGAGCATCTCCCCAAGATTCTCTTGGGTCTTGGCAATCACTTGAAGGATACTTCCAGCCAAGTCCAACAACTTTTGATCTGCTACCATAATCAACGTGCACCACCTGGTTTCACTTTTCTCACCTGTGGAATGCACTATTGAAATTCTATCAGACCAAGCATAATATAGATATCAAAATCAGTTAGTTAATTACCCAATTTGGCATGACAGTCCAAGTCTCATCAATGAGGCTTTCATGTCTTTCATGCCTTCCCCCAATAGGCACATGAGCTCATTCATGTCCATTCTTGGGCAGGGAATTAACTATTCTAGCATTCACAAATTTGCTTAAGCAAATACACACATTTCATTCACAATCATACATGCATTTAACAATCCCTTTGTTTTCACCATGCATAAACATATATATACATATAATCAAAAGGCGAGAGAGAGCAGTAAGAGTTTTTCCCCTCTTTGTTCTGTTCCATCCTGGAACCCACACCATCACTGTGGCCTTTCATGCTCTCAGCCTCTGTCACTTTACCATGAATGCTGGACCAATCCTTCGTGGTCATGACACTTAGTGCCTTTGGTCTATTCCAGACCTCTAAATCATGGAGTCTCTCCACATGGTTTGTCTCGGCTGCTAGGACTTCCCCATCTTACTAGCACCTTTTTCATTACCGCTCAACCCAAGCTTTCCAGGACAGTCACATGTCCCCATGCATCTCTAGGATGCTCTCATAGTCCTCGCTTCCAGCGACACCTATATCCAAACATTGAATAGATTCACATGTTTATTTTACTCTCATCAGTTTTATCTCTAAAGCAAGAGTTTAAAACATCATAACCAAATCATATACACGTGCATATTCATAAGCAAAATAATCCAATACTTATCTGTATTGTGCGTTTCCTCGTTCGTCCACAGGATCCTGCTTCGCTTTACAAGCCTTGGGATCACCTATGGACTCGGATGTTAGGTCAGCACACCGGCTGCTCCACAACATCAAATAATTAATGTCCAGCCAGTACATAACCATGTCAACTGGGCTTGGAACTTTATCATGACCATTTCCAGGTCTAGGATCTACTATGGATCCTTAGGCATATCACAGCCCATCATACATTTATGTCAACAATGACACATACACTTATATCAACATGCACTTATACCAACATACACTTATACCAACAATACACTTATATCAACCATTTACCTTTACCTTTAGCCTGTCAACACAAGCAACACAAGCAATACAAGCAAACTCATCAGCATTATTGCTCTAAAACTGTAATCACATTTCATATCATTCACTATCAACTATTGAGACACCAGGAGTGCGTCCACTCCCCAGAGTGTAATCAATATTGAAAACCCTTTCATGACTCGACATCGGAAAAGTGTGCACTCTTTTCCGGTGTGTGCCATGTAGGCCCTATGCATACTCAAGCAATTGGTCATCATGGAAATAAATCAAAACATGTTCTGCATATGGAATTTAATAATTAAACATGCATATTCTTAACAAAGGTTATAGAACACTTATCCATTTGTCATCGCAGTATTCCTTTTATGTGTATCGGCACAGTCAAGCCATCAAGGAGTTGGGAATGGATGAATGCTAAGCTGGTGAGCTCGCTGCAGAGCTAGGAACACCTACACCAGAACTAGCCTGACTTCTAAGACACCCACACACACCTAGCACAAGGATTCAATCCTTTCTCTGCTACACAGTCCCTCAGGCCCTGCATTCCCTTCCGGTGCTATCCCGGGGTTGTGGAGAATAAAGTAAGCCCTCTAGCTCTGTCTATGTGGTTTCCAATCACCAGGTTTAAGCAACCCAAGGCCCATCCCTGTTTCCTGTTTGCATTTAATATTCACACCTGTATCACTAACATAATCCATACCATCTTACTCATGTTATCACCAAACATGCAGTGCAGACGAGACATTTTCAAAATGTCCAATGGCGTTTCACCCGAAACCCATTTCCAAGATAAGGGAAAACCTTCCCATAAAGTTTGGCTTCTGCAGGCCATCACACATGGTCTTCCTACAGTGTGTACTCCTGGCACATTCATCAAATAGCCAAACCGTCAGTCATTACCTGATACTACCATCCAAATTGATCGTTTCATAACCAAGCAATGACATTAGCAATTGAATTCAATAAGAATTTGTGATTCTATCTACTACAGAAATTGACTTGCTCAATTGTGGGTTTCTTATAAGCAACATTACTATGCCCATTATAATTTTATGCTTACTATCATAACATGATTACCCACTTACCATGTGTCCCTCCTGACACAATCTCATACAAGCCAACAATGATTAGTAGTCGTTAGTACCTCTTAAATCCGAAATCCACAATTCGAATTTAACAACCCGTACGAACTAATTTTCACAACCATGAGACTTCTTCTCATAAATGGTAGATTTTGGCATTGGTCAGGATCTTACCTCTCAATGTTGTTCTCGAAATAATCTACCTGAAACAGGAATTTCAATCAACCGAACACAATCTTATGCAAGCCATTAGTGGCTAATGGTTGTCAGCAATTCCTCAAATCCGAAATTCACAATTCGAATTTTAACAACCTATTGTGCATATCATATGGTAGATTCTAGCATTGGCCAGGATCTTACCTCTCAATGCCATGCTTAAAATAATCTACCTGAAACATAAGCTTCAAACATCCAAACACAAGCTTATGCAAGCCAATAGTGACTAGTGGTTGTCAGCAATATTTGAAATTCACAATTCAAATTTTAACAAGCTCTTTCACATGGTAGATTCTGGCATTGGTCAGGGTCTTACCTCTCAATGCCATCCTCAAAGTAATATACCTGAAACATGAGCTTCAAACAACCAAACACTTGGTAAGTATGGATGCATATAACCTTGTCATTGCTACAACCATCACTGAAGCATTCTCGGAATTTATAAAATTCAAATACTTCCCGCCGTTAGTCACATCAATATATACCAAAAATCATTTACTTCGTGCAATCATTATCATGCTAACAGTGCAAGGTATAGTCATATCATTCATGCAATTAAATGAAGGTTTAGATACTCCTTACTTCACAAGTGTATCATTCATACCACCTTACTCTCCAATAGAGTTTTTTTCTGGCAGCCAATTGATCATGACTATCCTGCATTCATAGCAATCTCTGAAATGGTTCCTGAATTGTCATCAATTCCTCATTTCAGCCATTAGTTCTCCATAATATCACATGCATTCATCTCAATGCATTCATGCAATGCATCACAACATTTGCACCTTTACTTAGGCAATCAGTCACTCACACCCTTCATATGCATACATTCAATGCATAACAACAAGATTCATAAAATCTTCTTAATGCATGTCCATTCAACGCTACCTTGCATTGATTCAGGAATACTTATGCATTCAACCATACCATGGCCTAACCATGGCTACCTCATATAGGATGCATTACTATAATCAAGATCATTAATCATGTATAGGCATGACACCTTTCTACATTCCCATATTCACATGGTGTGAGGTCTCTTACCTGGACCAATCCATGGAATCTGCCATAAGCAAACTCTTACCTGCATGGGTCGTACTTACACCCTTTCCATGACCAATTTGGTTGGTCCTTGCAGGAGATTACAGCATTTGATCACCAACTTTCACCCTGGACTTGTTGCTTTATCCCCTCTCCATAGGGTCACTGGTCTCATTCATTAGCATCAGCAACATATTCATCCGGGTCCATGTCATCATTGGTTTGTCCACTAATGCCAACATCAAAACAATGATTATCATTAGTGGTTCATTATATATATATTCCAATATTCTCACCAATCATGCAATATCCTATGCATGCAATACATATCCTCATGCATTTCAAGCATAAACTTAGGAAATGTAGTTAAAGTCAGCAAGATAGGGTTTTAAGGAGAACTTCCCTTTTCAAGCCTTTCATCCTTGCATGGAACTCCTTTTCCACCCAACAGCTGATTGACTTCACAGTCCTTGCTGCCCCTGGGCATGCAACTGCCCAGATTTGTCCATTTGATAATAGCGGCCATCATTAGCACTTTGCTGCTTCATGCTTAGATTCTGGTCACTTATCCTTGCTCCTTGCTGGATAAGCTTTCCAATGCCTATTCACACGCGTCATTCCGACCTCGGATGTGAAAACCACACCACTTCCAAGAATGAAGACTTTCACTAATCTCGGCACTTTCATTACACTACTGCAAAGTAGAATTTTCACATTCTTCTAATGATCTCAGAACCATTTTGGCAGCTGCATTTTTGGCATCCCTTTTGTCCTTTGTGAAATCCCTCTGATTCGAACTCTTTCCCAAAACATAGGATTTTCCTTATCAGCCCTGAAATTCACTGAAAAACAGCCGTAGAATCGGCCCTCGGGACCCTTATACTGTCCGCTGAATCGGCTCTCCAACCAATCTCCCTTCCGCCGAATCGGCTCTCTGGAATCTCTAACCTTCCGCAATGGCGGCTCTCCGGGAGTTTCAACCCTTCCGCAACTGCGGCTCCCCAGAAGCTCCAACCTCCCGCAACGTCGGCTGACTTCACATCGGATGCTGAACCGCTTTTCATCCGCAACGGCGGACGTCTACTTCGTCAACTCTTCCGATCGGTGAAATATCTTTGATCCTTAACCCTTTTTGACGTGTCAGCGATCGGGGGAATCTCCCATCGGAAGACTTAACCGTTTGGGCTTCCGCAACGGCGGACGGAAAACTTCATCAGTTCGCCCGCAACGGCGAACGCCCACTTCGCTAGCCCTTCCGATTTGCACTTACGTTGGACGTCGGCGGACTCTCGGAACATTGGACGTCGGCTGACTCTCGGAACATCGGACGTCGGCTGACTCTCGGAACATCGGACGTCGGCTGACTCTCGGAACATCGGACGTCAGACAACTCTCCCTTCCGATTTCTCCAACACTTAGACAAATTTTCAAATTTCCAAAATTTCTTCTTCGTCAGCAATCGGATGACTCTTGGATCGGACGCAAGATCACTTCGCCATCCGCAACGGTGGATGGAAGACTTTACCAATCCTTCCGCAACGGTGGAAGTTCACTTCCTTCAATGGCCCGGCCGTTCCATACTTAGCCAAATTTTTGAAATTTTTTCTGCGGCGTCGACGATCGGACGGATCTCAAGTCAGATGCGGGATCGCTCCGCCGTACGCAACAGCGGCACTTCCGGAATTCTTCCGCAACGATCGGAGGTTAACTCGGTGAACCCTTCCACAACGGTCGGACGGGAAACTTCACCCATTCGTCCGCAACGGCGGACGTTAACTTTGCCAGTCCCTCCGCAACGGTGAAATTCCGCTTCCTCCAGTGGTCCGACTACTCACACTTAGACCATTTTTCTGAATTTGTTTGCTCACTACTGTTCTGCTGGACAGAGAAGGTAATTCTACCTTTTGTCACTGCACCTTCTTGGCCCATAGAGGCCCATTGCTGCAACTCAGAGCTCTGATACCACTCTGTCACGTCCCCGTCCCTCAACCGGCGAAGAGGACGCGACGAACACATCAACACAACCAGGCAAATTGCCCCATGAACATTGACAGAAATCAAATGTTGAAATTAAAACTTGCAAGCATACACAGATGCATAGTCTTTATTCATACAGCAGAAGCAAACATACACAAACATTTCCAGCATTGAGCATGTTCATAATTTCACATAATATAGTATATAAATTGCAGAGGTGAGGTAACAGCAGCCCTTATCTTTCAATTAAGAACTTGCCCGCAACCAGCTACGTCGCTGCAACGTTCCACCCAACCATAGGCCAGCTTGCTCATCAATCTCTCAGCCATGCTGCCACCCCCGAGCTGGGCATGATTCCTCAAGGACTAAGGGGACAATTGCAGGCTTGCACGTAGCCAAGGGGGAACAAAACAACAAACCAACACAGCTGGGTTTCATAGGCTTTCAACAGACAAGCCAAGCCAGCACAGTCCGAAGACTATCCACTGCATACCAGCAGCAAAACAATCCCTTCACAATGCCGTGAAGGCGCAAGGGCAACCAGGGATAATCCCAAACAGAAGGTGTGCACAGCACAAGTCCACGGGTCAATATGGAGTTGTTCTTGGCCCTATCGTGGCCAAGACAACTCAGCAACAACACTCAAACCAGGGTAACAACATCAGCCCAATTTCACAATGGAAATGATAGCAATTATGCACAGTCCCAAACGAAGGGTAAGCAAACCCCAAGCATGGACAGAGGAGAACACAGCCAACAAATTGGCATTCCACAGTGGCCCCAAACGAACTTGGACACCACAGCTAACACAAAAACGTGGGGAAGACAACAGCCCCAAAGCAAAAACAGTGAGCACGACTCACAGTAGGGAAAAACGTCCCAAATAGACTGTGCGTGAGACCAATAGTCTGTGAGACGGCCAAAAACGTGAATGGCCCTTCACAGCCATGGTAAAAACACATGAAGCTACCCAAAACGTGAATGAAAAATGCACCAGCAGCTCCCAAAACGTGAGGAAAACAGCCCAATTCCCAGCACTACAAAAACGACCTCCCATCCATGGGAAAAATGAAGCCAGCAACCAAAAACGTGGAGTGAAAAACTCAGGAAAAACTCCACCTGCTCCCAAAAACCCCAACGTGAAGGAGAATGGAGGAAAAATGGAAAAACGTGGATGCATAGCAGAATGGCATATGTTTTTGGGCATTTTCCTTGCCAAGGAAGTCAGAACACGTTTTTCAAAAAATGGTTCTCTGCCCAATTCGAATTTTTTGCCCATACTCTTCCCATTCCATGCAATAACTAACTCAACCACATTTTGGCAGGAATAAATGATTGATGAAAAAGACAAGAAAGGTAGTTGACATTTTGATGGGTCCTCTCATAGACATTGGCTTTTCCCCATCGGCCCATAGGTTAAATATTTCACCCCCCCCTTATCCTTAGGAAATCATGCCCTTTTCATTCAACGTTGCACTGCCGTAGCTGGTTGCGGTTTATTTTAATTGATGTGCATGTTTACATGATGCCAAATTATAATGTGCCTTATAGCACAGCATACCATCGGCAACTATCCCTATTGCCGAAACATAGACAACAAAATCAATGGTGGGGCGCTTTTTCCTTGAGCTCCTCACCACGATTAATTACAATATATACATCATGCAAACGGGGTCGAAACCGGGGACATTACATATACGCAGGCCACATTGGTGACATGTGCATATATATACGTACTTTAGACAGATATAACTCGTGTATACCTCCTTAGACACATGACTATCCTTTGAACAGACACGTATCTACACATAGTCTAGTATCTTGGTGTAATTTGGGCTAGCATTGTTTGTTTTGAGTAATTTGTTTTCCTGTGGTTAGCTTAGGAATCACTCTACTTGATTTTAAACAATATTTTCATCTATTTTGATCAAGATTTGGGGATTTTTTTTATATTTGAAAAAACTTGTGTGCATTTATCATGGGAATGATTTTTTTTAAATCATTGATTTAGACCTTTGATTGGGATGAGGGTAGACTTTGTAGACCTTAAGTTGAATTAAGATAACATCAAGTGGAATCCATACATGACCCAAATTACATATAAACAAGGATTTGCTAAATAGACTTTGGAGTCCAAAAAACATCATGTTACAAATAATTACATATCTAACAAAATCATTTCCTATACTGGGATTGTATTCATCAATAGCACATTATGCCACCTCTTCTAGGCTCTAGCTGTTTCCTCTACCTGCAATCTGAGAGCTGGTCCTACAAGGGCATTGGTCAGCACCTCACAATTTCGATGAAACTTCATAATCCAAGCCTTGAAATAATCTAGAGGAGCTTCCCAATAGACATATGCACATAGGATATTTTATGTACACATGCATATGGAAATTGGAATTAATACTTGAATTCAGGACATACATTTAAAATTTAAAATGTTAAATGTTTATTCTTTATTGTAAAATTCAAGATCAATTTTAAAATATAAATAATAGATGTAGTTTATGTTATTATTTGTCATACATTAGTTTTACACTTTTCATTGCTTAGAGATGTCATTATATCATGTGCTTATTTTTCTAATGATATTTTATTTGTATTTATGATTGCAGTGGCTACTATGGACCACAATGCCAAGATATTGAGGGTTGTTGGGCATCTTAGAGAGATTGGCTCTTCCTGGAGGGGTGGAGATGATCTCCACCACTCCTTGTCAGCCTCATTGGTCACAATAGTTGATAAGATCGCCGCATTGAATGATGCTTTGTATAGCATTAGATCCTATAGGGAAAGAAAAAGACAAGAATATGTTGATGGTTTGAGCTAAAATGAGATAAATAAGCTAAAAATAACAAAAGAGCACATATATACATTGTTTAGATTGCCTAGGATAGATGACATTCTGGAGAGCACCAGGCCACATATTTCAATTGAGGGGTGCATCTTTCCACCCATTAGAGACCATTGGATGGATAGATGGTACATGGTTTTTGACGTTCCACCGCACAACAATAGGGAAGTACCATTGTACTTCCTCTAGAAGTTGTATGCATATTTTTTGATGGGGAAACATGTCAAGTATTTTGACATGTTGGGGTTCTAGGGTGTTGGTAGGTAAATGCCCCAAAACTGACCCAATGTTAGGAATAAATATGCCAATCGAAAAATACCTGCACCTTGTGCCCAGCTACTGAGGGCAGACATCCCTCCTACACATGATATGGTTTCCTAGACACAGGAGGCATTTCTTACTCTAGCTGAGATGGTTTCCTAACACATGACAACTGTTGACCAGGAAGGTCCCTCTTCCTATGCTGGGGTACAACCACCAGCTTTCGGTGGTAGAGGACCATCTATTGGTGGGGATAGAACGACATCCCATGTGCCTCAGATCAAGCCACACATGTGCACAACGTGTGGTCAATCTTGTTATGGTCCTGGACCAACACATGGTACCTCTACAATGACTGGTGGGAAGATAAGGACATTGTTGAAACTATATTATTGTTCAATTTTAAATTTTTCCCTATTGTACACATATTAAAAGATTCATAATATATGCAATTTTTACTCTTGTAGGAGATTGGTGCCTCTCATGGGGGTGGTAGTGCACTCGGTGTGGTTGTATCCTAGGCCCAAACAACCAACACTGAGGTAATATTTCAACATGTGTCATTTTGTTAATACATATCATTTTGTTAATGCATGTGTTAGTCTTCATTAATTTGTTAAATTGTCTAATATTCAAAAATTTTGAAGTTGCAGGAACCCCATTTAGAACTCAATGCTGGAGACATTGATCTCAGCGAATTACTCCCACGTGGAATTTATGATTACCTGAAGAATGTAAGTACATGGTTAATGACTGAATCTTGTTCGAATTATTTAAATTTCTTGCTGTACACTCCTTTATAGAATATTTATAATTTTTAAACTTGTAGATGCTATCTGGATCTGAAGAGGGGAAAGAAATTGTTGGAAGTGGACCCTCCCATGGGGGAGATATGTCCCAGGGATGGGTAAGTATATTACAACCTGTTAGTTTTTCAGTACATATTTTTCCATCCATTCAATTCCATGTCTAACTACGGTAACACTTTATGACTACATACATCATCACAAATCCCTGCATCGCCTCTTTGGTTTTGATCTCCTCGTAGTCCACACATAGATAAGAGGTTTGTTTACACTAGATGACCCTATTCCTTGAAAAGAGCATGTGTCCATGATGATTAACCTACTCATCCCACGGTAATGTACACACTTCCAATGGTAGCTGATGGTTAGCTTTGAATTCACTTCACAACTAGGTTTTCTAAATGTTATTTTCCCATGTTTACAACATCAGGATGTAGAGTCATCCATGCCGTAATTTAGTGGGGTTGTTGATGATGTAGTCAATACTGCATAAACAATAGGGATAAGTCACAAATAGGTACATCTACTTGAATACTTGTAATTGTACAGTTCATTTTTATTTTCTATGGACACGCACGATGTCTAACTATTTTATCATTTGGTGAATGTAGCCACACCCTGATCCATTAGTGCACATGAATGAGGTTGATGTTCAACCTATGGCTCCTCTTGCTACTGAAGAAACCCAGTCTCATTCTGAGTAACAAATTTTTTCGGTGAGATGTTCATTTTTTACATAATTGATTAGTACTTTCTCATTCATGTACATGTTGATAATTGTTGAGATAATTGACATAAATTTTTTTATTCTCATAGAAGCATTGCAGAGAGACTCTCTGTAAGGAGGAGGACACCAGAGGAATCTATACCATAGATGGATGCAGTGAGTGTTTTTTTTTATGTACAATTGAATCGTATTTTAAATTTGCAAACTTTGTTATTGCTGGATTGTACTAGTCCAGTTACCTGATCAAGAAATATTGTCATTGATTTGCAGTCGCCAAAGATGCACAGTGGTCGTGGATAGAGTAAAAAAGCATCAAGGTTGGGAAAAAAAAAGATAAAGTTATAGTTTTTATGTGTTAGTCCAAAACAAATATGTATTTTTCTATACAGTAGGAAGTTAGAGTATAGGGGTGCAGTCTACGACATATGTACTTTTGTTTGCATGTACATCAGAGATATTTTTTATACATGTACATTGATAGGCCATGTAAGGGCCTACTATTTTTGTATTATAACTTTCATAATATAAAAAATATTTCATATCAAGGCTCTTGAGATATTCATGGTTTAGTCTTTTAAGTGTGATTATACATATGTTGCCAAGAATCTTTCTATGTGTAATGTTCCCAATTTTTGATAGATTTTATGATTGCATGGAGATATCAGTTATAAATTTGAGAACAATGCAAAATTATAATATTACATAATGACAAAAATGTACATTTAAATTATTTTTTACCATAATCCAATTGCATATACAATGTTAAATTGTATTCACAAAGATGGAACATACCTAACACACATAAGCACCCAGCACAGCTAAGAAACTGATCCAACTAAGTGGAATACAAAATAACCTTACCCACGTAACAACCTAACAAACTTTTAAAGGATGCATGAAGTTGACACACCTAAGTGATGCACCTGTGTGGTCTACATAAATGAAATTAGTGTTTCGCATGATGTCTTTCATCAAATGAATATATGGGATACACAACAAACCTACATGGAGGCTAGCCCTACAACTAGCATGAAAAAGGGATGGATCTATAGAAATTCCAGTGACAAGTAGAATTGAGAGATAGCACCATTTGATCGAGATAGCAGAAGGAGTGATGATGATGATCCAATGATGATCCAGCTTTGATGATGATCTAGAGAAGAAGACTTGTGCTGATGAATTGTGTCTCAAAAATAACTTCCTAGTTAAGAGGGAGTGTTGGTGTATTTTTAACATCAGAATGCATTCACTTGTATTGTAACTTGATGTTCCTATTGGGAGGATCATTTATATTTCATTGTACCCCGATGTTCCTATCGGGAGAGTCATTAATATAATAAAGTCATGTAAAGTCATTGAGGTTAACCCTCCATTTTAAGTCGGGGAAATAGTCCCCACATTTGAGTTGAGGTTATCCCTCCTTGTTGATCAGGGGGAAAATGGCCCCACAATTTAGGGGCACTAGGGTTATTAGACTCTCCTAGAGATGTCGGCCCTCGTAAGTAATTGTCAAGTCGAAAACTAGTATAAATAGAGAGTCAGACTCTCTATTTTTTACACACTCACTCAACTGGGGCACATGAGTGAGAGAGGAAGTGCTCACACAAGTGAGAGAGAAAAAAACTGGTGGAGATCATATTTCTGTATTTGGGTTTTATTGCTGCCATTGGTGCTCATTCTATCTCCGAGGAAGTTGCGGGGTTTTCTCCTTTATGGTTTCCCCGAGGAAAATTCTTTGTGTCTCTTGTCTCTTGTGATTATTGATGTGCATGTTATTCTCTCAGCTAATATAATAAGATGATATTTCTTAAATGATAAAAATCTAAAATTATTCAGTTTATACAGTCTATTATGACTCTCTCCAAAACAACTCCCAAATGACTATTTCGACCATTGGAAAAAAGGCACCAAATATTCTCCAAATGCAATTAAAATGAGTAAAATGGATTCCAATGCTTAATTACTAAACATGAAACTTGTAATACACATTAATGAAATTCCATTCATCATACATTATCAGATATACATTCCTCCATTCGAAATAATAATCTTTACCATGGCATGTATCCAAATAGAGTGGAAATGGTCATTGTTTACTCATTAAAAATCAATTTGAATTGAAACATTTTCATAATTAATAAAAAAACATATTTAACCTATTAAAATCATAAATATACCAGGATAAGCTCTCCCACAAAGTACAATATCTCATCCAAGGCGCAATCCCTCCATGAGCATGAAGATGCAATGAAAACTGTATATGGTTGAGATGAAGTGCTGCAATAGAAGAACCAACGAGCATCCCTCTAGATTACACATGAAATTAAAACTCCATTAAATCTCCATGAAATACCGAAGTGGCCTCTCCAAACACCAACTTGGATGGGAATCTTTCACCCTCGAAATTGGATAAGGCAAAAAAAAATAGTCATCCACTAACTCTCACAATTCACAAATGACAATTTCTAAAATGACCAAAATTCCTTCTCTTCATTGCTTCCTGTATTTTATGAACACTCTTAGCATTCTAAGGTTCCCATTCCATCCACAAAATCAATCCAATTCAAATTTTGGTGTGTGCTTATGATTTGCCACGTGTCCTTCCTTTCCTAGCCTTCCACCTTCCCCAAATTAGAGTAGGAGCCCATTGAGCTTCCCCAACTCACATGAGAGCTCTCTTGGATGCTCTATTTCGATTTCAAATTTTAGATATGGTTTGTGTCATAGGTTTCATAGCATCTTCATCATTATTGTCATAGAGCTAGGGAATCTAGCCCAAGTGTCTCACTAGCTCCAAAATGACTCTTCATTTCCCATGTAAATTACATTTCTTCCCAAATTCGACCTATGATGCATATGGCCAACTTTATTATCCTTATAACTCATCCAAGAACCTTTAGGATTCCCATGGATTCAAAATTGCAATAGGAGGATGCCATGTGGCACAATATTTCTATCTTGTGTGGGCCCCATAGTCTCCATGTGTCTCCATGCTCCATTGCCACTTCAATTTTCTCTTGTATTTATTTAATAAGGTACATTATTAAATATTTATCCCATTCTAATTTTTGAACATCATTTATTTTCTCCCTTATTAAAATTCCAAATATGTCCATCCAACCTAGGGAATTAGTAAGATTGATGGAATTGTCCTACTATGCAATTATTTGAATGGGGACATTACAGTCCTCTGCACCCAAGATTGCTTGTCATCAAAAAATTTCAGATTTGGATGCTGCAAAATCTTCTCCTCTTCCTCTATGGAATATTCACTTCCTATATCCTTCCATTGTACTAAGTATTCTTTGATAGTTCTGCTTCTCAATCTCCTTTCCCTTGTCTTCAAAAGCTTTTTTGGAACAAGTGTGAGATGACCTTCGTCATCCAAAGGAGGAAGTATTTCCTTGAAGAAAATATCAGCCACTTGTGTAGAAATACAAGATGATGTTATGGGAAATAAATGAGTAAATTTTTTCAATCTATCCAGTACCACATATATGCAATCCTTACCCAAATATTTGGGAAAACCGGTGATGAAATCCATTGAGATACTATCCCATTTTTGCTCCGGAATGGGAAATGGTTGCAACAAAATAGCTGGGCATGTAATTTTTACATCCATTCACATATTTATGAAAATATTCTTTCAGCCCCTTCCAAAAGAATCTTTTCCTTAATTTCCTATAAGTTTTGAAGATCCCTGGATGGCCAGCTAGTGGGAAATCATGTGCTTCTTGCAAAAGTTTTGTACTAGATATTGGTCTAATGAGTCCCAAATATAATATTTCTTGGATGGAATTCCCAACATCATATTTGAATTTCTTAGGATGTCTAAAAAGTGGTATTTTAATGGGTGAAGTACCCTCATCAAAAGCAATGTTGTGCTCAACCCCCATATCAGGTGGTCTACCATGTGGAAGACCTCTAATTGTTTTTTCATACTTATGCAATAGTTTCCCTATCTCCTTTGGGTGTTCAAAAACCTTTATGTTTGGCTTGGGATATGTGATATTACATTCAACACCCCATTCTATGTCCCCATGACTCAATTAAGATCTCTTAACTTTGCAAGTCACTACTTGATTTGGGTAAGTGTGCTACCCTCTTACAACCCTTAGTACACCTTTCGAATCTTCAAATTTAATCTCAAGAATTTGGTAGTTTACTGTATGTTCCCCTATAGAATAAAACCATTGAACTCCAAAAACCACATTAGTATCAGCAACATTAACCACATAAAAACTATCAACAAAAGTATACTTACCTACGGTGACTTGCAGCTTTGGAACCCATGTTTTGCACTGCATTGTGTTGTGACTGGGAATGACTACTATGAAGGCATCAAATGGTTCATTGGTATATTAATTTTCTCTACCATATATGCATTAATTAATTTATGTGTGGCCCCTCCATATACCAAAAATGAAGCTCTTTTTCCTAGTACTACACCCTTGCATCGAATAGTCTGATAACGAGGCACTACTGAAAGTACTGTCATTCTTTATGTGTATGGTGAAGGATGATTTTATTATTGTATTTCTTCTTCAACTGCTGTCTCATATGCCTCCTCTTGGTATTAAATGTTTCCTCCTTCCTCCATACCCCCTTCATACCCATCATTATCAGAAAATACTTCTATGTATTGATCCTTTCCCATAGTACATTTATGCCCTGGTCTCCATGGATGAAAGCATGTGAAGCACATTTTTTTTCTTCAAAGTTCATCCTTGTTTAGTAATTATTTCATATTATTTTTATATTAATATTTGTTCCAAGGATTCTTATCCGGTGCATCTTTTTGCAAAGGTTTCTTTTCAAATTCAGAGATGGGCTTGGGAGGAAATCTTGTTCTAGGAAGTACATTTTGGAGATCTCTAGTAAAGTTCATTGCATATTTTAATGTAGTGGGCTTGTACGATTTGACCAAACCTTTTAAGGGTTCATCCAAACCTTCAGTGAAAAACAATACTAACCTTCCCATAGACACATCAACCACGTTGACTGATAATTTTTAAAATTCCATCATATAATCAGTCGGGGTCCCAACTTGCGTCAATTGTTCTAGTTCTTTGATAGACAATTCAAGATATCCTTGCTCAAATCTCTCTAGTACCATGTCAGTAAATTCTCCATATGTGTTAAAATTATCATGACCCAAATTTTTCAGGCCATGGAACCACCATTCAATGGCATCTCCTTCCAAGTGCAATATGGCCATTTTTAAGGCATCTTCTTCCACCATTGGATTCTGCTGAAAATGCACATCTAATTGTTCCACCCATGTGTTAGCAGAACTTTGAGAGGAACCATAAAAAGTAGGGAGTGGCAATTTACTAATGGAATATTTTATTCTTTTTTTTGTATAGAGTCTTATTATTTTCATTCTTTTTGAGTTTGTTTGCAACAAAAAAGTACTGATCAAATGGTACACTCCTTTTACAATCTTCATCCAATTTATCCCATTCTTTTGCCATTGTAGCAAGTTCAAGTTGAATGTTAGAGTATTGTTTCGGTACAATAAATTTAGGTGCAGTAGGCCTTGGTGTGCTCTGAAATTCATGGGGTCTATTATGGTGTCATGTTCTTGAGAAAATATTGTCTTCTTTTCTTGTGATTGTGAACTACTGCTATCTCCTATTACTCCTAATTTGCTTCCAAATTGGCTAACCAAAAATTTGAATCCTTTCATAAGATTTTGGTTCATTTTCTTGGTTAGGTCATCAAAGAGAGGTTGTATGCATTTAATATATTCCACCTTATCATGATCAGTGTATCCCTTCCCCTCGTTAATCAAAGTTTCAGCAGAATGTACCTCTTCTACTACTACTTCTTCTTCTTCAACAAAAACACCTTCAACTTCAGGGTCTAACAAGGGTGAATTATTGATTTGAATACTATGTATTACCATTAGTTTCCAAGACCATGCTCTAATACCACTTGTAATGTCACTTTTGAATATTTTTTATTAAATGACCAATTTTTTACTTTTTCCCCAATTTCGAACCTTGACTAGTTTTGATGTATAGGTCTCCAAATTAGACCAAATGATCCCAAATATTCTCAGAGTGTATATGAATGATATTGAGACTCAAATATTATGCTCATATATGATTTATAACCCTACAATCACTTCTGAAAACTAGTTTTATATTCTGATCAAAGTAGGAGTCTTTACTAGCAAATTGGGTTTCCAATTCCCCCCGGGTAAATGGCGGAAATGGCTTCTCAAATGCTCTCAATTCCACTTGAATTTATGAAAATTTGGAGGGGATGCGTGAGGAAATTTTTTATGGTCTCATATTAATCATGGTTTATTTTATACAGGATGTTATGACTCTCTTCAAAAAATCTCCCAAATCACTATTTCGACGCATGGGGAAAAGGCACCAAATCTTCTCCCAATGCAATTAAAATGAGTAAAATGGATTCCAATGATTATGCAATAAACATGAAACTTTTAATAAAAATTAATGAAAGTATATTCATCATACATTTATCAGAGATACATTCCTCCATTCGAAATAATCATCATTACCATGGCATGCATCAAAATAGAGTGGAAATGGTCATTGTTTGCTCTTTTGAAAAATCAATTTGACATACAAATCTTGGGTATTTAGACTTGAAACTTTTTTATAATGAATAAAAGAGAATATGGAACCTATTACAATCATAAATATACCAAGAAAAATCTCTCCTGCAAAGTACAATATCTCACCCAAGGAGCAATCTCCCCATGAGCATGAATATGCAATGAAATCTTGAAATGGTTGAGATGAAGTGCTACAATAGAAGAACCCACGAGTTGACCTGTAGATTACACATACAAGTACAAATCCATTAATATACATGAAATACCTGAGTGGCCTCTCCAAACACCAACTTGGATGGGAATATTTCACCCTCGAAATCAGCTAAGGCAAGAAAACTAGTCATCCACTAGCTCTCACAATTCACAAATGGCAATTTAGGCCAAATGCCACTGATTTCACTTGCATGCATCAGTTTAGGAGACTCCTAGATCAATCCCTATAAATTAGGAGCGACTGGGAGTGCCAATAGAAACCTCCATTAGTTGAGATCAGTTGGTGAGTAGTCAAGCTCAGTTAATAGTCAGTTACATTTAGTTCTATTCAGTTAGCATTAGGATTGTATAGTTTCACGCAAGTGAGGCGCATTTACTTACCTACTTCAGTTAGTTAGACTAGTTAACAATGAATTAGACACTTGAGTTTGTATTTTGAACTCTGATGAACTCCGATAATGATTTAGACAAGGTCAGTTAACCATTCAGTCAAGTAGAGTCCAACCAATTCAAATTTCCTCACATGGATTCGAATTGCATGTGGCTATTTAGCTATTGTACTTAATTGTAATTAGTTATCTAATTACTTTTTATTAATGAAAGAATTCATTGTTTCAAGAATTTTTGCACTGTTTCATTCTTCAATTGCTGAGTAAATTGTATGATCTATCTTGTGAGTTGTGTGTTGGTCCACATATCTATGTGCTCAATTTAATAAATATTCCTAAAACTATTTCTTCTGCAAGAGATCAAATTCCATTCTCCACCTAGAGTTGTCCCTATATTTCAAGTCATGTTAGAGTCTGGTTAATGTACTATACAGAGAGGATCTATTGCTTAAGATGTAGCTTAACGTGCTTCAACGCAAGAAGTAGAGTTCACAAGGTTGGTTTATACATTCTGGCAGAAAGAACATTCAGGCCATCCTCCGATAAGGGGGGGCAGGCTTTACTTTCTTACCGGACTGGGACTAGCTTACCTCAGGGAAGGATGGAAGGCAAGGAAAGACATATTCATTAGTTAAAGAGGACAGAAAGGACTAAGCAATCAACAAAGGGAGGGAAAGCCTTACAGAGACAAGCTTATACTGTTATTTTCATAACGCAACCCATTTCACATCATGACAGACCACTTCATATTGCACCATAACCAATTCCCAAGCACCCATATCTAATTAAACCATTCCGCATGTTTCCAACATTTCCATTTAAGCCTTTCCCAACCAAACCTTCTTGTGACGTTCCTCCATTATTCATCATTTAATGCAACAACTATTGCATTACTTGTTGTGGATAAGGTTAATTTCCTTGAGATGACTGAATTTTTTGCTGCATCAAGTTTTCACCAATGGAGTGTTGATGAATAGAATTGGACAAACCAATTAGTGAGGTATTTTGTAGGGTTCTCGACATTGAAGATAAGGCAACACCCTGAAATGGAATAGAATGAGATGGACTTTGTAAAAAAATGCACGGTGGCGTTTGTGTTGGTACACCAATGGAACAAGATGCCAGGTATGGATATGTTATATTTTACTACCAAAACACATATCGATTATCTAAGAAGACAGTATGACATATGATTTTGTGTTATGCATGCACAAAGCTAACAAGTTTGGAGGGGGAACCTGGAGAGATTAGTTATGGCAATTAACAAAAATAATGAAGTTTCAAATCAAATTATGGGCATAGGATGGAAATTAGACAAAACAAAAATTCTAGAACTTGAACTAATTTGAGATGTAGAGGAATACATGATAACAATGGTTGGTCATTCCAACATCCCAATAACATATGCTAGTGAATGGAAGGGAATACATGGTGATAGAACCAACAAGAATGAACAACTTCATCAAACATTCAAAATGAATTTGGTGGCACAAGACAAGGATAACCGATCACACCCACAATTCCATGAGAGCAAAGGTTTAAAATCCATAGACAACTGGGGCACAATACATGATGATGAGTATTGCTTGTCCTAGATGCACATTAGAAGCTCTCAATTTAGAGTATGCTAATTTATGGTTCTCTTATCAATACCCAGTGATCATGGAGGGATTTAGTCAGTTTTTTGAGTTCTTTAGCGTAGACAATATTTTTGTAATGTTGAGAGTTGTATGCATGACTTTCGGTACTTCATGAACAGTTTTCAAGTTTCAAGCACCTATGTATATGACTTAACTCTTCAATATTCATGTGAGCACAGATTGAGTAAATCACTTTCTTCCAAAAGGCATTAAATACCACGATGAATAAAATAATACATATATTTTTACATGCATGGATGCTTGTAGATGTAAAATTGCAACATAGGTATGGAAATTTTGTGTCTCCAAGTGTGTACTAGCTATGTTTTGCTAGCAAAGAAATGTACTAATAAACCATGTTACTTAAATATTCATACCAAGCTCTCTAGTTCAAACTACGTCTTCCCACTTATGGTATATGCAAGTAAGAAATGATGCAAGTATTTTCAGTTTACCACCATAACCATGAAATTCAGATATTTTCATACGCCTGTATAATGATGGTTGTAGGAGAGTGATCTAATGCAAAGGATTGAGGACAATTTGTGGACTGTGTTGGTGCCTAATGTATGTGTATATCACAAGAGTGGTTGTAGGAGGTAACCACATTTTGGATTGAGGGTGTGTGGCAGTACTAAGAAATGTGTAAGAAATATACAGATCAATTCAAAATAGAGCACAAGCGGTTACCAACAATTCAATCTAAGGGAAAATTGAGCTTTAGGGTTCAGAACTTCAACCAATTAGATAATGCAAGGCAATATTTATCCAAGGATCATTATTATAATAAAAATTCCATTTGAATCTTCTACGTTAAACCATGTCTACATATAATAGCTAGAAACAACAACAAAAGCTTCCACAAAACAAGATACTCAATCACACAAGAAATTAACACAGAGACACAGAAATCACGGTGGAAAACCAAATGGGAAAACTAACAACTCAAGGCCTCTGTTTGTATTCTAAAACTGTTACAGTTGGAGTTATATATTCTCAGTCAGATAATCCTATACTCTTACTTCTTGGTGGTGTTTGTGAAAAACATGGGACCTTTGAAAACAACTCTACACATAGATGGTCATATAGGGATAGTACCTTTTGAGTATTAAAATATCGATGAAAACCCGAGAGAAAATATCCAAGATGAAGGAAAACCTTAGCTTCACCCTCCTGCGTGGTGCTCCTCAAACCTCTAACACGGTTGAAAACCCAGAAAGGGTAAAGCTCCTTAGGTAAAAAAAAAATATAGAAGCTGAGCGCTATGATTTCTTTCGCCATTGCAAGTATGGGCAAGGTCAAATATTTGCTGAAATGCTAAAGCAAGGAAAGCATCCAATGAAACCTTCAACGCGGTCAAAAACCTATGATCCCTCCCACGGAACGCTTCGAAAACCCTATGCCTTGGTGGTTCTCCAATAGGGCCAAAAACCTTGTGCCTTGGTGCTCCTCCAAAACGATCGAAAACCTTGTGCCTAGGTGCTTCTCTAACACGGCCGAAAACCCTATGCCTTGGTGCTCCTATGGTGCTTCTCCAACAGAGTCAAAAACCTTGTGCCTTGGTTCTCTTGTGGTGCTCCTCCAACATGGCTGGACACCCTATGCTCCCTCCCACAATGCAAAAACCATATACTCCCTCCCATAGTACGCTTCTCGCTGGTTTATAATAAAAAATACCCCAACATATTACTATATTTATACAGTAAATAATTTAAACCCCTAAACCCTTAATACACCCCCAATATATATTTTATATTTTTTTGATATTTTAACACCCAATATGAAGGAAGGTGTTATCATATTGGTCCCTTAGTGTTTGGAGTGCAATAAATATTTTCATAAATAGTTACAAAACAACTAAGCCACTCCATATGGATTAGGAATAACTATTTTACTTTATAATCAATGAATAAATGAAATTTTTGCATATTTTTAGGATTTATATTTTGGCACTTGGATGATTATGATGGAGACTATATTGATTATGTATTATTAAGTTAATAATACAATAATAAGTTAGATATAAGTTTTATGATAATTAGAAATTGATAATAATTGTGTAAATTACAAAATTTTTACTTCATAATTAGCTAATGAATGCAACTTTTGGGTATTTGTAGGATTAATGTGTTATAGTCTACACCATGAAATAGTTGGCATTTAGATAATTATATTTAGGTAAATAACTATTTTACTTCAGAATTAATTAATTAATTAATTAATGCAATTCTACATATTTGTAGGATTTATGAGCTAGTTTTACAACATTTACAACATGATTCTGAATTGGAATCATTGGTTCGTGGACAATTATAAGTGGAATTATAATGGAGGGAAACCTTTCCTCAAATTTCAGACCCTAAGAGTTAAAATGGATCTATGATTGTATGCCATAAGTTGTGAGTTAACATAATCACATGGAAATTGGGTCCATGTTTATGGAAGAGCTTCATGGACTAGTTCAGCATTGAAACCAACACCACATGGTATCCTTCTTTCTTGGACTGGGTCTAATTTAGTAATGTAGTCAATATCCATACCTAAAACTAAAACCTTAGTTTATGGTTGTACATCCCCACTATAATTGTTAAGGAAAATGCTTCTCAAAGATGGATGAGATGGTGGAATCCTCCTTTAGAGGAATCATATGAGCCTTTCATGTCATTAGAGTCAAAGATAGGATAAGCATGGTGGCCATTTGACTACGGCAATCTTTATTTAATGGACAGACTTTCCCTCGAGAGGGGAGCCTGTCAAATAGATACCGTTGGATCTCTCATCTGCCCATTTGAGTCAAAGATAGGATAAGCATGGTGGCCATTTGACTACGGCAATCCTTATTTATTAGACAGACTTTCCCTCGAGAGGGGAGCCTGTCAAATAGATACCGTTGGATCTCTCATCTGCCCATTTGACAGAGTTTCCCTTGGTCTGTCCAGTATATAAGGCGCGCGCTACAATGTTAAATGGGAAATATACAAAATAATAAGGGTCAAACAACGACTTCGTTGTCAGTATATAAGGCGCGCGCTACAATGTTAAATGGGAAATATACAAAATAATAAGGGTCAAACAACGACTTCGTTGTCATATATTTGACGCCGACGCAGTTGTGTGACAAGAAAAGTTTACCGTAATGTTTTCCCTTCTTCATATTATAAAAAGGGAGTAGATCTTCATGTATGCTCTGTCCTGTTTAGCATTTTCTTCGGTAACATAGCGCTGCTGTTTTGGTTTCCAGTTCTCTTTGCTGTTGGTTTCCATTTTTCTTTCTGTCATCATGCACGATTTATTCTCCAGGCTTCCAGATGAGTTGTTATGCAGGATCTTGTCCAAACTCAGAATAAAAGAGGCAGTCAGCTGCTCTCTTCTATCCAAAAGATGGAGAAATCTGTATACCCAGATCCCCCAACTCACTCTCTGTGCCTCTATGATTTTGGGTCGTGAGGATATATGTGAAAATATCGATCCACTCTTGATTGCAAGGGTGGAGAATATAATCACCGACATTCTGCTCAGGCATTCCTCAGATCTGGAGGCCTTTCGACTCACGAAGGAGATTAAGATGTGGGGATACAATGACCAAGTCAATCCATGGCATTTTACTCCGCAAAGCGTATCGAAATGGTTGGAGATTGTGTCGCGGAAGAATGTTGAACAGCTGAATCTGTACCATCCCTGCACTCAAAGAGATTTCCCACTCACTGCCCTTTTTTCTTGCAGTCATCTCACTACTCTCAAACTCAACCACGACACTCTCTCCGTTCCTCCAACCAGTTTTAGGGGATTCAACCATCTCATTACATGCAGCTTAGAGGAAATCGTATTTACAGAGGATGAATGTTTAACTAACTTTATCTCTCATTGCCCACTTTTGCAGAAACTTTCCCTAGATTCCTGCAGTGGGCTGCGAAAGCCTGAAATCTGTGCTCCCAACCTTCAACATTTACATATATATGATAATTGCGTCCAGGTTTTAATTTTGAACTGCCCGAAACTTGAAACAGTGCTAGCAGAGATGACGGATCTAACTGATCTAAGAGTCAACGGCTTGTTGTTTCATCAACTTTCAAATTGGATCGGTTTTCTCAAACTAGAATGTGGAAGTAATGTGGTTGGGCTCTCCCTTAGTGGAAGTTATAATCCGGATGGGTTCAAATTTGATCGTGAGAGGAACCAGATATTCAATATCTGGGCAGACAGATTTATGGAGATATTGGGAAGCTTCAAATCACTGAAGGACCTTTCTATCTATACTGTCATGATGCTTATGCTTGGGGAAAAGCAGATGGCTGTTCCTCTTATCAATTTACTGGAGAGGCTTCCTAATCTTGAGCGTCTACACATCCCAGGCGATATTCTTCTGGTAAGATGGAATTTCTTGAACGTTGGCTTGTTATTTCAATGCAATCTTTATTTCTAAAGAATATTTTATTCCGCATATGAAGTTAGGAGATAACATAGCCAATCCCAGTCTTGTTACAGTGCTTAACTCTGCCTTATTAATTGCAATGCATGCATCAATGTTGAACGCATTTTACCTTTGCTGTCTCATTATTTGCAACGCATTTATCAATGTTGTGCAGTGTAACTCTCTTCCCGTACGTTTTGCATGCTTTCTTTCTTTGCAACAAAACAGTTCTGTGGGAAAATGTAATTAAGGCAGTGAAATGATTGTTTGTTTTCTTTGCCCTGCAATGTAATACAATGCAGGAGATAGGTCCAGACCCAGTACCGCCATGCCTTACTAGGCCACTAGCTAATCTTCGTATGGTTAGCATAGACATGGAAGACTATATTGAGTGGGGATTAGTCGATCTTTCAGACATTTATCAGGAAATCGCTGTTTTGAAATGCTTGCTCCAGAGCACCCCTGTTCTTCAGACCATGGAATTCCAATTTCCAGAATCTGCAAATGGGGAGGAGAACGAATTGGCAGAGATTTTTCTTCTTCAACTGTCAGAAGCGAGTAGAGCTTCTGCTCAAGCGAAGATATGTGTAACAATAACTTAAATTCAAGTATATAGGTTGAAGGATTTTGATAGGATATTAAGAAGTTTCTTCGAACATACATTTGATTGAATTTGGAATTCAGTATTTTCGTTTACTGAGAACATTTTAAGTTATTGGACATTAGAAATTTTGTTTATTTAGATTGCTTATAGAAATTTAGCATTTTTCAAAGTTATTGGACATCATAAATTTTGTTTATTTACATTGCTTATTGGATTTCAGCATTTTCTTTCTACTGAGAGCAATTTAATTTAATGGAGATCAGACATTTTTTTTATTTAAATCGTTTTCACAAAATAATGGTTTTGTAAATTTTAATTTTATTAATTTTATGTGTTTATAAATTTCGTTTTATATCATTTTTTTCTATTTTTTTATTATTATTGTATGTTTCAAAACACTATATGTATAGATGTTAATACAATGTATTAGCAGGTAACTGATCAAAATAAGCAATTGCACTACAGGAAGGGTGGATTTCTTGTTTTCGAAATTGGAATGATAGGAGGGTGGTTTTCATGGAATTTTATTTTCTTTTGGTTGTTATTTTTCTCGAGATTGGGTAGTCTGTGTAAAGCTTTTAATTTTTGAGCTATTTTTATCTGAATAAATTAGCACTGAGTAGATCAGTGATAAGTTTAGTTTAAGTTGTTTTTAGTAAGGAAAAAAATTAGATTTTTATAAAACTAAAATTATATCTGCAAAATAATGTGTGTTTATACATTTTTGGGAAAGCCAAAGAAAGAAAAATTTTCCATCCTACCAGAGATTTATGATTTTTTACAAAATTATATCCATATTCTTCTATGTATGTTCTCTGTATTTTTATGCTCAAAAATGGAGAATTCCAGATATTAAAAAATAGAGCCCACGATGGCTCCTATCAGATCACTGCGGTACATAAATTTTCACAAAACTAAAACAAACTGTTTGGCTCTGTGCTCTTTTTATGCATGCCGTATATTTATGAAAGGTCTATGGTAGTATTCATATTGTTCTTTATCAGTTGTTTCAAAAAATTTCCAAACCTTATGTTTTAGCTCTAGTCTTTTATTTGAAAGCTTGTCAGTTTCAATGTTTTTTGAAAGTTTGTCAGTTTTAATGTTTTTTTTTCCCAAAGTTTGTCAATTTCAATGTTTTTTTTTTTTTTTCCCTGTATACATGACCACAGATTACGGAGTCAAAAGTTTTCACAATTTTACAAATATTTTCAAAGATCAAGCAGAAATGTGAGATTCTGCATTTTTAATTTTATTCACCCACTCTATCATCATCATTGAATCCCCAAAGATCCAAAATTTTCTACAGTTTTTCGCCAAAGCAAAGCATAAAAGAAGTTTTAGTGTGAGAAGTTTTGCAAAATTGTTAGTTCCCTTCCTTGTCCCATTTGAATCTTGAAGTGATCTTCTTAAAAAAGGTAGAGTATTGCTCGCCCAAACAATTATCCTGTCAAGAAGATGTGTCAAAATTGTGATAATACCAACTGCACGGATGTCTTAAGGAAAGTATAATAGAAGTTTAGTTTAAGTTATTCTAATGAAATATTTTATTTGGCTTCTCACCGTCTATGTTTATTATGTATTTCCAAGAATGGTTATGTCACTATTTGGACAAACTAGTCTTTTTCATTCTAGGGTCATGAATGAGTTTCTAAAATAAATTTATTTCCAAAAATAATCATGTCAAGATCTAGACAGACTTGTCCTTCTCATTCCAAGGTCATGAGTGAGTTTCTTGAAAAAATTGATATAGAATACTTTTATATCATCCCATTAAACCCATCTCAAGAAAAACCCGTTCTAAGCAGACTTATGACCTCCAAACAAGTTATATGTAGCAACATCATCAAACCTTTAGCCATGCTATCAACCTCTTTCCTAGTCACATAACCATCATTAGTCACATTCAATCATTAGAACATCTGTATTGCATTACCTGTCCTTCACCCCAGGTTAACAACTTGAACTGAACTACCATCCAAATTAATTACTTTGTTTGGCTATCACTAGGATGGGAGGACAAGAGCAAGAATCCCAGGAGGACAGCTATCCGGTCAAAAAGCTTCCAAGTTTATTATGTATGTTTCAAAACACTATTTGTATAGATGTTAATACAATGTGTTAGCAAAAACTCTTTCAAAAGAAACACTTTCACTACAGGAATAATGTCTTGTTTTGAAGAATGGAAAGATACCAGGGTCGTCTCCCTTGTATTTTAAAGTTTTCTTTTTGTTGAGACTTGGTAGTTTGTGTATAGTTTTTTAGTTTTGAGTTATGTTTAACTTAACAAGTCAGCACCGATTATGTTCAGTTTAAGCTACTGTAATGGAATTTTTTAGCATTACTTTGGATACTTGTAGATATTAGTATTTTTGAAAGTATTTGAATTTTATTTTTAATTTTTTTTATGGTTTGAGGCTTATTATGTAAAGTTTATATCTTGATTAAAATATTATAGTATATATGTGGTTTTTTCTAAGTAAAAATTTGGGTGAGGCATATCAAGTGAGAATAGCAACAACTTATAATACTCAACCACTTGAGCTAGTCCATCCAGCTAATAGTACCATATTATCTATTTAATATTTTATTGGGATAATATTTTTAATTAAAATCTATTTTTTCAATGTTGTAAATTTGAAAAACAAAATTAATTTGTAATATTGATAAATAATAGATTAACCTTGACTCAGGAATGAGCATATGTTATTGGTAGCCCATGGTTTCTTTGCTAGTTGTATTTGCATGTAAAGAACCTTATAAATAGGGTTGTAATCCTTTATTGTAATTTGTCAAAGTGAGCAGGAGAGATTCTTTTCTCTGGACAACCTTGACCTAGCTTAACCAATGACCAATAATATATTTATTGTCCAAATAAAATCAAGTTTTATAAATTTTAATTTTATTAATTTAATACCTATATATATATATATATGATTCCTTACATTTTTTTTTTCTTTCTAAAATTACTTTATTATGTATGCTTCAAAACATTGTTTAGATAAATATTAAGACAATGTGTTACCAAATACCTTATCCAGAATAACACTTTCACTACAGAAAATATGTAAGTAGTCTTGTTTTCAAGCATGAAATGATATATGATCCTATGACTATGTGGCACCATCTCATGGGTGGATTTCATGGTATTTCCATATTATCCATGATTTAGATGCTTCATGTCTTTAAAACTTGATTTGGCAGTTGGTTATCTTTCAGTTTGTGGTCATCAATTCTGAGTGATTTGTAAAGGGAGATCCCATTCTTATCGGCATGTAATCTTCCCATTTATACTTAAGTTTAATTTGTAACAACTAAGGATAGATAGATCATTAAGCGGCTGTTGTTGTGAATATTGATTATAAAAACAGAGACATGTACCGGATAGGGGGTTTGCTGTCAAGATTTTAGGTTGTTGTCTATCATTCCATTTTTACTCAAACTTTAATTAATATACATTTTTTATGTCTAGATAATTTTCGTGCTAGAAATCTAATCATATCATTGTGTCTATGATTGAAGGAGGGCCCCCTTCACTCACAGACACTTAGTTGTGTGCATGTTATTTTAATTCAGAAAATTTTATTTGATTTAGTAATTTTAATAAAAATTGTGAACATAGTATCTTCCATTCAATTGTAACTGATATGGTGTGGTTTTAATTTGAAATTGTTGAGTCCATTGACTTTACTTCATGTAAGTGATTTGATCTAGTTGTTAAATGAACACACGTTTTTTCTATTTTATTTTCTAGAGTATGAATCTTTGATCTGTAGAATGTTTGATTTTCTTTTCCCATAATTAATTTGGTAAGGCTAGTTCTCTGGAAGTATCAATAGATCAGAGGTCGCATGAATTCCATCACTTCGTTGTTAGAACCATGTTGGAAAATAATTCATTATAAAAGAACTATGTCCATTCAGTTATAGGGTTTTCTTACTTTTAACATGATTGCATTAGTTGAGGGCTTAGTGTTAATTGAATTTGGTTTAAATAGGAATTATAGGATTTCATTTTACTAGCCTGGATGACGATTTGAAGGCAAAAAATTTGATTATATAATTTTCACTACAGTTTTTTTACACTGCACTGCATTTTCTAATAAGTGTGTGTTTAATGCCCCTCATTCAACAAAACTCTACTTCTGCATTGTGCCTAAGCACATTCTGTGCACCAAACTGATTTCTCTTCTGTGAATTCTCTATCATAGGAATTATGTTATGTGTTGCAGGAATTTCCTTTCCTCATGCACTACCTTCATAGTTTTCTCTATGAACATCCTTCCTTCCAACCACTAGGGCCTCCTTCTCCAAACCTTGTTCCAAAAATTTTGCATGGATCTTTGAGTTCCATGAAACACTTTTCAATATTACATCCAATCTTCACTTAACCCATCTTTTTGTTGATATTTTGAACAAATATGGAGAGATTCAAACTTTTAAACTTTTATCAATGTATTATCGAACACATGAATCATTGAAATCAAATCAATCACACAAATCATTCATCCACATGAGACAAGATGTACCCTGTGTAAAATCCTCAAAACAAAGAGGATGAAAAACCCAAACAATTCTTTAGTGTATAATATATAGATTGTAGAGAATGACTTTTAGAATATAGAAAATTTCCTGATAATAGAGAATATCAGGGAATATAGAAGAGAAATGAACTCTAACCACTATAATGAACTTTCCATGTTACTATCACATTAATAACAAACCAAATACACTATCATGCAAACCCTAAAGAATAATTGCATTAGAATTAGCCACCCATGCATTACAATTTTGAATTTCTTTCTTGGAATAATCAATCCATGCATTGGAATCTTCAAAGTGCACAATGAATGCAACATACCTTAAATCATGGATATCAAATGATATTTAAGTGACTTTGGAGTGAACTCAAGCTCTAACTTAATATTGATCACTTAGTTAACATGCTAACTTAAGTGTCATCCATGCAACTCACTTTATTTACTATTATTAACTTTGGATGGATCACTGTAAGTTACTTAATCTCTTAATTGAATGCATGTACATTATTATTTCAATTGATGCTTTGACCGAGGCACTGATTTAGGCATTCACTTTTAACTAAAACTTTATAACTGCGACTTTATAACTTGAGTTCATCCAATCTTCTACATGGGCAATTCAAGTTCTCTTTTCTCATTATCTCTTTACTGCTTATAAATTTATCTTACTACATGGTCCATGTGTTAACATTAATCATCTATCATATCATACTATACTTAGAAGAATTGTCACATACTATGATAATATTATATTATCCCGAACCATATAGTCATTCACTAAAGTAATTCTCATAGGGTATCATATGTGAGAATCAATATGACTTGTTACAAACCAAAAGTCTTGACTTGATACAAACCACAAGTTCATAGTTTTGATACAAACCACAATACTTTACAGTACATGCATCACCACCTTAATCATAGGCATTATGTTATGTGTTGCAGGAATTTCCTTTCCTCATGCACTGCCTTCATAGTTTTCTCTATGAACATCCTTCCTTCCAACCACTAGGGCCTCCTTCTCCAAACCTCATTCCAAAAATTTTGCATGGATCTTTGAGTTCCATGAAACACTTTTCAATATTACATCCAATCTTCACTTAACCTATCTTTTTGTTAATATTTGAACAAATATGGAATGCTTCAAACTTTTAAACTTTTATCAATGTATTATCGAACACATGAATCATTGAAATGAAATCAATCACACAAATCATTCATCCACATGAGACAAGATGTACCCTGTGGAAAATCCTCAAAACAAAGCGGATGAAAAACCCCAACAATTCTTTAGTGTATAATATATAGATTGTAGAGAATGACTTTTAGAATATAGAAAATTTCCTGATAATAGAGAATACTGGGGAATATAGAAGAGAAATCAACTGTAACCACTATAATGAACTTTCCATGTTACTATCACATAAATAACAAACCAAATACATTATCATGCAAACCCTAAAGAATAATTGAATTAGAATTAACCATCCATGCATTACAATTTTTAATTGCCTTCTTTGAATAATCAATCCATGCATTAAAATATTCATCATGCACAACGAAGTCAACAGATTGTCAATCCATGCACGTTGAATCCCACCTCCTACAGGCTTTCAAGGACACCTATTGAATCCCTACCCAGGGAATGGCATGGAAACCGTGCATCAAAACAAGGTTTTAGTGGGTCATGCAAGCGTGTTTAGGAAGGTTCCATGTGGGAGCAGTAGCCACACGTTCACAGTTGAGGAATATGCAAAGTTGACCCCTATGTGCAAAAATTTGACATTCCCTTATTGAGCAAAACCCTAGTTTCCAAAATTTACCTAATACATGGTCCCTTTTCCATGGACCCAGAGTAGAGGGCCACCCCTAGCACTATCCCAATGTCCTAAATCCAACAGAGTCAATGGTTCATCGATTCAAGCAAAGATGATCATTCTATGGCATGTTGAATCCCACCTCCCACAAGCTTTCAGGGACAGCTATTGAATCCCTACTCGGGGCATAGAATGGAAATTATGCATCAAAACGGGATTCCGGTTGGTCATGCAAGTGTGTTAGGTAGGTTCCATGTCGGAATGCTAGCCACACATTCATGGTTGAGGAATTTTCAAATCTGACCCCTATGTACAAAAATTTCACATTCCCTTACTAAGAAAAACCCTAGTTTCCAAAATTGAACTAAAATAGGATCCCTTGTCCATGGACCCAGAGTAGAGGGCCTCCCCTAGCACTATGTTGATGTACTAAATCCAATGGATTTGACGGTTCATCGATCCGAGCTACTACCATCATTTTATGGCACATTGAATCCCACCACCTATTGAATCCCTACCTGGGGCATATAATGGAAACCATGCATCAAAATGGGGTTTTGGTGGGTCATGCAAGTGTGTTTAGGAAGGTTCCATGTGGAAACTATAGCCACATGTTCACTGTCGAGGAATATGAAAATCTGACCCCTATGTGCAAATATTTGACATTCCTTTACTAAGCAAAAGCCTAGTTTCCAAAATTGACCTCAAAAATGATCCCTTGTCTATGGAACCAAAGTAGAGGGCCACCCTTAGAACTATCCCAATGTCCTGAATCCAATAGAGTTGACAGTTCATCGATCCAAGCCACATCCATCATTCTATAGCTCGTTGAATCGCACCTACTACAGGATTTCAAGGACATGTGTTGAATCCCTACTCGATGCATAGAATGGAAACCATGCATCAAAAAGGGGTTCTAATGGGTCATTCAAGTGTGTTTAGGGAGCTTCCATGTAGGAACTCTAGTCACATGTTCATAGTCGAGGAATTTTCAAAGTTGACCCCTATGTGTAAAAATTTTGCATTCCCTTACTGAGCAAAACCCTAGTTTCCAAAATGGACCTAAAACAGGATCCCTTGTCCATGGACCCATAGTATAGGGCCACCCCTAGAACTATCTTGATGTCATGAATCCAATGGAGTCAACTCTTCGTTGATCCCAGCCACGACCATCATTCTATGGCAATTTGAACCCCACCTCCTACAGGATTTCATGGACATCTATTGAATCCCTACCCTGGGCATAAAATTGCTACCTCTAGGCTCCAACCTAGGTTTTCTATGGTTTAGAATGCAAGCTATGGTTTATGGTGAAAACTAGGATTACTATGATTGGCTATAGGGTTTGCAAACTAGGATTGGAAATGGTTATTAGGCTAGGATTACCACTCTTTAACTACATAGCTCCCATGGAGAAAAAAGTTATCAGATTCAAGTAGATAATTATCGGATTCAAGCAGATGTCCTTATAGGATCAACTTCGAGATTCAAGGAAAATGCAATAGACATATCCCAGATAGAGTGGTAGATAATAGTCTTGGGATATACGGCATGATTCATGTAAGTATGAATATAATACAACAAATCCTTGATGAAGCTCAAGTGCAATTTATCAAGTTGTAGAAGTCTATTCAATTTATCAATATATCAAGTGCTAAATCTATCAAGCTGTAAATAATCAATGAGACCATGAAACCAAAATATCTGACTACCACATACTTGACTACCTACCTGTGGTCATTCGAATATACCATCACGATAACCTCTAATAGCAACAGTATCCTTTAGGCTCTCGTGTTCGGAGTAAGGCAATAAGTATCGTGAATTTGATGAGTTCTTTCTTAGTGTGGTTTGTAGCTGGAGGTTTGTGCCAATAACTAAGTTTGTATAATAGTATACAATTTGATATGGTCTATAATATTCAAATACATAAGCTTTTTTATTTCGTGCGTGGGAAACCTATGTCAAATATTCTCTTTTGATAACCATTGACCCGATTGGAAAATCATTTCCCTCAAAGTCGTTTAATGAAACAATGAGGGTCTACTTCCCATCCAAGCAACATGCCAGCCAGTAGTCAGTGTGACATTCACTGCCTCTCAAGGAAACCCCTGCTTATATGTGCCATGCATAAAATAAAGTGGAGACCTAGGAGTCAGCTAACTAAACAGAACTAGTCATCAAATATTTCAAAGTTATAAACATAATAGTTGAACCTGGTTGTATGAGATCTGCAATGTGGTCATAGTCATATGAAATGCTCGACTGGATCTCCTCCAATTGGGAGAATTTTGCAGTTATTTTTCGACCAATGGGGAGTGATACATGATCCCAGTTTCAACCCAATCTATGGATGCATAGTTGTCTCATTCACCATTGTTACATGGATAACAAAAATAAGAGAGTTTCCTTGTCCACATTTCAACTATAGCATTGACTGACGTTCCAACTGAATGGAATGCATGAGTTCCTTGGACGGTATTGCACTCATAAAGGTGTGATCAAGCTACATCAAACACATCCAAAAAATATCTATGTACATGTTCTTTTTGAGATGATTGGTCGTGTTGCCTTCTAGCTCCCTGCCCCATCATTGAAGAACACCATGCAACCATGGTCTTTGCATCTCGAATGAGCGAAATAGTTGTGAATTTCATCTCTTGCATACGTAATGCAGTCTTAATCCATGCACCTGCTCCATCATGTTCCCCTTTTCTGTGTCTGTTCTCAAAATAGTTCCAAATATGTGGCACCTTTTGCCTCTTGTGGAGAGTACACAACCATTGCAAGACACGAGAATTTTTGAATTGCCCTACACAAGCATCAGACTAAATCCAATGTTGTTCCATATGTATATTGTTATCCTCCAGGTGATTGTAGAATAATTGAAAGATGTGTTGTACAAAATCCAAGTCATGACACCTGTCATCACTTATGTAAAAGTGATACTCCTTCAATATAACCCTTTTCTCTTCAGTACTA
>LPNX010567828.1:38061-65561 GCA_001517045.1 Pseudotsuga menziesii
TAAAATTATTGGTATAATTGACAAAGTAAGCACTCATTGTAGTATTTAAAAATATGTGCATGTTGTTATTCAATAAAACACGCACCCATTTTTCTTCAATAGAACAAGCACGCGTTATGCTTCAATAAAACGTGCACTCATGTTTCTTTAATATAACGAGTGCATGTTTTGTTAAATTTCAAAAATGTATTCCCTCCAAATGATAAGGCCGAGCCTCCACTCGTGCTGGTGTGAAATTCTTATGCATATGTGTCTGCTTCGGACTTTTCTTTGGATTTAACATGCCTATGCCTTGGAGTATGATAAACCATGGCTAATTGAGCATTATATCCAGCTTTTCAATATGCTCGCGTGTAGTCATTGGTTACAGTATGCTGCACACCTCCATTTTTTATGAAATTTTAGAAACAGATTTAGTTTTTTTTTGCAGATTCCAAATATGTAATTTTTAACAAGAATATATATATTTATTTATTTATTTATCTTCTGTTTGTTAAATTTTCATATTCTAAGCTAGATCATGATTATTTCATTTCAATGTCATAACAAAAGCATATAAACAGGATCACTAAAAGATAGACAAGCACAACCATACAAAAGGAACACAAATATTTATCATGGGAAAACCATGAAGGGAAAAACCCAACAAAAATTTCCTCAATATAGATGTCCCAAAATGTAAAAGATAAAAACAACAAGGAGATAAAAGCTTGATCCTCCTCCATCTCCAGCTACTTCTCTCTCTTCTCCACTAGTGCGCTACACAAGTGAGAGTGTGTGTGTCCAATTGAGGAGTGCCACACCTCTATTTATATTCATTCATTCACTTTAATTAACTCATCTGACATGTAGGCTCGAGTAACCACACTGGGGTGATAATGACCCACCTTTACAATTAGAGGGGAATACCTCATGACTCTTATTAGTTATTCCAATTAGAAGCATCGGAGTACAAAGTAATACAAGTGGTTCTCCCATTAGGACCATCGAGGACCACAAAAGATACATATAGAATATTCTTCAAAGTTACAATATTTCAACACTCCCCCTTAACGATAAGGGTATTCTACAACAACATCAACAACAACAATAGTAGGAGAGATAGAGAGATAGAGGACATCATCAACATCATCAGGGTAACACATCTTTAAATCATTGGAATCTTTTTAACATTATGTAGTCTTCAGTCTTCAGCAACGTCAACACTTTGACCGCTTCGATCATCAAATGTTTGACCTAACGATCAACATCAACATCTTTAGCACTTTGACCTTTTGATCAGCAACAACATCTTCAGTACTTTGACCTTTTGATCAGTAACATCATCTTCAGTACATTGACCTTTCGATCAGAAACATCATCAACACTTTGACCTTTCGATCAGCAATAACATCAGCATCATCATACTCTGATCTTTCGAACAACATCATCATCATCATCAACAGCAACCTGCAATCCACATATCAAAGAAAAAAATTATTTGGTTCACTTTTGGACTTTGTCCAAGGATGATGCAATCCTACCACATTCATGGCGATCAAAATATCCGGATACATTTTGAACCGAGGTTAAGGGATGATACAATCCCACCACATTCACGGGGGGCGAGACCTCCACATACATTTTGAACCGAGGTTCAGGGATGATGCAATCCCATCACATTCACAGGGGCCGAGACCTCTGGATACATTTTGAACCGAGGTTCAGGGATTATGCAATCCCGCCACATTCATGGGGGGCGAGACCTCTGAATACATTTTGAACCGAGGTTCAAGGATGATGCAATCCCACCACATTCACGAGGGTCGAGACCTTCGGATACATTTTGAACCAAGGTTCAGGGATGATGCAATCCCACCACATTCTCCAGGACCAAAGTCACCGGATCTATTCTGGACACATGTCCCAGGATGATACAATCCCTCTTCATTCTCGAGGACCGAGATCACCGGATCACTTTAGGGAAGGTGCCCAGGGATGATACAATCCTGCTACAACATCACTACTTTCCCTTTCAAGGAAGGTCCTTCTGAACCACACCAAGCTTGTCTCGAAAGTGTTCAAACTTTACTCGAGATAGACGCTTCATCAGTACATTAGCAACTTGTTAATCAGTAATCACATACTGGAGCTTTATGGATCCCTTCTGCAACATATCTTGAATGTAGAAATACTCAATTTCTATGTGCTTCGATATATCCTGGAATACTAGGTTCTCTATCATCTTTATAGAACTTTGATTGTCACATAGAATCATGGTAGTGTCCAAATCTAGGTTGAATAATCCTGACATCAGCTTTCATATCCATATGGCTTCACAACTACCAGAGCAAGCTGCTATATATTCTGCTTCGACTGTGCTTAGAGAAACACTAGACTGTTTTCTGCTAAACCATGAAATCATAGCAGATCCTAGGCTATAACATCCACCTGATGTGCTTTTTTTGTATGAGACACTTCCAGCCCAATCTACATCTATATAGCCATACAATCTATACTCATGGCTACCATCATATTATAGACCAAAGTCTATAGTCCCTTTCATATATCTCATCACATGTTTTGCAGCTACTAGGTGAACCCGTCTTAGTTGAACAAGATATTGACTCAAGGTGTTCACAGTAAAACAAATGTCTGGTCTGGAATTTGTTAAGTACATCAATGACCCAGTGATCTATCTGTATTGAGTCACATCGACTAACTCTGATGAGTCATCAGCTAACAACTTCAAGTTGGAATCCATGGGTGTGGCCATGGCTTTGTATTCCAACATATCGAATCTTTTCAATATCTCTACTGCATACTTTCCCTAGTTGAGAAAGATTCCTTCTGAATTTTTCCATACTTCTAGACCTAGGAAATAATGCATTAACCCAAGGTCTTTCATCTCAAATTCTTTTGCTAGTTTCTTCTTGATTTCCACAATCTGTTTCTCATTCCTTGTCAAGAATAAGTCATCCACATATAGTAGCAGGATGACAGGTTCCTCTTCCACAACCTTGAGATAAAGGTTAGGATCAACTTTACTCTTGGTAAAGCCCATGCTCAATAGGAAACTATCTATTCTTCCATACCAAGCTCTTGGAGCTTGCTTCAGGCCATAGAGGGCCTTCTTCAACTTACATACATGATTCCATCTGGCTTCAACTTCAAATCCTTATGACTATTCAATGTAAAACTCTTTCTCAATCATACCATTAAGGAAGGCTTGTCTTTACTTCATCATGGAAGAAACTACCATGATAGTTCTGAAGGAAGTGTACCTTACTTCCTAGAGTAAGTGTCTCTTCAGAATTAATTCCCTCTTTTTGATAGAAAACTTTAGCCACTATTCTTTCCTTACTTCTATCAACAACATAATTTATCTTGCAAATCCATTTGGAAGATACCACATTCTTGTTTTCTGGTTTGAGTACTATATCCCAAACATCATTCTAGTATTCTTTCATCATAACATCTTCCATGAGTTTGTCTTTTCAGGTCATCAACATATCCTAGTCTTCTGCATTCAACCTTGAAGGTTGGAACCCACTTTACTCTTGTTAAGGTCTCGATCCATCACGGAGATATCCATCATTTCGAACTCAGATATCTTCTGTAGTCACTCCCCCTGAAGTGGAGTATCATCTTCCCTCTTCATTATGTACAGGTAGTTCTATGCTTGATATATACTGGTCAATAGAGTATGTCATGTCATATTCTATTCTTTATGAGGCAAATCACGAACCTGGCTTTGTACAGTTGTTCTTGTAGATCCATATGGAAGATACTAAGTACTTCCCTTTATGTCTCGAAATCATATCGTATACATCATTCCCCATGATCAATTTTTATTCTTTGATCATAGCTTCTTTCATAGAATTCTTTTCTTCATCTTGAGTTATCTCTTGTACCCATGGTGGTATTCATCCTTTGAGGTGGATCTACTGCTCTCTGAATCTCTCTCTTTCATCATGGTGTCTTTGATCCTGGGAGCTTCAGATTCATGTTTACTGGAGTGAATATTGAATTGTCATCATTTGTTCTTCGAAACAATTCTCATCCTTATTTTCTTGTAGGAGGTTGTACAGGACCTTTCCTACAATTAAAATGCACCAGTTGCATGGTTAGAACTATTTCATAAAACATATGCATAACGAAAAATTCTTATGCATCATGCAACTGTTTAGTCAATACAACATTCATCCATATCTCACAGAAACTTTCTAGATGCCTTCCATCTCCACCATGACATCATTGAGATTGTGCACTAATCCAATATGTCAGCAAAGAGGTTTCATTCTAGGTAATGGAGAGATGTATAGCACCATGAGCTACTTACCCATCACATGCATATTAGTAGTATACTGTCATTAATGCAAACAGTCTATCATGCATAACATATCAACTAAATATAATCAAATGCATAACAAAACAATATCATGCAATGACAATTGAATACTTATCTTTTATTCGTTTCGTGGGTAGACTCCTTCTTGATCCTTCTACTTCATCATCTTCTTCATTCATGACATCATCATTTCTTATCCAAATGATAAGATGGATAATAGGTTCTTCAAGAATTGAGTTCTTCACATTCCTCATCGCTTCAGGGATCTTCTTTGAATGGTGAGAGCTTCATCTTCAATTGTTCCCATCTTATTCTTCTCTTCTTATCATTTGACTGAAAGTAATCACTTCCTTCTAGCACACATTCCTCGCATGAATGAATCCCATGATCCTGGGAGGCTATTCAAGGTGGCTATCACCACTTCTGCATTCTTCACTTCTTCTTTTACCTATTTCTTAGGGTCATCTTCTGATGTATGTTCTTTCCTTAAAATAGCTTGGTCAAGGAATAAAACATCTCTTTCGGTGTCTTTAGGGAAGACACTTGTGGTACAAGTTGATCCATGAATGAATCAACAATGATCTTCTTGGCCTTGACCAGGTTCTTATGGTGTAAGGCTTTGAGGCTCATCTCCCTCTAGAACTGGAACCTCTCTACTCATGTAGGTTTCCAATTCATTTTCTTCTGAGAGATCAAATACTTCCATACCTGGAAGTTGTCAACTTCACCAAGCTTATCATCAAGCTGATGTGATAGATCACTTTGAAATGAGAACCTTAAATGCAAATAGCAAAAGATTAGATCTTATTGATTTGAGGTGTTCGTACTGCTTTCGGAGCTAGCTGATATAGGATTTGTTAGAGAAACCCTAATTTTAAAAACTTGGAATATTTCAGATATGATTGGATAAAAATATATATCTCTTCAAATGGAGCTGTCCAATGTACTCCTTTTCTGAAAACAGTGGAGGGAAGCTCCCAAAACAGGAAGCCCTAGTTTTCCAATTTCTTCTGCAGAAATTCCTGTCACTGTTTCTATGATATCTCTGAAATTAATACTCCTCTGTGTTTGAAATTTTGCACTGAGGTAAACTTGCATTTCTATGATCCAACACCACAGTTTTCATCAGAACTTGTTTCACCAATTGGGATTTATGATCCTTTTCCCAAGGTGACCTGTTACAGGACTGTTCAAAACAGCAAAGTTGTAAGGCCTTCCTCATGTAACTGTTTCATCTTCTGGTTCTAAAATTCAGACCACCAAAATTATAGTCTGTGCTCTTTCTGGAAAATCTTCAGGAATTCCATTTGGACCTTTGTAGCCCAGGCTATAGCAATTCTCCCCAGGTGTCCTCTTTAGGGATGAATTCATGAAGAGGCTGGAACCCTAACTTGGAGAGATCATATCTACCAGAATATAGCGAATCTAAGCCTGAATTTTGGACATAGTGTAAATAAATATTTTATCTTTGGACTTTTCCATTTTCAGCTCCTTAGCATTATCCAATCTCGGGATATAACAAATGTACCAAAACTTAGCAGTTTTAGTATTTAGGGTTTTTTTTTTCTAGCTCGGGGTCAAACTAGGGTTTGACTTTCCCGAAGTTTCACCCAACCAAAAAAATTGATCCAGGTCTCTAAACATCGATTTTGATGAGGAGAGAAATCCTATTCTGGGCTCGCTCAAAAATTCTTCTTCTGAAGAAAGCCCTAATTTCTTGCACTGAAAACGGAAAATGCTCAGAATCGAATTCTGCTTCAACCAAAAGATGCGCCCTTCAATGGAGATTTATCCTAGACTTCTTTTGCTGATCGATTGTGGAGATAGAGGTAAAAATTAAGAAGCCCTAGATTATGTAGCTACACAATTTCTTCTTTTAGGGTGGCTCTGATACCATGTTAAATTTTCATATGCTAAGCTAGTTCATGAGTATTTCATTTCAATTTCATAACAAAAGCATATAAATAGGATCACTGAAAGATAGACAAGCATAACCATACAAAAGGAACACAAATATTTATCCTTGGAAAACCCTAAAGGGAAAAACCCAACAAAAGATTCCTCAATATAGACGCCCCAAAATGTAAAAGATAAAACCAACAAGGAGATCAAATCCTCATCCTCCTCGTTCTCCAGCTACTCTCTCTTCTCCACTAGTGTGCTACACAAGTGAGAGTGTGTGTGTCCAAATGAGGAGCACCACACCTCTATTTATGTTCATCTGTTCACTTTAATTAGCTCATCTGACATGTAGGCTTGAGTAACCACACTAAGGTGCTAATGACCCACCTTTACAATTAGACGGGAGTACCTCATGACTCTTATTAGTTCTTCTAATTAGAAACATTGGGGTACAAAGTAATACAAGTGGTTCTCCCATTAGGACCATCGGGGACCACAAAAGATACATATAGAATATTCTTCGAAGTTACAATATTTCAACACTTTCATCATTCCTCAACTCAAAAAACACATTGTTAGTGTTTCATCCATATCTCTTTCATTTCTTAACCATTTTGAAAACAAATTGTATGGTGCACTAAAGAACACCGACCTCTACATTCTATAAAAACCCATTTCCAAATAATTGCATTAAGACATTCTAACACTGCACCCAGAATTGACATACCATTTTTAAGGTTTGATCACTTAGATAAATAAAAAAATAATTAAAATTTTTTTTTACTATTGGAAAAATAGTCGTGCACTAGTACTATATGTTCTCTATATGTCTACTAGTTTTTGTAAGTTTATTCCATCATTTAGTCACTCAAAGGATGCACCCACAAAAACTTTTGCCTTATAATTTGTCCCAAAAATAAAGTGCCCGTTAAAAAATATCTAACTTTAGATAGTTAAGAACATTTTCAACAGAAAAACATTATATATTTGGAAACTTCATTAAATTTCCTACATTTCTTGTTTTTTACTAATAGCAAGATTCATGTGTAAGTGTCTCAAAATATCCATGTAAGTTGATGGATGCATTTTTTTTCAGTTTTTTATTGCATCTAACGCGTCAAAAGAGACCCTCATTAGCTTCCACACACCCTTAAAGATTCGTTAAATTTTTTTCCATCGCCTTTTTCAAGGCATTGGATATTTCATTGGATTTAGGGATATTTATTTTTAAACATTTGAAAAAGTGGGAAATACATGCATGTTTGAAATATTATCAAAAAAACATCTTACCCTGCTTTTCGTGTAAGGAATTCATTGAATTAAAAGA
This sequence comes from Pseudotsuga menziesii, assembly GCA_001517045.1. Lineage (NCBI taxonomy): Eukaryota > Viridiplantae > Streptophyta > Pinopsida > Pinales > Pinaceae > Pseudotsuga > Pseudotsuga menziesii. Next base: position 45,621 of record LPNX010567828.1, read on the forward strand.
TAGATTTAAGATCATCTATGCATTGGATTGGTTCAATATTGTGAGTCACAAAGCCATTAGTATCACCACCACTCAAAACTAACCAAATTACCTTTAAAATCAACACTTATTTAAAATCAATCAAGATTCTATTTTTTATATCACCAACAATCTAGAGATTTGGATTAATATGGTAATTTAAAACTCCAAGGACACATAACTTTGAAACTAGTATTGATTAAAGAGAAACCAAATCCATTAGTAGCAAAGAGTGCATGTTGGGAAAGCGCTTCTAACATATGCGCTAAGCACGAGCTCAATTTGAATTAGTAAGAGTGGTACCCCTCTCTTGCTTATTTGGTAGGATATGATCACAATACATTATTTTAATTAAGTGACAAATCCTCAGGGTGTCATCACTTTCTTGTGATATCTAGTCTATGTAAGTTATCCTAGACCGAAAAAGATTCTTCCCAGACATCAATTGTGAACTGGTAACCATAGTTTCTTTTCCTAGGGAATCACACATGTTGTTGTGAGTGGGCGACACTCGCGATACATGTGACATACAAAAAGTCCTTTTAGCTCCTTGGGAGGGTGAGTAGCCAAGAGCTAAGACTTGCACCTTTGGTGATTGTAGAAGAATGTAACTCTTTCTCATGCCTTCACTATTTAGCAATTTTTTATGCGTGATGTCCCTCAAGAGCTACTAGTTTTGGATGGTCCTCTAAATCCAACTTTTCACTAAACCTCAAGTTTTTTTTAGAAAGAAATTTTTAGTGGTTTGGCTTAAAAAAACATGAGAAAATAACTATAACTATTTTTCTAAAATAATAGGTTGAATATAAAATCTCAACATAAAAGCTTAGGCCATAGCATTTAGCTTTTATATAATATGAAGATATCCTTCTAAATAAATAAATTAACTAAATTCAAATATAAAATTCAAAATTTATATTAAATAGGTAAATTAATTAAATTTAAATAAAAAAAACCAAAATTTATATTAAATTGGTAAATTAATTAAATTTAAATATAAAAACAAAATTTATATTAAAAAAATAGCTACCGATACATATTTAAAGATGTTATGTAAAAAATATAAAAATACGTATTTAAAATCTGGAGATACAGGGGGCATATAACACAATAACCACCAACATATAAAAATATGGAGATACGGGAGATTAAGATTTCAGAATCAAATTTCTACACGCCCTTGTAAACTAATGGTTATTTACGAATTATTATTGCCAGGAGCAGAAGGATACCTATTTCAGTATTTCAAATCTGCAGAGCACAGTTTTCGATTCAAATCAACGATAGTGTACATGAGATCCTTTTTATCTTACAGAGCATGCAAATACACTATCAAAATTTGTAATGTGAATATATGCGAACACAATTTTTTAACCATGGAGAATATTTCAGATGCTGACAACACGCGTTAATGGAAAACATTTCTAATTTCAACAGAGCAAACTGAAATCAGAGTAAGAAAATATTTGCAGCAATGTATAAACAAATGTTGCATGAATTTTCTTAAGTTTGTTACAAAAATATCTCAAATGTTTGTTACGAATTGGAATAGACTGACTGACTACACCAATCACATTCCATAAATTTGTGATGGCTGATAAGGTAGAAAATATCTCTCTTTGTGGCGTTGATCTGCATAGTTATCCGACGGTAGGTCATCATTCAATCTTAAATTGCATGTGAATTCCTACAAATTGCTTACCATACTACTTACATGTTTAGTTTAGTTGTTTGTTATTAGAATTCACAGTACAATTTCCATACATGGGGAGCTGAGATTAAAATTATGAGATTTTTCTTAATATTATTTTGTTTTTGGAATGGTTTTTAATATTGGAAAAACAGTTACTAAGCTCTAATAGTTTGAGGAAAAAAACAGTTTCAATTATAACCAGCATGCCCATGTTTGACCATAGAGATGCTCAAAATGTGCCCAGAACAGTTGATGATGTATTTGGTTGGCCAGAGACGAGGTATCATTGCTATTTCAAGGCTTGAAAAGATCCTGGATACGTAGTATTTGGATTCCGATTTCATCCCACTCCTAAAACTGAACATAAACGCTGCATCTATGAGAGACTAATAAACCGACAAGAGTATCAGTAAGAAATCACCCTGATCTAGGAGTATCACTGAATTGCTGCAAGTTTTTTTATTACTCCAATTTGTGGCTTTCTAGAACAACAAATTACCTTGATTACAGAAAGAGAAATTGACAAGGAACTACAACAATTTAGTACTAAGGGAACATATTTTTCCTCACATAGAGCCTTTTTTGAATAATGATTCTCTCCTTGTAACCTTTGTTGGTAACGCTTCAAGTTGAATTGCATCCAATAACACCTATATATGTATCTGTCTTCCATGTACCTTTGGATATATTGGAAGCCCCTTAGGTGGGCCTAAAACCAACTGGTTGTGTTATTGTTATAGTACATAGAAAACAGCATTTGGGGAGATCACTCTCACATATGAAGGAATCGGGTAATACAACTAAGGGTGTGGTCTATCCTCCCTAGTTAGTGCCATGAAATATTTGATGAGTTACTATTGTATGAAACCCTTTAGTATGATTAGATAGTTTAATCACTTGATGCTCTATCTTGAGGACTTTGAAAACCCTAACTTCTTCAACACAGGCATTGAAATTTATACACAATTTGCAATTTCTAGAATTTGGAAATTTTATTAATGCAGTGATGCACACCTTGGATTATAAAAAAATATAGGGATTACTAACACCATTGTGGGAGACCTAGTTCAAAATAATCCAATTGAATGGTCGATGGACCTCCAAATTATCACATAATAATCAAAGTAGCTTAATAATAGTGGTGTCCTCTCAGTAAATATCTTCAGGAATCATCCAAATAGACTAGTGGATGAAGATAAGAGACATTTTATCAATGTTTTGGCAATAGTAACAAGATGTACTCTTACTTGATTTTGAGGAAAATCAATGTTCTTTGTAAACTTAGCATATAATTAAAGCTCCTTTTGATTGAAAGATATCTTCTCATTATGTGAATTTTGATGACATACCATCATTACCAAGGTGACAACCTAAAAACAGGGATGTTCCATCTTGTGTTTAAAGAGAAAATTCTAAAGAAAATGTAGAGCATAGCAAAATAACAAAAGTAGTGTGTTGCTAAATGCCATCAAGGGTTATAACAAGAGTAAAAGGGACAATATCATGCATTATAAAAATGGAACAACTCGTTATTCATGTGTAGTGCGTAGCCCAAAACCATATTGCATAAGAAATGATAGAGATGAAGCAAATTAAGTCATTCAGGACCCAAAATCCTAACCTTGAGTTGTACAGAAGCGTCAAGACTGAAGAGACTTATTTATTATTTTTTAAGCTTGGAACTTGGAATCCCTTATCATAGTATGTGCTAATTATATGATCTAACACTAAGTTTTACATGAGTACCAACAAACATATTTTAGGGATATTCTCATGAGGATGAGACCTTGGAACTTTGGATATGGAATTCACTGGAATTTGGCATACAAGTTATGAAGTAAAGGGTAAGTTGAGGTCTTGTGAGAGATTACATAACAAAAACATTTTCCATCCAGCCACAAAATTTTCATCAAAAGAAAATTCACAATGACATATTTCTATTGTTTCATATTTGAATGGGTAAATGAGTAAATAAATTATAAATTAAGAATCAAGATGTAAATACAACAACTGAATCTCAATGGGATAGCTCAAGTGGTTGAGGCTATGTGTTGCAAGTCATGGGGTTACAGGGTCAAGGCCTTGGGATGACTATATGTGAATGTTTAGGACCTCGCTCGATGTCCCCACCAGGTTAAGTTTCCAAAACTGAAAGGAATATTGTAAAACTATATAGGGTGTAAGTCGAGGCATGATTTATGTCTTAAATAAAGACGACTAGTTTAGGTACCAAATCAAGATGAGATGTAGGGAAAGCATTGTAGAAAATAAATTTAAACATACAAACATTTTCATTGTCCTTCATTGACATACAAAAAATTATAAAGAATAACTACAATTAATTCTCACTTACTTATTGGAAATGTACAAAATGCTTTAAAGTGTTTCAATTACTCTTTCATTTAATTTTTAATTTTTTTTGTTTAATAATAAGAAATAGTTTCTCTTTCTGGTTTAACTATAACATAATACAACCAAGAAATTACATTTACTTTCTCACTTTGGTCATGTAGAGTGTATTTGGATCAATTTAATCTTCCACCAAAACCATTAGATCCAATGCTTCCAACAAGGGCAAAGTTAATGGCTCTATTCCTAAAACTATTTCTTCTGTCAGAGATCAGATTCCCTGCTCCACCTAGAGTTGTCCCTATATTTCAAGTCATGTTATATATACTATTATTTTCATAACCCAACCCATTTCACATCATGACAGACCACTTCATATTGCTCCATAACCAATTTCCAAGCACCCATATCCAATTCAACCATGTCGCATGTTTCCAACATTTCCATTTAATCCTTGCCCAACCAACGCTATCGTGATGTTCACGTCCATTATTCATCATTTAATGCAACAATTATTGCATTACTTGTTATGGATAAGGTTAATTGCCTTGAGATTACTGAATTTTTTGTTGCATCAAGTTTTCACCCATGGAGTTTTGATGAATAGAATTGGACAAACCAATCAGTGAGATATTTTGTAGGGTTCCTGGAATTGAAGATAAGGAAACACCCTGAAATGGAATAGAATGAGATGGACTTCGTAAAAAATTGCATGGTGGCGTTTGTGTTGGTCCACCAATTGAACAAGATGCCAGGTATGGGTATGTTAGACTTTAGTACCAACACACTTATTGATTATCTAAGGAGACAATATGAGATATTATTTTGTGTTATGCATGGAAAAATATGACAAGATTGGAGGGGGAACCTAGAGAGATCAGTTATGACAATTAACAAAAACAAGGAAGTTTCAAATCAAAGCATGGGCATAGGATGGAAATCAGACAAAACAAAAATGATAGAACTTGAACTGATTTGAGATGTAGAGGAATGTAAGATAACTATGGTTCGTTAGTCCAACATCCCAATAACATATGCCAATGGATGGCACGGAATACATGGTGATAGAACCAACAAGCATGAACAACTTCATCAAACATTCAAAATACATTTGGTGGCACAAGACAAGGCTAATCGATCATACCCATAGTTCCATGAGAGCAAAGGTTTAAAATCCATAGACAAGATCTCACAACTGGGGAACAACACATGATGATGAGTATTTCTTGTCCTAGACGCACATTAGAAGCTCTCAATTTAATCTATGTTAATTTATGGTTGTATTATCAACACCTGGTGATCATGGAGGGATTTAGTTAGTTTTTTTAGTTCTTCAGAGCAGACAAATGTTTTGTAATGTTCAGAGTTGTATCCATGACTTCGGGTACTTCATGGATAGTTTTCAAGTTTCAAGCGCGTATGTATGTGACTTAGCTCTTCAATATTCATGTGAGCACAAATAGAGTAAATATCTTTCTTCCAAGGCATTAAATACCATTATGAATAAAATAATACATATATGTTTACATGCATGGATGCTTGTAGATGTAAATTTTTTACACATGTATGGAAATTTTGTGTCTCCAAGTGTGTACTAGCTATGTTCTTCTAGAAAATAAATATACTAATAAATCATGTTGCTTAAATATCCATACCAAGATTTCTAGTTCAAACTACGTCTTACCACTGATGGTATATGCAAGCAAGAAATGATACAACTATTTTCAATTTACCACAATAACCATGAAATTTAGATATTTTTATGTGCGTGTATAATGACGGTTGTAGGAGAGTGATCCAATGCAAAGGATTGAGGACAAATCGTGGACTGTGTTGGTGCCTAATGTATGTGTAGATCACAAGAGTGGTTGTAGGAGGAAACCACAATTTGGATTGAGGGTGTGTGGCAGTACTAAGAAATTTGTAAGAAATATACAGATCAGTTCAAAATAGAGCACAGGCAGTTACCAGGGATTCAATCCAAGGGAAAATCGAGCTTTAGGGTTCAGAACTTCAAACAATTTAGATAATGCAAGGAAATATTTATCCAAGGATCATTATTATAATAAAATGTCCATGTGAATCTACTACATTAAACCATGTCTACATATAATAGTTGGAAACAAAAACAAAAGCATCCACAAAACAAGATACTCAATGACACAAGAAATTAACACCAAGACACATAATTCACGATGGGAAACCAAATGGGGAAACTAACAACTCAAGGCTTCTGTTTCTATCTAAAATTATTACAGTTGGAGTTATACATTCTAAGTCATATAATACTATGCTCTTACTTCTTGGTGGTGTTTGTGAAAAACATGAGACCTTTCAAAACAACTCTACACATAGAGGGTCATATAAGGCTAGTACCTTTTCAATATTAAAATCCTGATGAAGACCCGAGATCAAAGCTCCAACACGAAGGAAAACCTTAGCTTCACCCTCCTGCGCGGTGCTCCTCAAACCTCCAACACAGTTGAAAACCCAGAAAGGGTAAAGTTCCTTAGGTAAAAAAGAACAGAAGATGAACTCTATGATTTCCTTCGCCATTGCAAGTCTGGGAAGGTCAAATATTTGTTGAAACGCTAAAGAAAGGGAAGCATCCAATGAAACCTCCAACACAGTCGAAAAACCTATGATCCCTCCAATGGAACACTTCAAAAACCATATGCCTTGGTGGTCCTCGAACAGGGCCGAAAACCTTGTGCCTTGGTGCTCCTCTAACATGGCCGGAAATCTTGTGCCTTGGTGCTCCTATGGTGTTCCTCCAACACAATCGAAAACCTTGTGCGTTGGTGCTCCTCCAACACAGCCAAAAACCCTATGCTCCCTCCCACAGTGCAAAAACCATATACTCCCTACCACAGAGCACTTCTTCCACAATACGCTTCTGGCTGGTTTATAATAAAAAATACCCCAAGATATTACTATATTTATATAGTAAGTAATTTAAACCCCTAAACCCTTAATACACCCCAATATATTTTTTATTGTTTATTTTTATATTTTAACACCCAATATGAACGAAGGTGTTATCATATTGGTCCCTTAGTGTTTGGAGTGCAATAAATCTTTTCATAAATAGTTACAAAAGAACTAATCCTTTTTGTACATCACCACTATAATTGTTAAGGAAAATGCTTCTCAAAGGTGGAATCCTCCTTTAGGGGAATAATATGAGCCTTTCATGTGAATAGAGTCAAAGATAGGATAAGCATGGTGGCCATTTGACTACAATGTGAAATGGGAAATATACAAAATAATACCGGTCAAACAACGACTGTCCCTCCAAGATCAAACGCGAACACAACTAATGAAAGCAGCTTCTTAATACAGGCTCAAAAACTTGTTCGTCTTCGGAGGGTGAAGATCATCACAAGCGCAAACTTACACTAACCAGAGTTTTCGATCCCAACTGATCACACTAAGTGCAGAGGGAGAGCATACGCTACTGGTTTTACAGACTCATTACAAGTGAGATCACTGCTTTTGATCCCATCTGATCACTTGAGTCGCAGAGGGAGAGAATACACAGTGCTCGACATAGAGAGAAAATGCAGAAAGCTTACTAGACTCAAAAAACACTCCGTGTCCAAATGAGGGGAGGGGCACCTTATTTATACATATTTTAGCCGGTAAACTGGCGACCCAAAACTTACACCTATCAGTAAAAATACTTGATTTGGATCTCATCGCAGTGGATCAAATCGCACCTTTTGTTGGGTAAGTCCCCAAGCCATGTGAAAGAATCTAAAAACTGACAACTAGACTTGACTTTTTACAAAGTGGAGCTACTATTAGCGGCCCACGACGCTTTCCATTATTCATTGTCATGATTACAAATACATGGGTTTTCCCCACATGTACAACCAGTGAACCTATCCGAGCCAGAATTGTATTCATTGCCATGATTACAAATACATGGGTTTTCCCCACATGTACAACCAACGAATCTATCGGAGTCAGAATCATTATCTAAACCAAATTCGGTATCTGGAAATAAGCAATTTGAAAAACACTGTTCCACATCAGATCCAAGCATGAATTCATTAGGAATACAACAAAATTCTCCTTGAAAAATGGATTCAACTTTAAGGTTTAGAGGAATTCTTCTTGTATGAATTTTATGATCTAAGAGGCGACCATTTTTTTCCATTCTTCTGAATTTTTGTTGGGTGAAAATAAGGGGTTCAAGAGGAGAGTAAGCTCCTCCAAGATGTCGCAGTTTAAATTTAAACCACATATGATTGTGGTGTTCTACAATCATATCAGCTTGAAGGTGCAGAATGAAATTTCCACGTCATTGAACTCAATCTTTTCTTGGACAGAATTTATCAAGGAAAACTTTTGTCCATCCGGACCATTGTTGTTGCACCAGTGTAGAAGGATCTCCACAAATTATTATTTCTCCTTGTTCTCTGCAGAATTGCAATATGAGGTTATAACTATTCCATGTTAAAAATCCTAGACCGATATCCACATAATACAATTCTCGTCCATCTGTATAAGCTGTATCAACCCAATCATGATTAAGCTGTTGAAGCTGGTGCATGGCATTTTCTAAGCCTTTATAGGCTTGTTTTTCCCATCTCTCCAATATTTGTATTTTCAGAGGAGAGGCATTTACTTGTTGGATCAAGGAGAGGGAAATATACTTATCTACTTCCTTTTTGCTGGTGGAATTCAATAAATCTTCTCTTTCTTCCTCTGTCAAGGGATCATTGAAGATCCAAAGTTTAGATTTCTTATTTGACGAGCTGTATGATCCATAGCCAAACATGTTGAGGCTAGGTTTCTCCTGTAATTCTTCTCTGGTTAGTATATCAGCAACACAATTCAAATATCCTGGTTTATATACAATTTCAAAATCAAAGTTTTGCAACCAAAGAAACCATTTTAGAATCCTAGAACTATTTTCTACCATAAGATTTTCATTTTTGAATATACCAGGCATTATTTTCATATCTGTTCTAATAATGAACTTGACAGGTTTTAGATAAAGCTTGAAATGGTTTACAGTCTTTTTGACTGCGAGGATTTCCTTGTGACTTGACAGATAATTGATTTCTGCATTTTTGAATGCTCCTTAAGCATAGCCACAGATTTCTTCTTGATCACCATATTTTTCTATGAGAATACCTCCCCAAGATTTATTGGAGGCATTTGTTTCAATCACCATTTTACCCGAGCCTTGTGGTAGTGAGAGTGGAGGAAGCTATTTTACTTTTTCTTTGATTTGTTTTACTGCATCCGTCATATCTTTATTCCATCTTGGGGGATTTTTCTTTAGTCATTGCTGCAGCAAATGAATGTCATCTGCCTGTCCTTTGTAGAATGGCGTAATATAATTTAGGCTTCCCAAGAATCTCTGCAATTGAACCTTTTCTAAGATCTGATCAGGAAAGTTAGCAAAAACCTTCAGGACATGGTCTTGGAGGATCACATGTCCTTTACTTATTTTATATCCTAAAAATTCAATGTCCTTTTTGCCAATTTCCATTTTGGATTTTGACAAAACCAATCCATGTTTGAAAACCAAAGAATAAAATTCTTGAAGATGTTTCAAATGTTCCTGCAGATTGTGGGAACAAATAAGAATATCATCTATGTATACTAATGCCCATTTCTTTTCTCTGAAGATATCTTCCATTCTTTTCTGGAACTCTGATGGTGCAGTGTTAATGCCAAATGGAAGGAGCTTCCACTGATACTGCCCATGAGGAACGACAAAGGCAGTTTGTACTTGTCTTTTGCTTCAATTCCAATCTAGTAAAAACCAGACTTCAGGTCAAACTTGCTAAAAATGGTGCATCCTGCTATCCTTTGCAACAAACTAGATTTTTCAGGCAGAGGGTAACAGACTGGTTCAAGGATCTTGTTCAAGGGTTTAAAATTCACAACCAGTCTGGGTTTTCCTCTTTTTATCTCAGAGTGTTTATTGACAACAAATGCTTGACATGCCCAAGGGCTCTTAGAATGATCTGTAAGGCCTTTGTCCAATAGTTCTTTGATTTCATTTGCACAAAATTCTCTTTCTGAGGGAGACATAAGGGCATCAGAGGCATTTTGAGCTTTTGGTGTATCTAGGGGGTTAAAAGGTAAGGAAACAAAGTATTTTTCCCTGGTCCAAAATGCATTAGGTGACTCTGAGGTGCAATCCTTCTCTAGTTTAGAGGAAATTTCAGAGAGGGCAGATTCTTTGTGCATTTCTATAGAGGCGATGCATCTTTCCATTTTGAACAGTTCTGCAAGACTGAGAGTGGGGTTGGATTGGGGAACAATATTCTTACATTTGTAAGAAGCAGAATAATATAGAGGGGTGGAAACTCTTCTGCCATTTATTGTACATGAAAAATTCATATTGGGCTCATCAACTATAATGGGGCAGACTTTATGCAAGAAGGGTGATCCTATGATGCAATCTTCTTTCAGGTCGTCTAGTCTGTTGAGATGCAGAACTTCTTTTATTCCATTGATGCTTATTGGAAAATCTGGAACTCGTCCTTTGAGCTGTACAGGAGTTCCTTCAATGGCTACACCATGTTCATTTGTTTTTTCCCATTAAAAAGATGGTATAGCATTTCCTTTTGCCAAATTCATTTGGCAACCTGAATCTATCAAACAATCAAGCTCATAAGATTTGAATTTAGATGGACAAAACTTTATTTTAATGAAATATTTAGGACCAGTGAATAGTCCTAGAGATCCTAGTGATGGTTCATCATTCTGATAGTCTTCTGTTCCTGAGTCACTAGTGTGCTGAGAATGTTTTGGACTTTCAGCAGCTTTTGGTGACTGTAATGCTTCAGCATAGGCTCTGCACATTTCTTCATCAGAGGACTGGTCCCTTTCTTTTATTGTTATCTCAAGCATTCTTTTCAATTCCTCTATTTCTTTTACCAGCTTCTTTAGGGAATACTGCTTAACTTTGATCTCTAGTCCTATCATATTTTCTTTATCTTTTCTAAAATTTTGTCTATCCTCATGATGATCGGGATAGCCTTTGTATAAATCAGCAGGCTAGTAGAATGTTTGATTCTTGCTAATTTCTGGAGAGACAGATTGCTCTTTTTCTTCTGAGACTTTTTCTTTTTCGTTTCTTCTTGTTAAAAGCTTTCTTTCTTCATTTTTCAGATCTTGCCTTTTCATATATTGATACACTGGGGTCTCAAACAATTCTTTGTCTATTTCAGCAATCCTAAATTCTGAGGAGGCCTTAGGCGGGTTGAAAGAGAACATATAAAAACTGAAATCAGGAGGACCAGAGCAACCTCCTAAATTTGCTTCTTCATCAAAATTAGAAGAAGAAGAGTCAGATGAGTTTGGAGCAAATTTATCTAAGGCAGGGTCAGAATTAGAGGAATCTCCTTCTTCTGGTAAGAAGACGACTTCACCTTCAGGGTAGTCTCCTGCTCCACACCAAGCTAGATCCCACCAGGCTAGATCCAGGTCTTTTGAAAACATGGCAGCAAGTCTAGGCTTTTTATTTTTATTTGGGCATTTGTTAGCCCAGTGACCCTTTTTACCGTAGATGAAACATTTTTTCGTTATCTACAGGTTCAGATCTTTTCTTAAAGTAGGCTTTCTTTTGAAATCCTTTGCCTTTTTTATGCTTATAGCCTTTGTCTGGATGAAATCTAGGTACACTAGTATATTTGGGCTGTTGTTTCTTCTTACAACTACATGATTCACGCCGGAAGTGTCCTCGGTTGTGGACACCACACCCCCAATTTGGCATTTTTGCAACATCTTTACAAATACCCGAGGAAAACATTGAAGAGTGTCGCTTGAAATCTTTAGCCACTCTTTTCTCCAGACAATGTTCTTGCCAAGTTTCCATGATGAATCCATGCAATTGGGTAAGGGAAAGACCTGACAGAGGGATGTTTTTATCTTTAAGGTGTTGTTCAATAGCATCAGGAACATGGCCAAGAAAGCTTCTCAAGTAATGTTTCAAATATGCGGGCTTATCAACATTGCCAGAAGAAATCAACAATTTTTGCATATAGCAAAAATATTATTCACTCTTATTTAGGTCACAGATTCTGGCAGACATAAATAAAGATGAAAGATGTTCATAATCTTCATTTTCATTGGGACCATAGAATTCTTTACCAAGGGTAGTAAGAATTTGTTGGTCCGCATCTTCTGCATTCAACATTTCTTCTTTGGATTCTTGGGGAATCCAGCGCCACCATTTTGAGGCTATCCCTGAAAATATGGCAACCAGCTGGAGTGCTAGTTGTTGGCCAGTTATTGTATTGTCCTGTGTTCTTTTGTACAAGACCCAATTTGATAGAATTTGGATGGCAGATCTAATTTGGGCGCGGGATTGACATTGTGTGTTCAACACAGGTTGATCAGGCATCTAGGAGATTAAATTATTCATCCCATTTATCCCGAAACTAAGGGAACGAGGTACTGACGAAGGAGAAGAGTCAAGGAGATCTGAAATTTCAGTATCAAAAGGAGGGGGAGGACCTGTTATCTGAGGATTAGTATGACCTTGGCCGTATGGATTTGAGGATCCAATATTTTCTCTTTTTGGGATTCTGAATGCCGATAAATATTTATCTGGGAGGGCATTTGGCATTTGTTTGAACTGGGAGACCATATTTCTTAACTCTTGAAGCTCTTCTATTTCTTGACCAAAAAGAAATTTGGGTCTTTGGTCATCTTCTTGGATACTCATCATTCCAAAAGAGTATCTTCTTTCATGTTTGACTTTATGGCCTTTAGCTGCAAGCTCTAAAGCAGTTTGGCTTACAGGGCTCTTTTTACTATTTACATTTTGTGTTCTGGCCATCATTTTTCCTAGGACATCTAGCCTTTTTTCTAATTTTTCATTTGCTAAGATAATAACAGTTTTTACTTCTTCTTGTCCTGCAAGCAAGTGATCAATTTCAGCTTCGAGCAAGGAAATGTGCTCTTTTTCAGTCTGATATTTTTGTCTGAGAATTAAAATATCAGAGGCTATGTCATCGATGTTTTGGCCAGTGAGTTGTTGCTAATAATTGTTGTAAGTAAGCAACTTTATTTCATCATAGACACTTTCGTGTGGATTTGATGATCTATGTGGCATGAACTCTCTTTTAGAAAGACCATCACGAGCAAACTGTCGAAATGGGGTATCAGGAATATTTCTTCCTAGATGGAATGAGGTATCACCCTGTGGGTCTGTGGAGGTAAAACTAGGGCTACTTCTAGGTAGAGACATCATGTACAAGCTTACTCCTTTGTTTTTGATTTTTAGTCTTTCAAGTGCTTTTCTGCAGGCAGGGCAGTCTGCATGCTGACCTTTGTGCTCATTATTATGAACACCTGAAAAAGAAAGGTGAGAAGAAGAACAAGGTTCAACCATGGCTGATCTTTGAGAAGTGTTATTCACAGAGGAAGATCTTACAAGAGGTGGAGCAAATTGGGGAGAAGGAAACCCTTTAGGCAATTTAAAAGAGTTTGAACATCTGTCAAAGACAAGGGGTTTGGGAATAGAGAGTTGTTAGCTTTTAGTTTTTTCAAAGGCTCTCAACTTTCTGTTTCTTACCTCCCATTGCTTTGGGTAATTGATGCGAGTCCAGTCAAAGATGATAGGTGTAGAATTTTTTTACTTATCAGTTTCTACCATACTTAGTAGGCGTGAGATTTCATGGAATTTAGGGGTAAGAGGTGGAAGGGAATCATTTCCAAAGCGGATTACAACCAACGATTTAAGCTGGATGATTTTAGAGCCAATGTCCATTTTAAATCCTAAGGGACAAATATAGGCCTTGAGTAAATCATAGATGTAGGGGTCATCAAGGCTTACAGAATACTTAAGAAAGATAGTACCAAAAAATGGGCCATTGTGATGTAGAAAGAACTGATTTAATTTGTGTGCAGGATTTATACTGCCACCATTTCATTTTATAAACCTTAGAAGGTAATATCTCGGGCAGTTTCCAGTCAGGGGAAGGTATTGTATCATCGATGGTTATTATGGATGATGAAGCTGCAGAAGTCTGAAAGAAAGATTTTCTTTCAGTTAAAGAAACAGTAGTTTGATCGGTAGATTGGTAGTCTAGGGAAGTAAGCCCTACAGAGTCCATTGAAGGATCCATGGAGCACTTACCAGAATCGGGCAGTAAAGGAATAGTTTGGGGCGTAAGGATATCCTACAGGTCTCTCAAGAGACAATACTAATGGATTTACAGCGTTTGTAACTAAGACTATAACAAGAAAAAATAGACTCGGATATCTCAACTATTCCACATTGATACTTTTACAGAAATAAATGAACTCCATTCCCAGATTGCTTTATACACAGAAAGATTTCTCGAATATCATACTGGAATTTGATATTAAGTACTTCTGAAACTTACAAGTAGAAGTAGATGATACAAATGTCGTGCTGGTTTCTAATTCTTTTTACTGTTGGTTTCCATTTTTCTTTCTGTAATCATGCAGGATTTATTCTCGAGGCATCGAGATGAGTTGTTATGCAAGATCTTGTCCAAACTCAGAATAAAAAAGGCAGTCAGTTGCTCTCTTCTATCTAAAAGATGAAGAAATTTGTATACCCAGATCCCCCAACTCACTCTTTGTGCCTCTATGATTTTGGACCGTAAGGATATATGTGAAAATATAGATCCACTCTTGATTGCAAGGGTAGAGAATATAATCACCGACATTCTGCTCTGGCATTCCTCATATCTGGAGGCCTTTCGACTCATGAAGGAGTTTGAGATTAAGATGTGGGGATACAATGACCATGTCAATCCATGGAATTTTACTCCGCAAAGCGTATCGAAATGGTTGGAGATTGTGTCGCAGAAGAATGTTGAACAGCTGAGTCTGTACCATCCCTGCACTCAAAGAGATTTCCCACTCACTGCCCTTTGTTCTGGCAGTCATCTCACTACTCTCAAACTCAACCATGACACTCTCTCCGTTCCTCCAACCGGTTTTACGGGATTCAATTATCTCATTACATGCAGCTTAGAGGAAATCGTATTTACAGAGGATGAATGTTTAACTAACTTTCTCTCTCATTGCCCACTTTTGCAGAAACTTTCCCTATATTCCTGCAGTGGGCTGCGAAAGCCTGAAATCTGTGCTCCCAACCTTCAACATTTGCATATATATGATAATTGCGTCCAGGTTTTATGCTAGCAGAGAGGATGGATCTAACTGATCTAAGAGTCAACGGCTTGTTATTTCATCAACTTTCAAATTGGATCGGTTATCTCAAACTAGAATGTGGAAGTAATGTGGTTGGGCTCTCCCTTCGTGGAAGTTATAATTCGGATGGGTTCAAATTTGATCGTGAGAGGAACCAGATATTCAACATCTGGGCAGACAGATTTATGGAGATATTGGGAAGCTTCAAATCACTGAAGGACCTTTCTATCTATACTGTCATGATGCTTATGCTTGGGGAAAAGCAGATGGCTGTTCCTCTTATCAATTTACTGGAGAGGCTTCCTAATCTTGAGCGTCTACACATCCTAGGCACGATTCTTTTGGTAAAATGGAATTTCTTGAACGTTGGCTTATTATTTCAATGCAATCTTTCTTTGTAAAGAATAGTTTATTCCGCATATGAAGTTAGGGGATAACATAGCCAATCCCAGTCTTGTTGCAGTGCTTAACTCTGCCTTATTAATTGCAATGCATGCATCGATGTTGAACGCATTTTCCCTTTGTTGTCTCATTATTTGCGATGCATTTATCAATGTTGTGCAGCATAACTCTCTGCCAGTAGGTTTTGCATGCTTTCTTTCTTTGCAACAAAACAGTTCTGTGGGAAAATGTAATGAACTCAGTGAAATGATTGTTTTTTCTTTGACCTGCAATACAATGCAGGAGATAGGTCCAGAACCAGTACCGCCATGCCTTTCTAGGCCACTAGCTAATCTCCGTATGGTTAGCATAGACATGGATGACTATATTGAGTGGGGATTAGTCGATCTTTTAGACATTTATCAGGAAATCGCTGTTTTGAAATGCTTGCTCCAGAGCTCCCCTACTCTTCAGACCATGGAATTCCAATTTCCAGAATCTGCAAATTGGGAGGAGAACGAATTGGCAGAGATTTTTCTTCTTCTACTGTCAGAAGTGAGGAGAGCTTCTGCTCAAGCGAAGATACATGTAACAATAACTTAAATTCAAGTATATAGGTTGAAGGATTTGATAGGATATTAAAAAGTTTCTTCGAACATACATTTGATTGAATTTGGAATTCATTATTTTCTTTTACTGAGAACATTTCAAGTTATTGGACATTATAAATTTTGTTTATTTAGATTGCTTATTGAAATTTAGCATTTTTTAAAGTTATTGGCTGAGTGACATGACACGAGAACACGGGACATGGAGAAGACGAAAATACGAGTATTTGACACGAGACATGACCACCTAGAAATAAGACACGAGGGACACATTTTATGTATATAGTAAAAAATTATATTTATATATATATTAAAAAAATACATAAAGATCTACATTTTTTTAAAACTAGAAGTATATACAATGTACATCAATCATAATATCATTCAATTGAAATTTGCAATGATGAATCAGTAATAACATTATCAATGAATCATGAACTTTGAACCATAAATTGCATATTTGATATTTCTCAATAAATCACAAAAATCAAATTGTATTTCGAGGGAATGCCACCGACAAATACAAAATAGAGTAGATACTACTTAGTATGTCGTCTAGTATTTACTATCCTACTATATACAAAATGAAAATACTAAATAGCCACAGGTAAGAATATAATAGCTCATCAATGGTACTAGCCATTGTCAATCGTCTTCCTGCTCCTCCATGTCAAAATTAACATTATTGTCATAGCTCTTTCCTCTATCTTCCTCTTCCTTTATACTCTCTTTGACAGGACACATGTCCAGAAATCAGGACATTTTCCTGGCAAGTGTCCGACACGTGTTGGAAAGTGTCCAGATTTTGGGACACGAAAATTATGGTGTCGGACATGTATTAGGGAAAGTGTCGTGTCCGACACGTGGAATACGGGACATGGGTCCTATTTGGAAGTGTCTTGTTACTTAGGTTATTGGACATCATAAATTTTGTTTCTTTACATTGCTTATTGGATTTCAACATTTTCGTTCTACTGAGAGCATTTTAATTTAATGGAGATCAGACATTTTGTTTATTTAAATTGTTTTCACAAAATAATGGTTTTGTAAATTTTAATTTTATTAAATTTATGTGTCTATAAATTTCGTTTTATATCATTTTTTTCTATTTTTTTTTTTATTGTATGTTTCAAAACACTATATGTATAGATGTTAATACAATGTATTAGCAGGTAATTGATCAAAATAAGCAATTTCACTATAGGAAGGATGTCTTGTTTTCGAAATTGGAATGATAGGAGGGTGGTTTTCATGGAATTTTATTTTCTTTTGGTTATTTTTCTGGAGATTGGGTAGTCTGTGTATAGCTTTTAAGTTTTGAGCTATTTTTATCTGAATAATTTAGCACTGAGTAGACCAGTAATAAGTTTGGTTTAAGTTGTTTTTAGTAAGGAAAAAAATTAGTTCTTAATAAAACTAAAATTATATCTGCAAAATAATGTGTGTTTATACATTTTTGAGAAGGCTGAGCCTTGAGGCTTCAAAGAAAGAAATTTTTTCCATCCCACTAGAGATCTATGATTTTTACAAAAATATATCCATATTCTTCTATGTATGTTCTTTGTATTTTTATGCTAAAAAATGGAGAATTCCAAATATCAAAAAATAGAGCCCATGATGGCTCCTATCAGATCACTGATGTACATAAATTTTCACAAAACTGAAACAAACTGTTTGGCTCTGTGGTCTTTTCATGCATGCAGTATATTTATGAAAGGTCTATGGTAGTATTCATATTGTTCCTTATCAGTCGTTTAAAAAAATTTCCGAACGGTATGTTTTAGCTCTAGTCCTTTCTTTGAAAGCTTGTCAGTTTGAATGTTTTTTGAAAGTTTGTCAGTTTCAATGTTTTTTTTTTTTTTTTTTCCGTACACATGACCACAGATTATGGAGTCAAAATTTTCCACAATTTTGCAAATATTTTCAAAAATCAAGGAGAGATGTGAGATTCTGCATTTTTAATTTTATTCACCCACTCTATCATCATCATTGAATCCCCAAAGATCCGAAAGTTTCTACAGTCTTTTGCCAAAGCAAAGCATAAAAGAAGTTTTAGTGTGAGAAGTTTTGCAAAATTGTTAGTCCCCCTTCCTTCTCCCATTTGAATCTTGAAGTGATGTTCTTAAAAAAGGTAGAGTGTTGCTCGCCCAAACAATTATGCTGTTAAGAAGATGTGTCAAAATTGTGGTAATACCAATTGCACGGATGTCTTAAGGAAAGTATAATAGAAGTTTAGTTTAAGTTATTCTAATGAAATATTTTATTTGGCTTCTCATCGTCTATGTTTATGTTTATTATGTATTTCCAAGAATGATCATGTCACGATTTGGACAAACTAGTCTTTTTCATTCCAGTGTCATGAATGAGCTTCTAAAAGAAATTTATTTCCAAAAATAATCATGTCAAAATCTAGACAGACTTGTCCTTCTCATTCCAAGCTCATAAGTGAGTTTTTGGAAAAATTTGATATAGAATACTTCTATATCATCCCATTAAACCCATCTCAAGAAAAACCCGTTCTAAGCAGACTTATGACCTCCAAACAAGTTATATGTAGCAACATCATAAAACCTTTAGCCATGCTATCAACCTCTTTCCTAGTCACATAACCATCATCACTCACATGCAATCATTAGAACATCTGTATTGCATTACCTGTCCTTCACCCCAGGTTAACAACTTGAACTGAACTACCATCCAAATTAATTACTTTGTTTGGTCACTAGGATGGGAGGACAAGAGCAAGAATCCCAGGAGGACAACTATCTGATCAAAAAACTTCCAAGTTTATTATGTATGTTTCAAAACACTATTTGTATACATGTTAAGGGTGTGTGCAAGAAGTTGAGGGTCTCTTTTGGCGCGTTAGATGCAATACAAAACTGAAAAAATAGGCATCCATCAACTTGGACGCATATTTTGAGACACTTACACAATCAATCTTGCGATTAGTAAAAAACAAGAAATGTAGGAAATTGAATGAACTTTCCAAATATATATTTTTTTTCTATTGAAAATGTTGTTAACTATCCAAAGTTAGATAAATTTTAATGGGCACTTTTTATTTTTTGGACAAATTATAAGGTATATGTTTTTGTGGGTGCAGCGTCTGAGTGTCTAAATGATGGAATAAACTTACGAAAACCGGTATACATATAGAGAACATATAGGACTAGTGCACGACTATTTTTGCAATAATAAAAATAATATTTTTAAATTTTTTTTAATTATCTAAGACATCAAACCTCGAAAACGGTACGTCAATTGTGGGTGCAACATTTGAATGTCTTAATGAAATTATTAGTGCACTATACAATTTGTTTTTAAAATGGTTGAGAAACGAAAGAGATATGGACGAAACAGTACCAGTATGTTTTTTGAGTTGAGTGATGATAGAAGATAAATAAGAAAAAAATAGAAAAAATTATGTATTCTTGTTAAAATTTACATATTTAGAATCTGCAAAAAAAACCATATCTGTTTCTAAAATCTCATAAAAAATGGAGGTGTGTAGCATAATCAAACGAACCGCTAAACACGAGCATATTGAAAATTTGGATATAATGCTGAATTTGCCATGGTTTATCATACTCCAAGGCAGAGGCATGTTGAATCCGAAGCAAAGTACAAAGCATACACATAGGCATAGGAATTCCATGAAAGCATGGGTGGAGGCTCGGCCTTATCCTTTGGAGGGAATAAATTTTTGAATTTAAAAACTACGCGAGC
>LPNX010567828.1:70561-77059 GCA_001517045.1 Pseudotsuga menziesii
ATCATCATCATCATCACCATCGACATCATGAACATCATCATCATCACCATCAACATCATGAGCATCACCGTCATTCATCATCATCATCACCATCAACATCATGAACATCATCATCATCATCCTCATCCCCATCATCATCATCACCTTCATCATCATCATCATCATCATCATCATCAACATGATCATCATCACCACCATCATCAACATGAACATCCTCCTCCTCCTCCTCATCATCACCATCATCATCATCATCATCACCATTCCCATCATCATCTTCATCCTCCTCCTCCTCCTCCTCCTCATCATCAACATGATCATCCTCATCCTCATCGTCATCATCATCAACATCATCATCACCATCAACATCATCTTCACCATCTTCGTCTTCATCTTCATCATCATCATCATCATCCTCACCATCATCATCACCTTCACCATCATCATCATCATCATCATCAACATGATCATCATCATCATCACCATCGACATCATGAACATCATCATCATCATCGTCATCCCCATCATCATCATCATCATCATCTTCTTCACCATCTTCATCATCATCATCATCCTCCCCATCATCATCCCCTTCACCATCATCATCAACATCATCATCACCATCAACATCATCTTCATCATCTTCGTCTTCATCTTCATCATCATCATCATCCTCCCCATCATCATCCCCTTCACCATCATCATCAACATCATCATCACCATCAACATCATCATCACCATCAACATCATGAACATCATCATCATCATCCTCATCCCCATCATCATCATCACCTTCATCATCATCATCATCATCATCATCACCATCAACATCATGAACATCATCATCATCATCGTCATCCCCATCATCATCATCACCTTCATGATCATCATCATCATCATCACCACCATCATCAACGTGAACATCCTCATCATCATCCTCACCATCATCATCATCATCATCTTCATCATCATCATCATCATCACCATCGTCATCATCATCACCGTCAACATCATGAACATCATCATCATTCATGTGTAAGTAAACGCAAAGTATATATACTATTGAGTTCAAAACTTTACAAACATTGATCACCTCAATTAGAGTTTGTATATAGAAGTTGTGTCTCTATCTAGTTGACCTATTTTGTTTACCACCATGGCCTTATAATGGATATCACCTAGGATTCCATTACTCACACCTATAGATATACTCAGGTGTGGACTTTCACCAACATGGTAAAGTATCCAAAACCTTAACATTAGTTGGGGATTTAAGCATGCAAAAACTTTAACCTTAATCCTAGTGGCTTCTAGGCTTAGTTAAATTTTGGATTGCTCAACGAAGCTCCATTATAGTTTAGATGTGTTGGAATTTTTAATCATCCTAGAGGGAAGAGAAATCACTAGGGGATGGACACAACTCATTATCTATTGTTTTCTCACTAGTCAAAAGTTCCTCATCTACAAAAATAGATAACATGCAACACGGAATAGGAAGAATTGTGAACAAACTAAACATAGCTTCTATAAGATCAACAATAAAATATTAACACATATACATTGTATTCAACATTTAGATATATTGTAGATAAATTTTAAAGTATCTAAGTAAACATCATCATCCTTCAACAATATCATCATTCATGTGTAAGTAAACATCATCATCCTTCAACAATATAATATCTATTATGTGATAATTCCCTTTAGACAATGGCATTTTGTAGGGAAAAGCATGCAACATATTTAAGAAATTAGTAATTAAGGAAATAGGAAATCCTTAGCCGTGCACCCACCTCATTAATTATACTTAATAGTATCACGTGCGCGATTTTCCCTCACACAACGCATGCGCGATTTCCTTTGCTAAAACGGAGGCATGATTTTGTTTACTAGCCTAGTTGGCATGACCATTGCCATCCTTGGGACTAGGCTTTGCAGGTTCGGTGTTGCTTGGGTTGATTTCTTTTTTTTGGATGAAGAGTGAATGACTTCACTCCACCATTGCATCTAAAGGGTCCAACTTCTTGCACACACCCTTAATACAATGTGTTAGCAAAAACTCTTTCAAAAGAAACACTTTCACTATAGGAATAATGTCTTGTTTTGAAGAATGGAAAGATACCAGGGTCGTCTCCCTTGTATTTTAAAGTTTTCCTTTTGTTGAGACTTGGTAGTTTGTGTATAGTTTTTTAGTTTTGAGTTATGTTAACTGAACAAGTTAGCACCTATTATGTTTAGTTTAAGCTACTGTAATGGAATTTTTTAGTATTACTTTGGATACTTGTAGATATCAGTATTTTTGAAAGTATCTGATATTTATTTTTAAAATTTTTTATGGTTTGAGGCTTATTATGTAAAGTTTATATCTTGATTATAATATTATAGTATATATGTAGTTTTTTTTAAGTAAAAATTTGGGTGAGGCATATCAAGTGAGACATTTATATAGCAACAACTTTTAATACTCAACCACTTGAGCTAGTCCATCCGGCTAATAGTACCATATTATCTATTCATATTTTGTTGGAATAATATTTTTAATTAAAAACAAATTTTTCAATGTTGTAAATTTGGAAAACAAAATTAATTTGTAATATTGATAAATAATAGATTAACCTTGACTAGGAATGAGCATATGTTATTGGTAGCCCATGGTTTCTTTGCTAGTTGTATTTGCAGGTAAAGAACCCTATAAATAGGGTTGTAATCCTCTATTGTAATTTGTCAAAGTGAGCAGGAGAGATTTTCTTCTCTGAACCACCTTAACCTAGCTTAACCAATGACCAATAATATATTTATTTTCCAAATAAAATCAAGTTTTATAAATTTTAATTTGATTAATTTAATGCCTATATACATGATTCCTATAATTTTGTTTTTCTTTCTAAAATTACTTTATTATGTATGCTTCAAAACATTGCTTAGATAGATATTAAGACAATGTGTTACCAAATACCTTATCCAAAATAACACTTTCACTAGCATAAAATGTCTCGAGGTGGTTTTTTTCTATAGCATAAAATGATATCAAAGTAGTCTCGAGGTGATTTTATTGTTTTTGTTTTAAGTTTTCTTTGTGCTCGTCTTTTTTGTGAGACTTGGGAATCTATGTATAGCTTTCCAGTTATGAGCTATGTTTACTTGAATAGTTTAACATAGTATATTTTATCGTTTTTTGTTTTAAGTTTTCTTTGTGCTCGTCTTTTTTCGTGGAGGCTTGGTAGTCTCACAGTTTATAACACATAGTATATTACTTGAATAGTTTAACACATTTTAGTATATTATAGTATAGAGTTGGTAAGTTGGCTTTAAGTTAGTGTAATGGAACATTTCAAGAATGGTCTGGATATTTTGACAAAATTTTTGTCTCACAGATTCGAGAATTTTTATACCTGCCTCAGCAGGTATATTGTAATCGATTGCCTTTTGACTTTGGTTGACTTTGGTCTATTTTGATGCAGGTTTAAAAAATTAAAATCTTTTTTGTAAAGTATAACTTAGGGATTTGTAAAATATTTTTTTAATTTTGTTAAAAAAACTATTTTGTCAACATCTAATTGGTGGATAGAAGATGATGTCAACATTGGGATTTGGTATCTGGATTTGAGTTGACATGTGTCCACATGACATCATAATAATAAAATTAAAAAAATAAAAATTATAATAAAAATTATATCCATTGACGGAGAAAGGTTTGGCCTCGGTCACCACCAGTGATTGGCCGTAGAGGAGAGTGTGGAGTCTTGTACCCACCGGAAGACGCACTAGGAACTGAGAAAATGGAATCCCACTACGGCATTGCCTGCATGTTTGTCCTTCTTATCGTATCATGTACTACGGGTGCTTCTGCGAGTGATGATCTCCCAACGCCAGTGGACGGGCTTTCATGGACATTTTACAATGACAGCTGCCCCAACTTGGAGGCAATAGTGAAATCTACTCTCCAGCCGCTGCTGATACAAAATATCACTCAAGCTCCTGGGTTGTTAAGACTCCTTTTCCACGACTGTTTTGTGCAAGTGATCTATATATTCACTGTCTCTTTTTATGTTTTTTTTTTAACATTTTCTACACCGCTATCTGGTTTCGCTTGCCCTCCATATTCCTATGAACATTGTTGGATCTTCTGTCAGGGATGTGACGCTTCGATCTTGCTGAATGGGACATCTAGTGACCCGAGCGAGCAGCAGGCGACTCCAAACCTCACACTTAGAGCCGCGGCGTTCGAGATTATCAGCGAAATCAAAGCTGCCGTAGAAGCCAACTGCAGCGGTGTAGTTTCTTGCGCTGACATCTTTGCTTTAACAATGTCCTACGCAGTATATATGGTGAGCACCTAAACTTCATGGTTATGAATATTGATCCGTAATCAAATTAGTCAAACCATCTACTTGATCCACCTTTGCTTTGACTAGATTGACAGAAATTAGGTTTAGTTCGTTGTGTGCTCTTCCAGCTAAACGCGCGCACCTATATCCAACTTAATACCATATTTAATCTATTAATGCACCTTTTAGATTATGGATGTATATAGTTTCATCTATCCGACTATCTACGGCTTTTATTGATTAAAATAGCAAAGAGGTGTGGGTGTGATCTAACCATAGTTGTCTTTTTGTTGCTTCAAATAGGCAGGAGGACCTGAGTTTCTAGTCCCACTGGGCCGCAGAGACAGCCTAACCTTCGCTAATCAAACCGTCACTGATGGCAGTCTACCAAGTCCGAGTTCAAATGTGACTGTATTGATGGCCACCTTCACTGGAAAGGGTTTCGATAAGTTCGCGGATCTTGTAGCGCTGTCAGGTCAGTTTTGAATGCTAAGGCAAATGATTTATAATAAATTATAATTTGCCATCCATTCCTTCATTCTATTCTGAATTTATGAACATTCAGGTGCACACACATTCGGGCTCGGTCACTACGTATCGTTCATGGACAGGCTTTATCCAATGTAGGATCTCACACTCAGTGCTACCTTCACAGAGGAACTTGAGCTCATGTGTCCCACAAACAGCACCGTGAAGAGCACAAACTTAGACATACACACTCCAAATATATTTGACAAAAAGTATTACGTTGATCTGTAGAACAGAGAAGGACTCTTTACGTCCGACCAGGATCTCTACAGCGACTCCCGCACGCAACACATTGTTAACCACTATGCACAGAACCAGGCCGCCTTCTTTCAACAATTTGCAGTGAGTATACTTAAGATGGTTCAGCTCGATGTCCTCACAGGAACCGACGAAGAAATTCAAAAAAACTGCGCAGTTCCTAATACTAACACCTCCTCCCTTTTCCCATACTCCACCATAGATCTACTCAGTTCCTCATCATCATCCTCTTAATTCCACTCTCTGGTGTGGTTGTGGTTGATGACTAGTAATCCAATGCTTTGATGTTTTAGTTAATATATGTATAATGGTATTACTCTGCGTCGAATAAATACTGTCATTTTGATAAATTTGTCCGCTATCTTGCAGATCTCTTGTTTTCCTTTTTCCTTGTACATTTAATTCAATTCAGTCCAATGAAGAGGTGAAAATTTATGATGTCTTGAAAATTAATGAGGTAGCACCAGAAGCTCTCACGATCATCGGTATTAAATTATTCAACACTGATCCTGCTTTGTTTGAAACGTCCTCAAGCGAAATTGACATCTTTAATGTTGTTTCACTATAAATTTCGAAATTTCACAGATTTGCACCTTGCGACTCATCGATCTAATGAAAAAAACATATCCTCCAAAGCCCTATAAATGTTAGCATTTCATAATTTACGTATGACCTAACTAAGAAAGTCAAATTCCCGGCGTGTACTACTGGTTTCCTACTTCAAGCATTAACGTCTCGAGGATATCAAATCTTGGAGATCCGTCAATACGATGGAAGATGATACAAACTTTCAGGTGTTAACTAATGGGAATTAAGATATTAATGTCCGGAACCTAATTACGGCACATCAGAGAAGTATTAATTATGATCTTTAAGCATGAATATATATATATATATATATGAAAATGTTCAATGTTATAAATCAACGTGAATGGTTGTTCGTTGTTAGTGAATGGTTGTTAACTAATGGCAATTAAGATAATACTGTGCGCAACATAATCATTGCAGGGCAGAGAAGTATTATGATCTTTAAAGTATGAATTTATATATATGAAAATGTTCAATACTATAAAGTTATGTGAATTGTTATTTGTAGTTAGTGTTTGGTATGCTATAAGTTAAATGTAATTTAAATTTAAATTGTAAAATCTAAATATATAGATTTATCTTAAATCTGGATTTATAAATAATTAAAGGAATTCTATTTTATGATGTGTAACTTTATGTTAAATAATGTTACACAATGTTAAGCTTTGCAACATTTATTTAATACTAAGCCATAAAACGCCTATCTACTCTCACTCCAATAAATATTTATTAATATATTTTTCTAAATAAAGTTATAGTCTTATAAGCTATTATTTCTCATTTCCTATTTATGCTAGTC
>LPNX010567828.1:77110-89302 GCA_001517045.1 Pseudotsuga menziesii
TTCCACTTGTTTAATTTTATTTTTGATCCTGAATGGTCTGAAAAGTATGTAAATTTTATATGTTGATAATATAATCAAGATACTTTCAACAATGATTTGAATATTTTTGGCAAACAATTTCTTAATGCTTTTTGAATTTTGTTTAGATTCTTAATAATAGGTTTATATTTTGATTATAATATAATAATATATATATATATATATATATATAAAGTATGGTAAGAAACTATCAATTAAAAATAAATTTGTGTAGTGATTCAAATTAATGTGTTATTTTGAATTTTGTTAGACTTATATTGTATATAAATTATAATTACATATTGTAAATTTAATTCGATGATAACTCTTTTTTTTTTTATAAAATTAGTTTATAAATTTTAGTTCTCTTTTATTCATTTTAATATTTAATTATAGTTTTTTAATTATTTTAAAATAGTATTATAAATTTGTATCTGGTTTTAATTTTAATTTTTAGATAAAAGATTTATTTATTTTTAGATAAAATATTTGTTTATTTGGTCTTTCCCCCATCAAGAGCATGGCAATGACTAGGTACCTCATGTACAAGCTTAAGATAAATAAAATGGGAAACTAGAAACTTCTTAAAATTGCTTTAAATTCAAGTCAAAACCAAAAGATACTATAAGGAGGTCATTAATCCTAACTTGGAAGATGAAAAGTATCTCTTGGTAGTAACTAGCTCACTAAAGATAATTAATATATCCAAGATTAGAACGAAATCTTATGAACTCCATAGCAAACAAGGCATTGGTTTATTCCTAAAACTCCATGGGTGGAAATGATTTTCAATGTATGAGTCTATGAGAGTTGAGGATGAAAATACTTTCTCTTATAGTGCCTTTCTTACATCGACACTAGATATGAGTTTCATAGTATTTGATACAATACAAACCTTTATAATCTCTTAACTTGCCAAAATTATAGTGAGATTGAGAGCTTGGAAGCTTTTTAGCACAAGAACAAGATTTTAAAGTAAACCAAATACTATCTTTCTTAAGGTCTAGACCAAATTTGGCCTTAGTGGGCATTAATCATCGTCATCATCATCATCATCATCAACTTAATAACTTTACTATTTGTATTTTATATTTCTAATTTAAAAAGTTCTTATAAAAATAAAAATATTCAATTTTATTATAAATTTATTACAATATTAGCTTGAATAAATGCAACAAATATGTCGAATTCCAGTAGAGCAAACGGTCGAGAGGGGTTTCGTTTGCTTGCCGGCCCATGATCAAAACCCGCTACTTCTGGAAGGTGACATTTAAATCCAACCATGCTGAGTGTTGGTGCGGCTAGGCCGGGTGCGATCCCCGAGTGATTTTGATAGCTTAGATGCCCCTGGATCGTGGTTTCTCAGACCAAAGTTTTGCCCAACAAGTCACAGGGCACTTAACCAAAAAAAAAATACGACAAATATAATTAGGTTCCTTTATAAAAGTATAAATATAAATAATCTTGTAAATAAAATCAATCTTGATTTTATTAGAATTCTAATTATTTTTAATTATGTACATTTTAATTGTATCACTATTATGTGTTTATATATATGAATTTAGAATATTTCATACTCTTAATTTATATATGTTTCTCCACTCTGTTTCAACTACACCAAATTGCTCTCTGCTAGGTGTATCCTTTCGAACCCGTAAGAAAGCAAATGGATGTCTTAGTGGGTGGATTTTCCTTTTATAATGTTATCCTTTGTACCTCCTTTTGGGTTAATCAATGGTCGATGATATTGGAAATTTTGTGGTGGCTCGCTTCGGTGAGAATATGAATTTCTCACCACAACAGTAAGTAGGTTAGTCACTTGCTTGCCATGGACAGCCATGGATAATATGCGGATATGGTCGGTGAGACTTTTAGTTTCTTACTATAATGGTTAGTGATTTTCTCAAAATATCACTACATTGGCTTGTTAAAATGATTCACGAGATTTGGGTTCTTCTTTTGCAATAGTAAGCGAGGTTCTCCTTTTAACACTATAGAAAAGGTATTGAGGTGTTTGGTGAGATATCAAGATTCACTTGTTAAAATGTTTCACGAGATTTGGGTTCTTCTTTTGCAATAGTAATCAAGGTTCTCCTTTTAACACTATAGAAAAGGTATTGAGGCTTTTGGTGAGATATCAAGATTCTCAACATATTGGTTAACAAATAATGAGATAATTTTATAATTGAAGCCTCGTGTAGAGTAGATGAAGCCTCACCTGAAGTACATATGGGGGTTGCAAGAACCAGGCTTTTGCAGCAGCGAAGGACACCTACACTAGAATCTAGGCTCGATAGAAGATGCATTGACATATCACTTATCGACACATCATACTTGCGATAGAGATAGACATCCATATTATAGCAGATTCATTATAATGCAGTTAACCAAAAATGCATAGTATCCTTCATAATTAACCATACAAAGTAATCATTTACTCATCTAATTAGGAAAGAATAGAACACATCATACAAAGAACACCAAGATTTAATATGGAAACCCAAACTGGCAGAAAACCACAAAAGTGCTCATTTATTTATAGGAGTCATAGCTCAAATGCTTCATTTCTGTGCACTCAGCTTGCAAACTTCTTGTTAATCACTCGTTACAGCAGATATGCACACACAACCTATAGATCAACTCATACATTGTGACTCAACTCAGACTTTGACTAAACAACATCATTACATCAACTTGTTCTGCTCTCTTTTCCTCTCTTTCTCTCTATATCTCTATTGATCTATATCTCTCATCCCAGCCCATTACATATTTATAGGTTTCGATGGCCCAATTTACATCTCGCTCCCACTACTCGGCTCATTACATAAGTGGACAAAAATTCCAGACTAATTAACCAACCTTTCAGTCATACTTCTCCAAAAATGGTTACTCTTCCTTGATCTTTGTCTCAATTGTCAGAATTTATTGTCATTTTTACCATTATGTCATAGCCTTCAACAAAAATTTACAAAAATGTCCAAAACCAAACCCTAGGCTAATAGGCCCCCAACACTCACATGTGGATTGTCCCAAGCCACTTCAAGTCAACAGTGCTAGTGTATTAAGCTTTTCCCGAAAGTCTTGGACAATTTTCTTGACTTCCTCCACACACAGCTGGACTGCTTCCCTAGACTTGGCCATTTCTTCAACAACTTCAATGGATATATGTGATGAAGTTATTACTTGTGTAACTGCCACATCCTGCTTTTCTTCAATATGTACAGGTCCAATAGCTCCAACAACTCGTTCTTCATCTTCCTGCACTTATTCCACCATATCCATTTTTTTATATTGTTGTTTCTTGAGATTACTTACCTGATATTGTTATGTCTTTAACTCAATGTCCTTTCTTATATGCTCTAAAGGTGAGAGAGTCTTCAGTGACCCCCTCAAATTCTCCATATTTTATTTTGATGCACTCAATTTATCTGTGATTCTTTGCAACTCTACATAATATACTAAGCCTCCCCATACCTGAGAAACGTCCTCATATACCTTGGCTCAATACACCTCAACATCCTTACTGGATTCCACATCCCCTTGGACTTGTTCTTGTCATTGTTATGTGACTTCAGGGGGTGTACTTAGAAATAGCTTTTCTTCCAGTTCCTCAACTTTCTGTTGAAATTCAGCAATGACATCCCCAATTTTATCCACTTTAGATTCTGCGATCATGACAAAAGCAATACAAAAATAGAAGAAGGTCAGGGGTGGTATATTGAAGTTCAACATCACAGAAGCAAGAGGTCTAAAAGGTCAAATAAGATGGTCAAGGAAGTTGAGTCCTTTGAAGATAGGGGAGATTTAGAAGGTAGTGATAAATGTCAACATGATGAGCTTAAGGAAGATGATGAAATGTAGGTTGATATTGGGCCGATAGGGGATGAACAAATTCAAGTTTATGAAGGGAAGGCTCGGTCCAAAGAAGGAAGGAGGGCTATATAGAATGATAAAAGTGTTGTACTTGTAGAACAAGGTGAGAATCCAGAAGCAAGTGATGAGGCTCAAAAACAAAAAATAGAAGGGACAATTTTAAAGGAAATACAAGGGAGGTTCTGAAAATATAATTCTAGAAACCCATCCTCACATGTGTAGGATGACTAGGAGACAAACATCTAAATTAGGAAAAGGAAAAGTTTTATGGGAGCCATTCTGGAAGTATTCAGCTCGTGTATATGACCAACCATGAAAGAATCTATCTATGAAGCCTCAACATTTGGAGACCAGATTGTAGACTGCAATAAGGGAAGAATGGGCATTCAATGAAATGATGAATCGAGAATTAGAAATTTCTAAATAGGAACAACAGAGAATTGTTGAAAAAACACTAGAAGAATAATTAAAGGATGATCCAAGAAAGAAAGTGGTAGAGGGTTTGCGAGGTGATTCCCATATAAGCAAAGTGGTCCTCAAGAATATCTCTCCAAAACATGCCACAAAGACTTACAGATAGAAGAGATGAAGGAAACGATTAAATAGCTCATTGTTTTGGAATGATTTCTTAAGGAAGAAAATCAAACATTAAAGAACACCAATGTTCGATTCTAGGAGTAAATAGGGAATTTCAAGGAGAAGTACAGAGGCTCCATTACATTTTCAAAGAAACGACATACCCAAGCTAAGAATATGGAAAACCATAACAAAATATTATGTACATAATTAAGATATTTACATTCTAAGGGGCCTTTGGGAGGGTTTCCTTCCTTTGGGATGCATTTGGACACCCTTGTAGAGGTAGCTATAGATAAACAAGCTTAGATGGAAGGGGAGTCTTGAGTTTTGAAATCACAATTTGGGCAGGCCAACATTTTGATTGCATAAGGGGCATGCAATATCTACGGTGTGGGGGAGATGTAGGGTTCTAATTTTATGCTTTTTTTTAAGAAAGAACCCTATCCCTTTTTTAAAATGATCAATTATTATTCCAGTTCTAGGATCATTTTTCCTATTTGTGATCCCTTGAACTACAACAAAATCTTTCAACTTCCAAGTATTTCAATTTGTTTATATAAATAATTTTATTTCCCTTGAATATTAATTTGGAATGTTGGATTTCATGCAGACTAAAATTATGACTTGGTTCGCAATGTTATGTGATTTTTCCAACAGATATATAACCAGTCTTGCAAGAATGATATGGTCTTGCAAATATGAGCTAGTCTTGCAACAACGAGCCAGTCTTGCAACAATGGTGCACATTTTGCAACGTATACTCTATTTGACTCAAAAGTATGACTTTTGGGATCCTTTTTCCAATAACTATGTGGCACCATCTAATGGGTGGATTTCATGGTATGTCCATATTATCCATGATTCAGATGCTTCATGTCTTTGAAACTTGATTTGGCAGTTGGTTATCTTTCAGTTTGTGGTCATCAATTTTGAGTGATTTGTAAAGGGAGATCCCATTCTTATCGGCATGTAATATTCCAATTTATACTTAAGTTTAATTTGTAACAACTAAGGATAGATAGATCATTAAGCTGTTGTTGTTGTGAATATTGATTATAAAAATAGAGACATGTACCGGATAGGGGGTTTGCTGTCGAGATTTTACGTTGTTGTGTATCATTACACTTTTACTCAAACTTTAATTAATATACATTTTTTACATCTAGATAATTTTTGTGCTAGAAATCTATTCAGATCATTGTGTCTACGGTTGGAGGAGGGCCCCCTTCACTCACAGACACTTAGTTGTGTGCATGTTATTTTAATTCTTGAAATTTTATTTGATTTAGTAATTTTAATAAAAATTGTGAACATAGTATCTTCCATTTAATTGTAACTGATATGGTGTGGTTTTAATTTGAAATTGTTGAGTCCATTGACTTTACTTCATCTAAGTGATTTGATATAGTTGTTAAATGAACACACGTTTTTTCTATTTTATTTTCTAGAGTATGAATCTTTGATCTGTAGAATGTTTGATTTTCTTTTTCCATAATTAATTTGGTAAGGCTAGTTCTTGGGAAGTATCAATAGATCAGAGGTCACATGAACTCCATCACTTCGTTGTTAGAACCATGTTGGAAAATAACTCATTATAAAAGAACTATGCCCATCCAGTTATAGGGTTTGTTTACTTTTAACATGATTGCCTTAGCTAAGGGCTTAGTGTTTATTAAATTTGGTTTAAATAGGAATTATAGGATTTCGGTTTACTAGCCTAGATGACGATTTAAATGCAACAAGTTTGATTATATAATTTTCACTACAGTTTTTTTACAATGCACTGCATTTTCTAATAAGTGTGTGTTTGATGCCCCTCATTCAACAAAACTCTACTTATGCATTGTGCCTAAGCACATTTTGTGCACCAAACTGATTTCTCTTCTATGAATTCGCTATCATAGGCATTATGTTATGTGTTGCGGGAAATTCCTTTCCTCATGCACTGCTTTCATAGTTTTCTCTATGAACATCCTTCCTTCCAACCACTAGGGCCTCCTTCTCCAAACCTCATTCCAAAAATTTTGCATGGATCTTTGAGTTCCATGAAACACTTTTCAATATTACATCCAATCTTCACTTAACCCATCTTTTTGTTAATATTTGAACAAATATGGAGAGCTTCAAACTTTTAAGCTTTTATCAATGTATTATCGAACACATGAATTATTGAAATCAAATCAATCACACAAATCATTCATCCACATGAGACAAGATGTACCCTGTGGAAAATCCTCAAAACAAAGAGGATGAAAAACCCCAACAATTCTTTGGTGTATAATATATAGATTGTAGAGAATGACTTTTAGAATATAGAAAATTTCCTGATAATAGAGAATACCAGGGAATAGAGAAGAGAAATCAACTGTAACCACTATATTGAACTTTCCATGTTACTACGACATAAATAACAAACCAAATACACTATCATGCAAACCCTAAAGAATGATTGCATTAGAATTAGCCATCCATGCATTACAATTTTGAATTGCCTTCTTGGAATAATCAATCCATGCATTGAAATCTTCATCATGCACAACTAATGCACCATACCTTAAAACATGGATATTAAATGACAATTAACTGACTTTGGAGTGAACTCAAGCTCTAACTTAATATTGATCACTTAGTTAACATGCTAACTCAAGTGTCGTCCATGCAACTCACTTTATTTACTATTATTAACTTTGGATGGATCATTGTAAGTTACTTGATCACTTAACTGAATGCATGTACATTAATATTTCAATTGATTCTTTGATTGAGGCACTGATTTAGTCATTCACTTTTAACTAAAACTTTATAATTGCGACTTTATAACTTGAGTTCATCCAATCTTCTACATGGGCAATTCAAATTCTCTTTTCTCATTATCTCTTTACTGCTTATAACTTTATTTTACTGCATGGTCCATGTGTTAACATTAATCATCTATCATATCATACTATACTTAGAAGAATTGTCACATGATATGATCATATTATATTACCGTGAACCATATAGTCATACACTAAAGTAATTCACTCTATAAGTGACCAGTCTCTATAGGGGACTTAATAGATTTATCCATCTTGTCTGAACATGGTTAGTAATATATCACATAACATTTACCTATATTCCTAGAGATCCACCTCAATGGTTATCCATTCTCTGGATGACCGCATGAGGATCGTAACTTGATACAAACCACAAGATTGTATCCATAATTGGATATCCATCTCATACGGTATCATATGTGAGAATCAATATGACTTGTTATAAACCAAAAGTCTTGACTTGATACAAACCACATTCTATAGTCTTGATAAAAACCACAATACTTTACAGTACACGCATCACCACCTTAATCCTATGAGGATATATATATAATACTTTATACAAACCACAAGTTCATTGAATTAATCATGATGTTGTACAATCAACACTCCCTCTCAATGAGGGAGTCATTCTCTACTATACCAAGCATTTTATACAATACCAAGCATTTTTTGTGATACTTAGCTTGTCTGAAAAGTACCCATACTCCATTTACAAACAGAATCTTTGTTAACACATCCTTATTTTTGCAATATGCTATTCAGTATCAATGTACTGAAGTCTTACCTTACAATACCATGACTCTGATGAAGTGATACTTCATATAAATTGTTGCAACTAAACATGAAACATCAGGATTTTAGAAAAACTCAATATAATCACATAATAACTTTAAGCTCAACTATTTCACCCTAGTAGGTATATTCCTTATCTACACCACTCCTCAGAAGGTGGTATTATCCACAATATACTTTTATTATGTAGTACTCTCTAACATACACCTTTCTTCTATAGTACTAGCTACAATACACTTAGATTCTATAGTACTAACAACAATACATATAGTTAATCCCAAGCTATATAATAGGTCTAATATGTATCAAATACAGTAAAGAACCTATTCCAATGTACCTCATAGGTACACAAACATATTATTAGTAATAATCATAAAGTGCAACAGGTCTTCTCAATACCTTAACAGACCAACCGACTGCTTATACATGGTAGCATAATCTAGATCCGGTCCATAATGTAGTTTCCCTTAACTAAAAACTATGGATTTAAAATCCATCATATACAAAAAATTTACAATATATTAAACATGTAATATTTTTCCAGAAAATAAATCTCATCTTTCCTTTCAATCTTCAACATTTGTTGACTTCTAGAATCTTCTACTATTTGGACAATTTATCTAAGATATTTCCATTCCCTATGTTGTTCTTCAAGGCCTCATCACTTTCACATTGATTTCATATTATTTATTTTATTCCACATCACCCCACTAGCCAAGTATGTGGTTATCTAACCTCTCCAAGAGGTTTGACTGTTCTCCAACAGTATTGACTGTAACTCTTCTCGAGTATCTGATAGTCTCCAAGAGTTTGACAATATATTTTCTCATGTGTATTCTCTCCACAATATATACCACATCCCTAGGTTATCTAAGTCATGCATCATGACTAACTAGTGGTAGTTTTATCTGTTGCTACCAGTGAACAAACATCAATACTCCCTCTTCAACTAGAGGAATCTTCTTGTACTACACCAATATTTTCCAAAATAGAGGGTTAGTAGGTATGTTGGAAATTTTTCTCATCTGTGGATATGTACTATGTCTTGAATATAACTTACTAGTGACCTCATGAAGCTTTTCTACTTCACAATATGCTCTATCTAAAGCAACATATTGGATGTGATATTTCTTGATCATTGCACTAGTTTGAGTCCAGATATCCATGAATATTTATTTCACTTTCCAAGACATATCTGAGACCACATTCACTTGTACCAAGTAGGTACTACAACTCATGCTTTTTTGTACATTTCTATGCATTGAGTGTAAAGAATACATCTAGTCCTAGAACTAATCAGATACATCTCAACTGACTTTGAGATTCTCCACAAGATGCCATTAGCAATCACTGTGGAATCTCAGCCAAAAATTTCATATTTATCTTCGTATGTGTGTCCATGGAATTACAGTTCATCATCCTGAAACTCTTCAGTATCACTATTGCATATTTTCTTTAACCAAGGAAAATATTGTCTAGTTACTGCCACACCTCTAATCTCAAGAATCATAACAAGAGTATTGAATATTTTTCTCAGCTTCCTTCTGATTATGAGAATCATGCATGTGTCCTATTAACAAGAATTGAATCAATTAGTTTCACTAGTTCTTTAGGAGCTTGTGAATCTAGCTTCTCCCTTTCACTATCTAGATGTGAGAATAATAAACTAGGTTCTCCATTAAGGAGTCCATGCTCATCTATGTATGAAGCTATTCTTCACACATGAAGGTAAATAAGATACATTAAATATATTCAGGATTCGTCCTCATCTTCCAGGATAGTATTAGGGATTCTATTCTAACTTCTTTCTAAGAAACATAGGAACCTATTGATCTGCTCCTATAAGCTTTCCTTTTCACAACATTCCGCTCTCTTTTAGGATCAGCCATTGGAATCATTCCTCATTCGATATTTTCCATTCACGACATATAGGCCATATCATATGGTCTTTCTCTACAATCCAAATTTATTCAAGTTATTGGTAACCTTGAATAATCTAGTCACTTAAATACAATGAAAAATAGCACACACTGACATGTAAGCATTTTAACCAAAGTTTCAATATAACAATATCTTATGAATTTTATTCACATGAATACTTCAATGTACTAGTAATGCTTCACACAATTATGTTTACATATTAAATCAATGTTTCAACATAACAATCATTCTAATCTCATAAAGAAATTATTCATCGTCGTATTCGTATCTCATGAAACATAATAAAACCCTAATATTCATATTTTATCTTAATCATAACATGTATACTTTATGAGTTTTGTTATTTTCCAATAACAGAAAGACAATCAACATGGAGCAACCAAATCCTGTTGTTCATTAGTCGAATCCAACTATCATTGTATAATGAAATATGAATAGTAAATAATATATAGGATGATTGATAATTACAAAGGATGCTCACCTTTATAGGCTTTGAGTGTGTCGAATGAAGGGTTACACCCTTTCGTATAATAATTAACTAATCTAATTAATATTCTATTTTACATTCGTTACATTGCCACTCCCTTTAAGGGAACCTTTGTCCTGAAAGCTTAATTATTTTCCTAGTGTCGTTCTTCATTTAGATTCGGTGTCAGTATTAGAATCGGACGAGGTCTCTTGTGCAGAGACTTGCACTTCCTTTCCATTGATGATTTTGCACTATATTGTCTCATTGTTCCTACACTTAGGACCGGGGGTCCAATCATCACCGCATCGACGACATATGTTTTTCTTCTTTTTTCTGTTATTAGTGTAACTGTTAGATGACTTTTATCTATTTCCCATTTCATAGGCGTATGATTGAGGTTTGTGGCATTGATGGCCAGGAGACCAAGTATCTGCACAGTACCTACATTATGTCTCTTTTTCTTGTCGATAATGGCCATCACCTTTTGTTTTTATTCCTTCCAATTTGCGTTCTACGGCTTTTGCTTTACGTCTTGCTACTTGTACGACAGGTATGTCGTGTAACTTTAACTCTTTTTGGAGGTGCGGTTTAAGACTTCCTAAGTAGGTTTCAAGTATTTTATTGGTAGAAAACCCAAATACTCGTGTTGTAAGGATTCCCATTGATGTGTGAATTCCTCAATGTTTCCAACTTGTTCTAGTCTGGTAAGTTTACTGAAAAATTCATCTTCTTTGATGCCTTGAAACCTATTAAAAAAATCATTTTTGAACAAGTTCCAGGTGTAGGTAAAATTATCTCTCTTCCACCAAGAGTACCAATTATAGGCGTACCCTTCCATATGCATTGACGCATATTTCACCTTCTCCTCGTCAGATTGAATGTTGTAAATGTCGAAGTATTCTTCTGCTTTGTTTAGCTAAGAAACGCATTGGTCTTCACTCCCATTGTATTTTGACAACTCTTTTTTTTCCTTAGGTGGGTGCATTTTGTAAGGGCGACGTTGATTTCCTTTTGCCTTATGGTTTGATGGTGGCTCGGAACTGCTGGATGATGAAAGTGACATATTTGAATTTATTCGTTGTTGGCAGTCATTTTTAGTTTTTTTTTCTCTACTATCTTGCTTATAGCGTCTATTTTGTTGTTTAATCGTGCCTCCATATCTGACAGTACTTGTGTTTCTAACTCTTGCTTAAGCATCGCATTGTTAATCTTTATTTGTTTTTGCAATTCTTCTTGATTCTTTGTGAGTGTTTCCTGGGTGGCAACATGAAATGAGGCATATAGCATGTTTGGACTGCTAATGTGGCCCGGACTGGGTATGAACCTTTGTAACATCTCGATTAATGTATTATGGTTCTGTGTCATGGTGCTCATGTTCTATGTTATGGTGTTTATGTTTTGCGTCATGGTGCTCATTTTGTCATCCAAGTCTTTTTGTTTTTCATTCAAGATATCAAGTTTGTCGTTGAGCCTCCTTTCTAGTACCACAACAAGCTCATCTTTGAGTAATGTATTGTTATTTTGAATTTTTTCCTTCACGCATTTTAGGTCAGCAGCAAGGGACCTTATGTCCTTCTCCATTTTTTTCGATTTTCTCTTTTAGCTCCGCAATGGTCTTGGACCTTGTATGTGGAGGTGTGTATTTCAATGCTGTCTTGGGTAATAATATATTAATTAATTAATATATATATATATACATAT
>LPNX010567828.1:90061-128766 GCA_001517045.1 Pseudotsuga menziesii
ATATATAGTATTATATTATTATAATATATTATTTATGTGTTTTTGTTGTTGCAGGTTACTGTGGAGGTTGGAACGAGGGGCGTGGAGGCGGCGTGGGTGGAGCAGTGGACAGGGGTGGAGCACGTGGATTTCAGAGAAGTGGATGGGAAGAGGGCAACGTGGAAGGGAGGATGTAGGAGGAGTGACGGTTGGGTAGCATGGAGGGTGCGAGGAGGTGGAGATGATCGTGTGGAGGTGTGCAGGTGACGAAAGATGTGTATGGGGCCAACTATGGAGGATGGAAGATAGTGATGGGTAGGCCAGAGGAGTGTACAGTGAGAAGGTAGCACGAGGGGGAAGGTGGAGGTAGGAAATGGTGGCTAAGGAGTAGCACGAGGAGTTGGGGTGCGATGGAAGCAATGGCAGGGGAGAGTGTGCAGTAGAGTGAGGATTGGAGTGTAGGAGGATGGCGTGTGGAGCCAGTGAATGTTGAAGAGGGTTGGAGGGATGTGTAGGAAGACAGAGGAGAAGAGTGTAAGAGTGTGAGGAGTGGGGGTTGGGAGGAGAGGAGATGCAAGGAGTTTTGAGAAGCTGTGCGCGTGGATATGAAGGAGCGGGTGGGAGAGTGAAGGTAGCGGAGAATGAGAAATGGGGTGGTACAAGGTTAGATGAGAGAGGAAGGATGAGCCAAATCCGAGCTTAGGCCGAAGGAGCGAATCTGCTCTAATACCAAATGAGCTGAATAATTATTCGCTCATACAAATAATATTACCAAAAAACTTGGTAAATGAGATAAGCCATAAGACAAGTATATATTAATGATAAGATAAGAGATGATGCTAATAATTACGAAGGAAGCTCGCCTTTATAGGCTTTTACCATGAAGGGTTACACCCTTTCATGTAATTAACTAATCTATTTAATAATTTATTTTATATTCGTTACATTGCCACACTCTTAGAAATGCTTTGTCCTCAAAGCCTTATAATGTTGTCGTGTCGTTCTTTGTGATGTCGTGGCTGATGAAACATGTTGATACGAACTGCTAAGTATAGAGCATAACTTTCGATATGTGGATGGGTCAATCCAACCTAAATTGATTTGTTGTTGATAGTTGGGATTCCCTACTGATCTCTCGTCATGAGCTTTGATCATATTAGTTTCATTATCTTTCTACATTTCCCACTTTTTAGAATTTCGGTTTTTATGGTTGGGGTGTCGATAGGGAATTTTCACAATGTCACTTTCTTTTACGAGTGTCATCTTTTGAGCATTGATGCTAGTTGAAAGTTGTATTTTCATTCCTTGAGGTTTTAAGGTTTCATTTTGTATTTTTTCCAACTTGTTTTCCAACTGCATGTAATCATTTTGAAACTTCTTAATCACTTCTACTTGTGCTTTTCTGTCAACTTCAGACTTCTTAAGTTGTTCCTTAAGATATTTGTTATGGCTTATGATGCAACTATTTTCTTCCTGCTTGTCTAGAATTTTCCCTTCAATGTCTTCTATAGATTGTTCTGTCTTCTGACTATTTTTCAACTTCTTAATTTTCGTGACTAGTGTTTTGTGATGGTTCCTTAATCTAAAATTTTCTTTAGAATTGTTGGATAGTGTTTTATTACTTTTTGCGATCTCCGACTTATGAGTCTTTTTAGAGTCGTCATTTTGTTGTTGAAGAACTTTTATATGTTTTCAATACTGGTCGATCACTGATTCTTGATTTTCTAATTTATGTCGTATCTGGGTTAGTTCTTCATCCTTGTCATTAATGATTTTGTTCAACTGTTTTATTTCCGCCCCGTAATCGTTTATTTCTTTCTTTATATCTTGATTTTTCAATCTCTGATTAAAATCATTTTCGTCTTTTAATTTCTCAATTTGGGTAGATAATTTTTCTATATGATTTTTCTGCTCGGAAATTTTTTGTTCCTTGAGCTCTTTTTGCATCTCATGTATTTTAATTATTATTTCCAAGTTTGTATTTGTCTCTCGTAATTCTTCATTGTCTCTTCGACAACGCTTTAACTTGGCTTCTAATTTCTCTATTTGTAGTTGCAACCCAGATTCCATGATCTCTGATTTTTTTTATTAATGATAGATGGCTATCAATTTCTTAACGAGCCTTTGTTTGACTTCCCTACCTAAGTTCAATCTCACTTTTTTTTAGTATCAATTATTATGCACCTTTTTTATCGTTTATTTTCTTTAAGTTTTGTAAAATGTGAGTAGATTGGGTGGTTGGGAGGAACGAGTGTTATATTCCCCACCCAAGTTCAAATCTCACTTGCTCTTTACTAGTAATTATTATGCACTTTTATATTAAAAATCAAACCCACTTTAAGAAACTAGGTGTGGTTTCACTTTTACCCTCTTTTTTTTCCCCTTTTACTTTTATCTTTTCTTTTTTTAACCTTTTTTTTTCTAGTTCTTTTAGTTTTTACTTTTTTTTCACTTTTTTTTAACTCTTTTTTTGGGGGGAGTTACTTTTACCCTTTTATTTATTTATTTATATTTTTAAGGACAAAGTCCTATTTTTTTGGGAAACACAAATCTACACAAGGTGTAAATAATGTGAAACCCAAAAATTCAAGGAAACCCGCGGTGATGGCTAAAAGCCAAAAAATATGGCCAAAGGCTGAGATGTAGCCAACGAGGCTCTGATACCAAATGGAGCAACCGAGTCCGGTTGTCCGTTAGTCGAATTCGACTATCATTGTATAATGAAATATGAATAGTAAATAATATATTGGATGATTGATAATTACAAAGGATGCTTGCCTTTATAGGCTTTGAGCATGTTGAATGAAGGGTTACACCCTTTCCTATAATAATTAACTAATCTAATTAATATTCTATTTTACATTCGTTACATAACATATATGATCGACATGTTATACCATAACACAATCAACATATATGCTCAACATGTTATACCATAACACAATTCTTAATCCCAGTAATATATATCTTATATTACTATAATGAAACATATTCAAAATCATTTGGAGCTTATTTATTAAGAGCATATGATAAACAAAATGCAATTACTTACATTTTATTATATTGTGTGGGCTCCCTCTTGATATTTGATTCCTTGCAGATATTATTAGAGTCCCTCGTTCTTGGTCTTCTTCCTTCATGGAAACTTACTACATCTTTAGCTCACAAATATGGATCCATGCCTGAGGTAGCGAATTTCTACATGGGGAATTTGGATCCCTTGCAAACTAGAGTGAGTGCTCTTCTGAGTGTGTATCCTAAATAGTGGTGAATTTTCAAAACGTGCATGCTTAAACGATGAATGAGCCCATTTAGGAAGAGGACTTTCAATGGTTTTGGTTGATTCCTCACGGTTTGATAAAAACATCTCCACAAAATTTATCTCCTGGGATAATGATGGGAATGGTTTCCTCCCTTTCTCCATTCTTATCGTTAGGTAAATATTTTCTTCCTTGGTGCACACTAACTTACTTTTGATTGTCCCAGCATTGTATGAAGGATCCTCAATCACTATGGATTTGTAGCCATCCTCAAATATATTCATAACCCATGCCTTCCATGTGTTGATATTGGAAAGTACCCTTAATGCGATCTTTCGATTGCATAGAGATTGATGCCATGGCTCTTGAAATTTGATAAACTCTTGAGGATCTCGTAGGATTCTAGTTGCTTGCAGAAACTCAACTTCACACCATGAGTTCTTATGCGATGTTATTGTTTTGAGAAAATAGGGAGATATATGAACTTTAAAACTTTTATCAATGTATTATTGAACACATGAATCACTAAATAAAATCAATCACACAAGTCATTCATCCACTTGAGACAAGATGTACCCTGGGGAAAATTATCAAAACAAAGAGGATGAAAAACCCCAACAATTCTTCAAAGTATAATAGATAGATTGTAGAGAATGACTTTTACAATATGGCATATTAACCATATAATAGAGACTATAGATCAATAGAGTAGATAGATCAACTATAACCATTGTAATGAACTTTGTAATTGGTGTGATCCCTGGATTTTTGGGCATAGCTTCCGAATTAGCTAGCATGTTCTGTGTGATTTGATCCAACAATCGGAATCTTGTCGCACTTTCCTGCTTTCTGTGGTGGATAGTTTCCATAGCCTCACAAATGCCTTGTGCAGTTTGAATTTTGGCTTGGATGTCGCGAGCAAGCAAAATGCACATAGACCAAAATGGGTTGGGAGCCAGGGGACATCCCATGATGGATTCGAACTCCCGAAGGAGATCAATTTCCTTGATAGCAATGTAGGCATCAACCGTCGGTGGAGTTTCAGACAAGTCTTGATCACTCCAGTTAAAAGGAGCGATCGCTTGGGGCGTTGGCTCTACCTCAGCATCAGCAGAGGCCTCACTGAGGTTACTTCCTCAATTGTGACCTCTCACTTTGGATCTTACCCTCCATAGTCTGGGCATGGCGCAGGATTTCAAATGATTAGAAGATCGAAATAGGAGGGGAAGAAGATAAATGGATGTGAATAGAGCCTCTGGCAAGTGGGTATAAATAGGAGATTCCCCCGCCAAGGATCTTCCCCTGCTATCACCTGCCTTTACTATCCCTGAACCTATCATTATGCTCTGCATCTTCCCATGATCGGGACGATCTCGTATCCACTATGAGCGATTCACAACTTCAATATTTACGGCATGCCAATGGATATGGTCTGCCTTCATAGCTTCCAGACCGTAAAGCTTCCTGTCAAGATCACTTCCTACTCATCTACCATATTTCCTTCCCACGAGTCTGTCTTTATGGAAACCCTCGTAGTGAAAGAAAATCCGATCATCCCATCCATTATGGAGGTTGTCATGAGCTGAAACCATGTGTATTGTACATCGGCTGCGTGTTGAGTGCCGAAAAATAGGAAGGATCCACGTGTTGAGGAATAAAGGACGTATGCTGAGCCGAACCTCCTCGTGCCCCAACTGGCGAATGATGGCTCCCATTTTTGGCCACAAATGTCAATCCAGCTTTGGTGGGACCAGCTGAGATGACGTCACTCCAACATCGGACCTCACCCTAGATCTGGGCCATCTGTCCTTCGCATGCATGGCATGATTCATTTTGCCTCACGTCTTCCTCCACCACCTTGGAGCACCCATTCCAGACTTGCTGGGTTTTACCTTTGTCCTTCCTAATCTCTACATGAAAAGAAAATTCACTCTCCACACCTGAATTAACCATGGCATATGCTACCCTGTTCCCTTCCCTCTTGACGTGAGTTAACAGAAGGGCTTCCTCTCCTGCTAGGATCTATCGAAGGGTTGATAATCTGCTCTCCCATCTCCAATTTTTGGAAACTTGCGTCGTGAGGGATCCCGCCTGGAGCTTGTGAGCCATGTTGATGATGATTTGGGAGTCCCCTTCCACCACCAGCAGAAGTTTACTGGTTTTCTTAGCCCAGATCAGGCCATTGATTAGCCCTTCTAGCTCGGCCATGTTATTCATGTTTTTCCCTATTGACCCCCAGAATAGGCTAAGAATGCAACCCCTCGAATTTTGAATTACGCCTCCATATCCAACTAGTCCTGGATTACCTTTAGCGGCACCATCGAAATTGATTTTGAAGATTCCAAAGGGAGGAGGGATCCAGAACAGCGGGATGGAGACATGCATCGGCCTCGGGCGAGCAATTGAATTGTCTGGAGGTAATTCATCAACCCCAAAATCTTGCAAAATACTCCGCTCATTATTTTCCGCACTAAATTCTTCTTGCAACCAAGATCGCAAGGTTATAACTTCTTTCATATGTCTTGTAATGGAATCCCATATCTCCTCGGGTTTTCTGTCTTTGCTCTCAATTTTTTTTTTGTTTCTTGTCTTCCATATTTCCCAAATTGTGAAGCCAGGGAGAAGTTCCCATAAATGATTCACATTTCTATTTTTGAAGCTATTAGTGGGCCACTCTGCAATGGTTAGGTCTGGTCTTCCCCTGTGTCTGTAGTCTCTTCTGAAGATGGTCGCCCCCCTTTCCCATAAGCCAGTGGCCACCCTGCATTCATCCAGCAAATGATTAATAGTCTCTACCTTCTCCTTGCACAAGAAAAATTGGGATGGCCTAATAAAACCTCTAGCCTGTAAGTTGTCCCAGGTTAGGATGCGACGTTTAATAACCAACCAACAAAAGATAGAAACTTTGGGTCACCATCCACCCTTCCATATTTTATTCCACTTAGCTTCTGGGATTGTATTGAGGGTTTCTGTCAACAAG
Source organism: Pseudotsuga menziesii (assembly GCA_001517045.1). Taxonomy (NCBI): domain Eukaryota; kingdom Viridiplantae; phylum Streptophyta; class Pinopsida; order Pinales; family Pinaceae; genus Pseudotsuga; species Pseudotsuga menziesii. The sequence continues at coordinate 96,281 of LPNX010567828.1, forward strand.
CCTATGGCTTCTTTTGGATTGTAATTGCCAAAGGTAGAGTAACCCCACCTTAACTTATCTGTTTCGGCACTTAGGGGAAATATTTTCTTGGAGAGTTATGTTAGGAAGTTATCTAAGTCTTCCCCTCGTGCCTTGTCTTGCCACCATCTCTTGGCATTCCATATTTTGAACCTCTGATTAGCGTTGTTATGATCCCATAAATCCACCACATTGGCCATTGCATTGTTTTGAAGGAAAGAGTGTAAAAGGGGTGTGTCTTCCCCACACGAGATAGATGTTTCCTGGTTCAGAGCTTCTCTCAAGAATATTCCATTTTGACCATTCCCAACTTCCCAGAAACTATGTTTTTGCACCAACCCTCGATTTGCCTAAGATGTTTTCTAGATGCTAGATCCGGGGGGGTCTTCCCCAAACCTGAACAAGGTTTTGTATGGAAATTAGGGTGCATATTTAAAATTCCATAGTTTGGCCCATGGTTCTTCATGGTAATTAACCCATCTCCACCAGATTTTAGCACTCATTATTTTATTATTATCCAAGGGATCTCTGAGACCCAGGCCTCCTGAACTCTCCGAGGTACAGATGGTTTGCCAGTCCACCAAAGGCCATTTTCTTATATCTCTAGTGTCCCCCCATAGGAATTGTCTCTGTGGATTTTTGATTTGTTTTATGATGGATTTTGGGGCTACCAAAACTGAAAAGAGATACATTGGCATCGCCTGCAAGACCGATTTCACCAGGATAAGTCTACTTGGAAAATTGAGGGTTCTATAGGTCCAAAGGCTAAGATTTTTGTTGATCTTGTCTACTAACTCTTTCCAGGATACCTGACTAATAGTAGATTCTACCATCAGGGCACCTAGGTACTTAGAAGGGAGGATTCCTTCCTGAAATTCCAGAATTCTAAGGATGTTTCGTTTAGTGATCCTAGGAGTGTTGAAAAAGTAAGTCTGAGATTTCTCTTTATTGATTTCAAGGCCACTGGCTTGAAGAAATGTATTCAGACAATCTTTGATTCCCCTAGCTTCATGTACCGCGGATGGTCCAATCAGCATATTATCATCCACAAAGTGTTGATGGGTTTGTGGGTCCATTCCTTCCATTAAGGATAAGCCACAGATTTTGTTCTCCACTCGCCTACTCTTGATCAGTCTTCCAAGTCCCTCAACCACTGTTATGAAGAGGAAAGGGGGTATAGGATCCCCCTGTCTTATTCCTCTAGAATCATTGAAAGGGAATGAGGGGGAACCGTTAACCAAAATGGAGAAGAAAGCAGAGGATACCAGGTTCATGATCCAGTTAGTCCATTCATCTGCAAAGCCAAATTCTTTTAAAATTCCCTCCAAAAAATGCCAATTTAATTTATCGTAGGCTTTTGAAAGATCAAGTTTAAGGAGCATACCTGGAGACTTGGTTGCTTTGAGAGAGTGGATGGTTTCGTGAACTTAGATGATGCCATCCAATATTTGTCTTCCTTCCACAAAGACAGCTTGCTCTGAGGAAATGATAAGAGGAAGGAGTGGCTTCAAATGGTTAGCTATTACCTTTGAGATGATTTTGTAGATGACATTACAAAGAGCGATCGGTCTAAGTTTACCAGGGTTTTCTGTGCCACTTTATTTCGGGATGAGGACCATAAAAGTTGAGTTTAGAGCTTTGAGGATATTCCTCGATATCCAGGAGTCCTCCACGAGGGCTACAATTTCTTCTTTCAACCATTCCCAACCTGCATGGAAAAAATCAGAAGTGAAACCATCGAGTCCCGACACTTTATCTTTTGCCATTTGGGTTCCGTGATTAGTTTGGGGATGTGTCTGAGAACCTTGCTTTGAGCTTCCTCCCTGTCTCTATTCAGTTCTTGCAAGAGGTTAGCAAAGTAATGATGAAGAGTGTTCTCCAAATCCTCTTGGGTTTCAGTAATACTCCCATCCTCCTTCTTAAGTCTGTCCAGTCTATTGCCCTGCCTGTGTTGAATGGTCGCTTTGTGGAAAAAACTGGTGTTGCATTCCCCTTCTTGAAGCCACTTGATGCAAGATTTTTGGATCCAATAGACTTCTTCTTGTCTCTCTCTTTGATTGAATTCCTGCAAGAGGGTCTTTTCCTAAAGCCTTAGATCCTCAGAGTAACCATTGAGAATAACTTGGGACTGGGGATGCTGGATCTTGGTCTCTAGAACCTGCTTTTCTTGAAAAATATTGCCGAAGAAAACCTTGTTCCATTTTTTAATGCATTCTTTGAGGTGTTTCGGCTTTTGTTGGAACTGATATACGCAGGTACCTCTGACCGGGGGTGAGTTAGTCCACTTTGAGTTTCTCTTGGAAGTCTGGATGAAGAAGACAAAAATTTTCAAAACAAAAAGGCTTTTGAGGGTGGACTCCCACATTCTCCCATTCCAGAGTTATGGGCCAATGAGCCAAGCCTGCCGCTGGGAGGAAAACTACTTGAATGTTTCCTCCAGCCATCATGACCGGTTCAGACAGCATAAATCTATCGAGTCTGCACGCAATGCCTCTGTCTCCATATTGATTGTTGTTCGAAGTGAAAATACCGTTGGTCATTCTGACATCAATCAGATCCAGGTCAGAAATGGTGTTATTAAAAAGAGTGCTGGCTGAGTTTAGGCTGCGGATGCCACCTTTTTTTTCGTCGATATTTCTTATCAAGTTAAAGTCACCTCCAATAATCTAGGCTCTATTTAGAGCAAGGGTTTTTAGGTCTGAGATATATTTTATAAAATCCTACTTCTGATTCGCCTTCGAAGGGCCATAGAAATTGGATATGAATCCTCGAATTTGGGTACCAAGTATGTGTAACTCAGCAGAAATAGAAAAGGCGGTGGAAAGAAATCCTGATAAGGTCACTATACGGGGGTTCCATAGAATTCCCAGCCCCCCAGCCGCTCCTATAGCATCAATGGTGGCCGATTCACATCCCTTCCAGATCTTTTGGGTTATCTTTGCTAACTCTTCTCCCGAGCATTTGGTTTTTGGAAGGAAAATAACCCCAGAATTATCCTTATCTATTCTTCTTTTCAGAATTCGCTTCTTTAGCGCGTTGTTACAACCTCTAATGTTCTAGGATGTAATTTTCATTAATAAGGATTATTTGGGAGGGGAAAGGGCTTCATCTATGGTTGGATACTTCCCTGAAGCCACCAGTTGTTCTCCTATATCTTTGATTCTCTGAATATTACTTGGTCTTCCTCTTTTGTATTTTTTTGAGTGTTTTCCTTTACCATCTGTGACTTTGAGAGATTCTATCACTACTCCTATGGTATTTGCATTGTTTGCTTGAATGATTGCTTTCTCTAGAAGAGAAACTTGTTGCAGAGGGATTTTTGCTGGTTCTTGATTAGAGTAGGCTGCCTCCATTCTGTCAAGGTCTAGATCTCCTAGCTCCATGTCTTCTGAGGCGCCATCCCTTGATCCTAGTTCTGCGTGGGATTCCTCAGGCTGAGTCAGGGAGTAGCCTTCCAAGGTAGCAGACATAATACCAGGGGAAACCAAAGGGACTTGATTCTTGGCCTCTCTTGATATTTATATATCCTCTTCCCCTTGATGATTGTTTGGGTTTTTGTCTTGCGGATTTGCTGTCTGAGCTTTGTCCTTTTTTGATGACTGATCTTCTTGAAGGGTTGCGAACCAATTCTGGGTTTGCACCCTTTTGTGGACATCAGGACCTGAAGTATTTCTTGCTTGCCTCTTTTTGTTTTGGATTTTGGTAAAGCCTTCCGCATCCAACAGGTCTAGCTCTTGCTTCCTTCCTGATCTCTTGATTTGGGGGCAGTCTTTGAACAAATTTCCATGTTCATGGCAATGCCTACATCTAAATGGGATCTGCTTATAGGCTATGGCTTGAAACCATTCCTCTCCTTCCCATGTTATCTCTATTCCATCCGGTATATCTCTAGAGATGTCCAGGTAGATGCATATCCTGGAAAACGAGATGTAGTTCCTCTATATAGTTTGTTCAAAGACTTTGATGAAGGTCCCTAGGGTGTTCCCTATGTCTATAAGAATTTATTCCTTACAATATTCTGTAGGTAGGGAATACAATATGATCCAAACTAGAGTGATGGTTAGGTTTTCTTTATTTGGGTCGAATAGTTCTTTCCAGGGTCTCAGAAACAGACCTGCCGAGTTAAAAAAGTAGGGGCCATTCTCAAAGATCTTAGTTCTGTCTTCTTCATTGAAGAATATGATAGTAAAGAAGCCTTTAGCTCACAACTGGAGGTCATAGTGGCCTTGGGGTTTCCATGTAGAGTTTATCCATCCCACCAACATCTTTTCAGTGGGCCAGATCCCCACGAATTTTCCTATGAGGGCCCTTTCCTTCATATATTGAATCTCCTCCCTAACTCTGTCTGACTTGATATGTAGTCAAGGGACCGTATTGGATTTTGGGACACACTGTCCTGTCCTTCTTGTACCCTGATTAAGGATTTCCTCTTTTCTTGTTCCATTGCATCTTTTCCTGGCTTTGGCATTTGTCTGGGAATTGAATACTGTTTTTCCTTTGTCCTTATCTGATCCCACTGTGGTTGTCTCTACCTCCACATCTTCTGGGCTCCCGCAGTCCCTCTCCTCCCGAGGAGGAGTAGGAACCATCTCGATTTTTGCTTATGGGACTCCACTGACCTTCAAAGGCTCTGAAAAAACCTTCTACTATCCACTGAAAACTTGAAGAACATTTCCAGAGAATGACTCTTGATGTTACACAATCAACACTTTTAACTCATGAAATAGGTTTAGAGGACTAAGAAAAGAGAGTAATGGTTAAAAAAAAGTTATAATATTTGCAAGGTTACACAAGTTCATAACTTATCCCCCTAGGCTATACACAACCCCCCACCCCACCATTGTCTTAGGTGAATACATGAGTCATTGATCATCTAGCATTCTGAATCAGCCATGACTAGTTTTAGATTTGATATTGTATTTGAAAAGATACAATGATTTCTACCACATAGAAACTCATAGACATTTATAAAATGAGGGTTTAATCTAGGGGTGTTACAATGGGTAGTCTTCATTGTCTTAGAAGAGAAAAATGTCTTGCAATAAGTGTAGCAATGTAAAACTACTGTACTATTGGTTTCTGGAATATCTTTTTTTTTCACTCGTCTAATAGATTTGCATTAGCATTTCAAAAGAAAGAATAACCTGGGACTAATTGTTATGGGATGGAATGTGTCTACCGCTAAAATTTTTTGTAGGCCATTTTGGAATTCCATAAATTCATCTGCATTTATAAAACCAAGGTTTCAAATTATAGGAAACTCATGTTTTCACTTTTCTTCTATTAAGTGGAAAACATATTTCTCTTTGCGAAGTTTTATTTTTGAAATGCTTAATGCATGATACATAGTTGGGTGTAATCTATCTCTAGGTATGTATTAGATCTAGTTCATATCTTGGTTTGGTGATGGGTGATCTATTGTTTGGTATGAAAACTCCTCATAGTACTCAAAGATGTTAGCCAAGCACCAAGCAAGCAAGGTTGTGAAGAAACATGAGAGAGAATCGGGGCATCACCATTGTAGAGTTTGAAATATCTTTGCCCCTTTCTTGTTTCTTGTTTCCTTAATCAAATGGGGAAAATTAGACTAATAAATGATCCTCCTATAATCCTTAGGAAAAGTTCGATCTATATCTGATCACTTCTCTCATGACTTGAGCAAGGAACATTTGGTTAGGTTATCAAGATAAATTGGAGAGGGAAGCCTCCCGAATTTTATCAAAGGAAATAGTAACAACCATGAATTTCATAGTATAAATAGAACCTAAAAATAAGATGCATCTGTGGTAAAATTGATTGGGGTGTGGTATGTGGTGATTAATCTATGTCCGTAGTTTATGGGATCCTTCCCTAAATTTCCATGGGGGATCCTAAGAGTGTGCATACATTTTCTTTACATGTACATGGAGTAGGTGATGAGGCCGACCAACAACTACATAAAATGAATCAAGTAAAAATCCATCTTTGGGTTGAGGCACTATGTGGTGTTATCCAATTTACTTGGATGTATAGTTCCTAGATGTCCCCATTAATGGCCCAAATCATATCTTAATATCACAAGAGGTGTATTAGTATGTATAAAGTGTACATGAATAGGTGAAGACAATGTCCATTTAGTTTATTGTTAATACCATGTGCCTTAAGAGTATTCTAATATTGGTTTATTTCTTTGTAGGGTTCATTCCATGGTTAATCCAATGTCAGGACATGATAGGTACCTTTTTGTGGCCTTTTTTTCTTCCATGGATATTAACTCCACCCTCTCAAGTTGACAAGGAATCTGGTTATTTGAAGCCTCCTCACTACCTCAGTCTATTTCATATTCATTGAGTGTTTCCAACCCTTTAACTATAATTTCAATGCTCATAGCGATGTTCATCCCCTCCAATAGGAGATTAACATGGAAATTAAGGATGACATTTGAAGACAATATATACAAGCTACTTTCATCTCCTGTTTGTATGTACTTGGTCCTAAGATGGTCTTTTATTTTGATTTTTTTATGTAGTTTAGAGGTGCTTTTATTGTATGCCTTGAGTATAGTCTATGTCAGTGGCCTCATATCTACAAGTTCCCTCTTGGGAAGTTTAGGATAGGATCTCATATACTTTAAGTTTGAAATGAGTAATAAATTGTATCCCATAAGGGAAGAGGGTTTATTAGCTATTCCATTTGTAGGTGGTAAAATATTAGGAACACAACATATTTAGATGCCCCATCTAGTATGAGATTGGGGATATATTGCAACCTTTTCTATGATCCCGAGATATATCTCTCCACCTTGATATGATATCCTTTATATATTTTTCTAGCTCTTTAAATGCATGATGTGGTGAAACTTAGAATACAGACCTTGGAAGCTTGTTCTAGACATTGCTATGACATATTGATTACCTCCTTTTTCCAAATGATTTCGATTTTCAACGCGGTGCTTAAAAACAAGGAGATATTACAATAGGTAGCACAATAAACATTGGGTCATTGATACCCCATGTGCCTCACTCTAAATTCCATCACGTCTTTCCTATAACATCTAGGATTAATTCGTTCTTTGCATATATTGCATTGTCAACCTATCCTATATTAGAGCCACATCATTAACTTATTTTCTTTAGTCTCAAGTGTTAGGAGAATATTTGTTCATGGTTCTCAGATTATTCCAAGATCATCTATCCATTCTCTCTCATCCCTGAGAACTATCCATACCATATCATTAGATAGTGCTTGATTTCATGGTAGACACTTCTTACCTATGATGTTATGCATCTACATCCCATATTACAGATGTCTAGTGGTTCTGTTACTCTCTCATCTTTCCTCTTCTTCGATGTAATATTTTTCTCTTGTTTTTTCGATCATATTGCATTTTACTTTGTGCTTTTGGGTAACGTAGGGAATCCCTGAATAATTGTATCACTATTGTAATGTATTTTCTAGTCCCATGTTGGATATTAATAAAATTATTGTTGATGTTTTGAGACAAATTGGAGCTGCTTGAGCTTTAAAATTTTTATCAAACAATTTCAACACTTATGTATCTCATAAATCGGCCACATGCGAATGTCATAAATATATCAACCACATATGAATCTCGTAAATATATCATCCACATAAATCATATTCATAAATCAGCCATATAAGTCATCTCCATAAATCAACCATATAAATCAATCAACCACGTGAGATAAGATATACCTTGGGAAAACCCTCCAAACATGGAGGATGAAAAAACCAACAATTCTTTGAGTATGATGGATAGATTTGTAGAGAATGATATACAACACATAAGCATATTTCTCGATAAGAGATATCACCAGAGCAGTACATAAGAGAGATCCAATGCAACCCTTACAAAAAAAAGTATGCAACTGTATTGAACTTGTCATATGCCTATCATATTAATAACAGGCCAAAAACCCTAGCATGCAGAAGGTAGTGCATATGAGGCTCAATAAACATATTGAGAGCACCACATAGTGCATTCACAAGGAGGAGCTAAGTAGAACTCCCTCCATGCAAACATTATCGCCCTTCCTTTCCTCAATTAGCTTTAACTAAATGTTCATTGTCTCAACTGAAAGTGAACTGAATGTTAATTGGATTGAACTAAATGTTGACTGACTTGAAGTGAATATGAACTTACTTGAATTGAATTTTTACTAACTTGAATTGAATGTTTAACTTAGTTGAATTGAATAATAACTTAGTTGAACTGAATGTTAACTAACTTGAACTGAATGTTAACTTACTTTAACTTAATGATAACTAACTTGAACTGAATGTTAACTTACTTGAACTAAATGATTACTTAGATGAACTGAATGTTAACTAACTATTGATTATAATAATAATAATGATCTATTTTTAAGGTCTCCACCAAGTGAGACACCAACTTGTTGTATGAGACACCCTTGTTTGTGGGACAAGGGATCCCCCTCTTCGCAGCAATTTAATTGCTAAAGTCTACAAAGGTGTACATACACTACCCCCCTCTAGATTTGAACCTGTGACCTCCTAAGAGGAAACACATTCTCTTAACCATTTGGCCCACTCTTAGTTAACAAGCTAACTTAAGTGTCATTAGTGCTTCACTCTTAGTTCCATCCATGCACAATTTCTATCATTAAATTTTGCATGGATCTCTTTATCTAGTTGATGCATGCTGGTTGATGAACATTAAGCTCTTCTTTACTTAACTGATTACATTCATTAATAGTTCAAATTATGCTTTGACTAAAACATTGATTAAGACATTCATATTTTAGTGAAGCTTTATAACTTGTGTTCACTTAAACATTTGCATGATCAATTTGAATTCTCTTAAAAATATGTGTTAAAGTTTGCATAGACAAATTATAAATATGTGTTATATTGTCTTAACAATTTTGTTAAACATTCTTTTTATGGCTCTTTTATCTTTTATTTATGTTCACATAATGTTATGATAAGAAATGCTATTGAGTCATTAGCTTCATAATTTATATGGTGAAGGCACATGCAAAATTTATTTAACAAAAAAATAAATAATAACTATGATTTTGTCTATTGAATTGCATTTTACTTTAAAAACAAATATGTTTCGCGTAGATAACCCTTTTCATTTTGTTAGAAACTTTGTTTTGATAATAATTAACATTCATGTAATGGTGATTTTGTTTAGCTAAAACTAAAAGAGGGAGGTCATTAAATTCACACTTTCTTGGAGGGATAAGGTGGTTAACTTTCTTTGGAATAGTTTTGATCCATGGATCATTGTCAATGTCTCTGATGATGGTGAGAAAACTCGTGGAGGAGGAACATTATAGGTTTGTTGCAAACTTATTTTTAATATTTTGTATCATGGGAGTTGGTCTTTCTATCTAATTTCTAACTGTAATTTTGACATATATATAGGTTAATTTAACGTTTGCAAACTTATATGTCATTATGGTGTTAAATTGTAATAAGAATTTTATACTTTCCACATCCAATTGACCTAATACATCATGGTATAAACGGTAAAGTATGGTTCTTATTCTAATATTCATTATCAATGGATAATGCATGATATTGGAGTAGTAATGAACCTAGATTTTCCGCTCCAAAGCCATCACTTGAATTCCTTGGACTTATTGTGGCATTATTAATGGAGGCTTAAAGATATGTCTAATTTCGTAATAGACTTATGTTATTATTGATTTTCTTTGGGTTATTTTACATAGAATTTTTTTTTCCGTAAAATATTCTTTTGTTATTGAGATACATTTTCTTTTTCACTATTCAAAAAGTATTTGTTATTTTTGAAATAATACTTATTGTATTATACGGTGAAATCAAATAGGGATGAAAATCAAGGGGCATTTCTATCTAAGTATAGTCAACGTTTCAATGATTCAGAATATGTTTTAGTAGAATTATTCTTAGCATAGTAAGAAACAATAATATTGTTTTAGTTCTATAAATAGTGTGAACTTTGATTCTATTTAAGGGTTCTAGCTCAATGGAAGAGAACATGCCTTAGAGGTAGGAGGTTGGTGACTCGATTCCTCCAAATTGTATCGAGAGAAATCAATGAATAAAAGTGACTAAATATAATACTAGTAGTAGGGTTAAGATCACCACATGGAAAAAAATGGAATCAAAATGACTAAAGCATATGCATCATATGTAAAAGTAATGAGAAAATGGTAGATTTTTTTTTGTTACATATTCTTTTATATGGATTTATAGAATGGTTTATTGCAAATCTCATATACAAATAAATGGGAACATCTAACTTTGTCAAATCACTTTTTCTCATGGTTTACAAAAAAAATCTTAAAAATCCCTTATGGCATTGCCCTGCATTGTAATCTAGGGAATTTGGATCTCAAGAAATAACATGACTATTTAAGGTATAGATATGAATCTGACACACGTATCCTTTGCAGGTGGTTGTAAGCCTTTAAAGGACAAGCCCCATAGATGTTTAGAGGAAGTTTGCATTGATATATAAAAAGAATGGATATTTTCCAATGGAGATTTTGTTCTAGGCATATGTGGAGGAGGGGATGTATTGTTGTGTGATCCTTCTCATTATTTTATGTTGCATCAACACTATTTACTTCGATTGTTGGTCTTTCACATAGATTACTTACTTGGATTGTTGAGAGGTTACCATCAACAAAGGAACTTAAGAAGGAGCCCATATCTTTTTTATAAAAGTTTATTTATATGATGCGTAGTAGATGATAGTAGAAATATGATAACTATAATTTTTGTTGTGATATTTTATGTTGAAGAAGTAATATTACCAAGTTGGAATCTAAATAGATTGTTTATATAGTAGTTATAGGTCAGATGCTGCCTTACTATGGTGTTCAAGTTCTTGTTATAGAGTTTACTAAGACATAACTATGTATATTGTGATTTCACTCTTGAGTATTCAATATAATGATTTGTTTCTTATTTCACACACACACACACACACACATAGTAAAAACTAGGTGAGTTAGCTTGAGTGGTGATAGCTATTCTTGCAAGTAGGAGGCCTTAGGGTTAAATCCTCAGGTGGCTATGTATAGATTATGTTAGGGCCTCACTCAAGGCCCCAATTGGGTTAGGCTCCGTAACTTGTTTATCCTGTAGCAATGCTTGGATTCTGCATTTTCTATCGCAAATTTATCCCATGGCTATTTTTCGACCTTTTTACCAAAAAAATATTGGCCAAATTCTCCTTTTTCTTCAAAAATGATTAGCCCAAATTCCATGGGATATTTTTTTTTACTCTAAAAATTGTCAAAATTGCCCCAAACTATATAAAATCCTTCGAATTTTGAATATTTTTATGAAATAATTGCCAAACATTTTATGGTTGCACATTTAAGAATTAGTAAGAATCATCAAGGTTTCTAAACTTTGAGAAAATTATGGATCCTTAAAATTTTCCATGTTCTTCGGTAGATGTAGTGAGCACCTAGATATGTGGTAAAAAGTTAACAAACCACAATTAATGTTAACAAAATTATTGGATTTTAAGATATTATAGTTTACTATTATGTATAAAAAATATTGCCAATTTGGTATTGCCCAAGTGGTTATGGGATGGAGCGTTATCCTCCCAACTGAATTTATGATGCTAATTATTTTGTAAAAAATATTCTCAATTTAATATTGCCCACATGGTTATGAGATGGAGCGTTATCCTCCCAGCCCAATTTATGATGCTAAAATATCAGCAACCCCATAAGAGGAAACTAACAACAAATCCCCAACAAAAATTTTGAGGAAGAATTGCGATACTTGATTTTTCACACTGAAATTGGTTAGAGTAGCTACAAGCATGACTGGAAGCTCTTGGATTTTAAAATTTGAACCAAATAATATTAGATTAGAAAGTAAATCAAATATAAATGGGTTCATATCAGATCCAAAACTGTGAAATGAAATCAAATCCCCAGCATCATGTTTGAAGGAGACTTGCGGTAGTTGTTTCTTCACAAAATTAATGAGAACAGCTACAAGCAGTACTGAAAACTTATGAACTTGAAATATTGAACCAATAAATATCAGATCAGATCTAAATAATATCATACTAGATCCATTAAGGTTCATATTAGATCCAAGAGTATGGTGCACCGAGACAGTAGATGCAGAATTTTCTTCTTCTTCAAAATTCTGAATTTTGGTGCATGCAATCCTGCAGGAATTTGCTGGAAGATCTAGATCATGGGATGCGAATGGATCACTTTGGTAATCTGATATTTTTCCCAAAATATCCAAGGTATTAAATATTTTCACACCAGTAGCAACATTAGAGGGAGAGAAATCAAATTTCTCTTCACTTTCGGAAGCAATTACTAGAAAATTTTGCATAGAATTCAAAGGAAAATCATTGGAGGAGGAATTTGTTTCTTTTTCATCTTGAAAAAAATTAGTAGAGAGAGTAGAGGCCAATAATTTTGGATCAGGAACTCTTATGGTGTTGGATGTGCTCTCCAAAGTGCTATTATGATCCTCATCAATCATTCCAAATGTTCTGTCCAATCTTGTCCAGAGATCCTTTGGGAATTCAATAGATCTACTGAGGTAGCACAAGCTATGAGAAAGATCCAGTGTCATTGTTCCAAAATATGCATCACATACATTCATCCAATCATTCTCATTCTCAAATGACTCTTCACCGAGTCCAATAGACACCTCATAGAGACCTTGTCTCTTCAGAGATGCAATCATCTTCATCTTCCATTCTGAATAGTTTGTGAATGGGGTAAGAAGAGGAACTATTGAATACATTCGAAGTTTTACCCGCAATTACACAAAAAGAAAAATTAAGGTCGAATAGCCTGAACATTTCAGGTTTTAATCACACCCAACATAGTTGATCAAGAAATCTTAATCAATAATTCCTTACACAAACGGTGCTGGAAGGAGCAATTTTGCTCAAAAAAATATATCCAGTAGGAGATCTGAGGAGTAGAAGTGCCTTGTCTTACCAAGGCTCTGATACCATATTAAAATTGAGCACATAGATCTATGAATCAACACACAACTCACAAAATATATCACACAATTTTACTAAGGATTTGAAGAATGAAACATTGCAAAAGGCTTGTAGCTATGAATTCTTTCATTAATCAAAAGTAATTGGATAATAATTACAATTAAGTACAATGGTTAAATATCCACAAGCAATTTGATTTCATGTGAGGAAATTCGAATTGATTAGACTCTACTTGACTGAATGGTTAACTGACTTTGTCTAAATCATTATCGGAGGACTAAATGGTTATCTGACCTTGTCTAAATCATTATCGGAGTTCATCGGAGTTCTAAATCACAACTCAAGTGTCTAATTCAGTATTAACTAAAATTAAATGACTGTGGTAGGTGAGGAATGTGCCTCTCTTGCATGTAGCCATGAAAACCTAGTGCTAACTGAATGTAACTGACTCCTAACTAAGCTTGACTAGTCACCAACTAAACTCAACTGACCTGGGTTGGTATCGACACTCCCAGTGGCTCCTAAATTGGAGGGATTGATATAGGAGGCTCCTAAACCAATCCATGTAGGTGCAATCAATGGAAGTAGGCCTCAATTAGTGTTTCCCACACTTTAGTAACTGGAACATGTGCCCCAATTAGGCCAAGTGGACCCAATGGTGCTAGTGACTTGAAAATAGACTGGATGGACTCCTGATTTAGTCATATGACCAAATTAGAAAAGGGAGGATTAATAATCCTAACACATACAAGATAACATGTATGACAAGAGTTTCAAATAGAAACTTCTTTTTATCCCACATAACCAGATTGGACGATTTATAGTTATTTTCAAGACCAAAATAAGATTTCCACCCTCCATTAATCCTTTTCTCAATGCTATAGTTCCAATTGAGGTTGTGATGAATATCAATCCCTAGATACTTGTAAGAAGTCATTTCTTCTAGATTTATGTTATCATAAATAAAATTTGCATAGGTGTCTTTCTTAGATTTTATAATCATGATTTTTGTCTTGTTAATGTTAACATGCATACCCATGTTAGAAAAAAAATATTTAAGAATTCTTAATTGCTTATCGATATCAGAAGGACAACTTGCCATAAGAACAATATCATCCGCATAAAGTAGGAGGATGATAACTATCCCAGCTAAGATTGTATTGGCGCAACCTGCTTCTTCTAAACACTTCTCTAGCTTATCAATATAAATGACAAAAAGGGTAGGGGAGAGGGGGAAACCTTGTTTAACTCCAATATTACAATTTATACTTGTTTTCCACCCCTCATTATTCTTAAACTTGGCAATGACCTTTTCGTATAACCTTATCGCGGAAGCTCTCAACTCAAAAGGAACCTTAAGCTCCTCTAGCCTATTCCACATGTTATTTCTAGGAACTATATCAAAAGATTTTCTATAATCCACAAAGCAACAAAATAGGTGAGACTTATTATTACGACATTCCTATGCAATGAGATTAAGTGTAAGGAGGTGGTCCATGGTTGAATGATTCCTTCAAAAAATTGATTGGCCTTTAGCTCGCTTACCTTCTATTTCTAGCCATCCATTGATATTTTTTATAAGATAATACTATATATCTTAGCCAAGAGAGGGATAATCATAATAGTCCGATGGTTAGAGGGGTCATTTTTGTTGGGCACATGATATGCAAGTTAATTACAGCTAACATACAGAGTGTTCAGTATTTATTGTCAACCTAGGGAAGTCTTTTATTTCAAGGATAACATGCACTATATATTCTTAAACACTGAGTTGATGTAAATAAACAATCCTATTATCTGCTCAGCTAAGCTCATCCCAAGGATCCACTTAATCTAATTTACTCTCTAAAGAATACAGTCACAATTACCTTTTACTGCTCTAATCTAGAAATGAAAGATTCGAGAAATCACATCTAGATTACTTTTGCAGAAAATGAAATATTGTTTACCAAATCATTTAATGATTCACCCAACTGTATTGATCTAATTATTCTAGAAATACAAAAATATAAATTGAATTCAACTATTCTAGAAATTCAAAGTACAGGAATGAAATTCTGCAATTACAAAAGCAAAGGGACAAACTGCGAGAATCTATAGAAACAACAATTGGAAGATCTAGGGATGAACAAGGATATTACAACTACCACATAGTTACATAAGGAGCAATTACCTATATAGTTGACTGTCACACCATACCACTGCAGCTTTCTAAGACATGCAATTAATAACAGACTGTAAATCAAGAACTGTTGCATCTTACTATGAGAAAATGAAACTATCACAGCATCACACAACAGAATAATTAAAATTCCTAATTTAACTAAGCAATCCCTGTGGGAAGGTGGGCCCAGCCTTCACACAGAGATGTTGGAAGTAATGCACATTAAAACATTTAGATTTGAATTAACTCCTTGTATTAAAAAGGGTAGATAAATCACACAACCTCAGTTGCAGCTAATACAATAATTTGGTTAAAGGTTCCACCCCTGGCTCAGAATAGTTCCCCATACTTATACAATGTCAATCATAACATCTTATCCCTATTATTGGGCAACCATGAAGATCTCTGATCTTTAGGCGGCCTTAATTACAACAACTATTATAGCCGTGGTAGGATGAGGGTAGGAAATATAGGGAAAATGTTAATTGAACTAGAAATAATGATGATCCTATTCGATTGAGAAGATATCCCGTAGATCACAACTATTTTCGAGCAGTGGCACACTGTTTCCTTCCAGATCTATTGCATTCTGTTACAGCTACCCTTGTATAGATTTGCATGGAATAATACATTGGGACTACGTTCTTAGGGAAAAGGTAGGATAGTTGACGATCAACTTAAGCAATGAATGTTCATCCTTCCCTTAGCATGTTCAGCCTGCTACACCTGCATTCTCTATATCTCGAAATACCTTTATAAACCATCATATGTTAGCATATTTGAAGGTATAGAGCCTTGATTACCACAATCCTAAGCATTAATAAAATAAGACAATAACTAACCATACCTTTGTGACTTAAGGGGAAAAGTGAGGGAAAAACATCTGTTTAGCATGTGCAATAGGGTAGGATAAGGCAAAAAGAGGTAGATAAGGATTGTAAAAAGGGGGCCATTTCTGGGCCCAACATCTCCTCCCAACTATCCTATTGCATGTCCTTATGCAACAACCTCCATTATTCTAAATCTTAATCTTGCACTATGCTTTGTTCATAGAGAGAAGAAAAGTTATAGGGGAATTCAGACGTTCCTTCTGTTTCTATAAACCCCTTATGAACAACCCAATATCTCCAACATTTCTGCTCTTCTTCCCTGGTCAATGAGAAATCCTCCCTGTACGGTTTTGCCGGGCACCAGATGAGAGGAAATTTAAATTTCAGTCCCAACCAATCAACCCCACATTCCCTTATACATCTGACATAACTCTCAATCCTAGAAAGTGATTGTTCAAAATTTCTGTAACAATAGGGGTCCCTATTTTTGAGTGCTGGAGAGGCAACCTGCCATCTGTGCTTACTTCCTTCCAAAGTTGTTTTTTGATGTATGGAAATCTGGATGGTACAAGTAGAAATAACCCCTTCCTATAGTTCCATTATATGCTGAGTCTGGATGGGGCATGAAAGTAGACTCTGGTGTTGAGCAAGGGGAAGACGAGGATTTTGAGGCTCACTTCGGATCCACATATTAGAGTGGGCTTCATTGTGAGAAAAGGCTTGGAAATACCTTTCCCACTGAACATGATTTCTCACAGAAGAAGCAAAATCCCTCAGCTAAACATCGCCTGAAAAAGGAACAGGATTCAAATGGCGGTCCAAAGGACAAGCCATCTCATGCAAATACAGCTCACACAACAAATTTTGGTCCTCAAAATTACTTCTTAGAAATGTTTCCAAGAATTTTGCTAAGGTTGCAATCTCATATGTCTTCCTTCTTTCATAGCCCTTAAATTAAACCAAATAAATTGTTTGAATAAAAATACAGGGTAAGAGGAGGAGGGTACCCTGGTGCCCAGTAATTCCTGAGAAAGAGCATACATCTGGTATTTTTCTACCTGCATAGATTTGAACTTCTTCAGCTCCCTCAGCTCCTTCTGTAGCTCTTCTTCATAGTGTTTCTGGGTCATGAGTTCTTCTACCCATTTTTCCTTCAGTCCCCTGATAGTCTTTCTATGTTCAGCGAGGGGAACCATCCCTTCTTGGTAGATTTCCACCTAGCTTCTCCACTTCCTTACTTCCATTCTCAAGATTGAGATCTCTTCTGTAGGATTCAGAGTTTCTTCTTCTTCAAGATACTCCTCATCATCGGAATCGAGATTAATAAAATTTTGAAGGGGTTCAGTCAACACCTTAGTCCCCTGATGTGTCACATTGGACATTCTGTACTTATGAAGTTACTTTTGGGGGTGCTGGTTCTTGTGTAACAACATCCCTTCCTGAAATTTCTTCTGCAACAAATCCAGCCATCGGTATTCCTGAAACAACTCCTGGAGGTGTTGGTTCTTGGGTAACAGCATCCTTTTTCTTGGGTTCTCCTATGGCAACTTTAGTAGCTGATTGTGAGGATATTGGTTCTTGTGGGAGAACTTCCTCCTCAAATTGAGTATTCTTATCTACCTGATTATTAGTTGCAAATTCAACAAGGGAATGTAAGACTGTTGGTTCTTGTGTGACAACACCCTATTCTTCTTTTTCCTCATGCTGCTGGGATTGTATGTCCTCTTCAATATGAAGTTGTTCCTCAAGGATTTCAGTATCACCTGAGGATTGTGATTGACCTTGTTCATCTTGACCTAAGTCCACATAAGGGATGATATCCAATTCCGGGTTGGCTTCTTGTTGCATCCTGAGAGTCTCTACTACAATTTTCAAGGATGCTGGTTCTTGTGTAACAACATTCTGGTTTACTTCTTCATCTCCCTGTTGTCATTCCATTTCTAATATATCGATGTCATGAGACAATTCAAGAGTCATAGTACAAATTTCTTCATTGAATTCCATAATGTTTTCAATCCCTGATTCTTCTTCCCTCATTTGGACGGCCACTTGAACAAGAACATTCAAGGATGCTGGTTCTTGTGTGTCAGCATCCTATTCTACCTCATCATTGTTTTGTTGTTGTGGTTACATCTCTATTATTTCTGTGTCATGAGAGGGCTCAGGGGTCATAGTGAAATCTTCCTCCACAAAATCAGGAATAACCTCATCCTCTGGTTCCTCTGTCCCAAGTTTAGTGGTAATTTCAACCGAAATATTCAAAGATGTTGGTTCTTGTGTGACATCATCTTGATCATCTACAACTTCCTTTTCTTGGATTTTCCCTTGGGGAGTCTCACCGTCTTTCCAATTAGGTTGTCCCTGTTCTTCCACAGCTGTAGGTACAGACTGCTGTGTTGTAAGGGTACGAACTATAACCTTGTATCCCGACTCATCAAATATTTCTCCACATGTAGGACAGACCACTCTTTCTTCCTCATTGCCAGCCTCAACAAGAATTGATCCTTCTAGTTGGTCTGCAGCCTCAACCAATGTGTGCAGCTTCCTTTCAATCTGTTTTTTGCACACTTCCTTCCAATTTTCCAATTCTTTTCAGAATGCTTGTACTTTCTCTTTTAATAGCCTATTTTCAAACAGAATTCCTTCAATTTGAGGTTCTTCTGTGACTGGTTCCTATGGGGCATCAATTGGTTTGGGTCTAAGAATGGGGAACTTAATTTACGCTTCTAAGGTTGCCCATCTTTACTTTGCTGCTTCTGCTACTGTGATTGACCTAGTTCTTTTCTGTCTTATTGGTGGTGATGCCTTTATTTCATCCTTTGATCTCCTCCTTTTTCTCTATGGTGCTGGAGTTTCTAATTTCACTACTGAAGTGGAAGGGATATCCCCAGTTCCAACATTTTCCTATTCTTCGGGATGTTCTTCTTCAATGAGGGTTCCTCCCCATTCAAGGGAATATTCAATGGTCACCATCTTAGTGTTTTATTTTGTTATCATAGCTCTAACATATTCGGTTTCAACTGTCATAGTATCTAATGCTTCTCCAATTTGAACCTCTGTTGTCAGAGCTGCCCCAATATTTAGTCTTTCCACAGGATTTTCTTGTACATCCCCTCCCAATTGTTCTACTTGTTCTCCTAACTGATCCTCTGATCCAGTCTCATATCCCCCCCCCAACTAAATTGGAGGGGATCCGAACCTCCTGTTTCTCTACATTCCCCCCCAAATGTGGATTTACCGACTCTTCTTGGTTTTGAATAGGCCCCATGACTACAGGTACTTCCATTTCCTCTTCTATTGGGACACTGGGTAGAAGAATGGGTTCCTAAACTTGAGCTGTGAATTGCTCCTAGGTTTGGTTGTGTTGAGGAAGGGTCTGTAAGATTATTAATTTAATGAGGCCATGGTGGGTAAGTGAAGAGAGTGGATGCTTAGCAGCTCAGACAAACCCAACCATATGATGTAAATCATTGAATAAATAGAATTGAATGTTTAGCAAAACCTTGTGATGGAGATGAGATAATAAAGGAAATTCAGAGTGATAGACTATTTGATACCTACCTTCACAGGTGATATACTTCTTGATAAAAATTGCTAGTTGATTCCATGGGTGTGGCAATGACTGTAATGCTATCCCCCCTTGTGATGGTTGAATGTGCTCCCCTTCCCTGAGAAAATCCTGTACTACTGCTGGATTGGGGGTTCTTCGTCCAAACCAAGCTCTACCCACCTGGGGAAGACCAGTGACCTCAACCACTATGTCTTTAGCCACTATGTCTTCAGAGACTTCAATACGCAATCCCCAAACCTCTAAGTGGGTTTCTGTAAGATTCAAGGCGAACTGTAAAGCTGTTTCACAGTGAAATCCATTTAGGCATTGAAAAAATTCAGTCCAACCCGCAGCTTGAAAGATAGTGAAAAATTCATCATTTCATCTGAGTTATCACATGTTTGAAGGTTCATACCCAGCTGGAATACCCATGTTTGTCCACCTTCAGAGGTATGTTGTAGTCCGACAAATTACAGATTCCGACAATGGAGGTTGAAGCACAGAGTATGCATGAACAACTGAGAGTGGAGTTGGGTAAATTCAGAAAGTTTCAACACATTGGATTAGTTGGAATTTCATCCCAAATTAGGAAAGGTGGAGGTTATTAGGTAACATATTTAGTCATTAAGTCGCACGAGTGGAGAGCTACCGATGTGATAATGATTAATATTGTCAGATCCCGCTAATACTTAATTAAGTAGTTAATCAAAGCCATACCTTTGAAAATATGCGATGGATGATGTCCTTTGGAGAATAGTAGAACATGTGATGTACAGTCATTACAAAAGCTGTACTCATGTGATTTGCAGTCATTAAATACAATCATTATTACAGGGGTGCTGTAATAACCTTTTCCATCGATGAACCAAAAGCCATTGTGTTAAAATGGTCGAAAACATGATGAGTGTTGGAGTATGAGTCAAATTGTTGTCATCAGGAATAAGAGCCATATCTGGAGGAGTTGCTAACCGCAGTTGCAAATAGTTCTGGCAATAACAGAGGAGTCACAGCCGCAAATCATAAAGAAATCATATAGTTCAGCATAGTTGCGGCCTCGGATTATAGAAAAATCAGCTAAATGTAGTGGAGTCGCAGCCGCCAGAAAAGGTGTCACAGCTGCCGAAAAAGGATGTCGCAACTGTCAAAAAAAGATGTCACAGCTGCCACAAAAAGGTGTCACAACTGCCAGAAAAGGTGTCACCGCTACCAAAAAAAGGTGTCGCAACTGCCAGAAAAAGGTAAAAAAGGCGTTAGTTTAACAGAATTTGACGTGTTGCATCTGCCAAAAAAGATGAAAAATGGACAAAAGTAAAATAGTGTTGCAGTTGCGCGGAACAAAATAAGGGTGGAAGTTTTATGGTGTTGTAGATGCGCAAAACGAGATAACGGGGAAAGTTTTACGGTGTTGTAGCTGCGCAAAATGGGATAATGGTGGAAGTTTTACGGTGTTGTAGCTGTATAGAACAGAATAAGGGTGGAAGTTTTATGGTGTTGCAGCTACGCAAAACAAGATAAGGGTGGAAGTTTTATGGTGTTGCAGCTACGCAAAACAAGATAAGGGTGGAAGTTTTACGGTGTTGCAGCTGCAACAAATTTATTCAAGGAATTTTCTTCTAGTGCAATGAGTTACAGAAAAACGACACTGGTCACCAGGTGTTTTCCTACACATTTCATAAATTAAAAAAAAATGGATCAAGTGCAAAAGAAAACAAAAGAAAAAACAAACAATTTATTTATGTACAAGAATTCATATGAGATTTACAACGATTAAGTAAAGATTTACAGGGGCAGAAAAAAATTCCTGCCCTTGTGCTAGCTGGTAGTCTGGATCAGCTACAATCTGTGATGTAAATCTATCCTTTGAAATGGGCTGATGGTACAGTTGCAGCCTGTGACTATTAGCAAATAATGGTGCACGCTTCTCATCAATGGTTGACAGGTGAACTGTACCATTATCAAATACTCTGTCTACTAGGTATGGACCCAGCCATCTTCTGCGTAGTTTGCCCTTGAAGTCTCTTTTGAATACTGAATCATATAATAGTGCCCAGTCTCCCTCACATAATACTTTCTTCTTGATGAATCGGTCGTGCCAATTGGACCTCTGTTGCTGGATTATTGTAGTATGATCTACAACGGCTAACCGGTTCTCGTCAAGTTCATTCAATTGACTCAATCTCCTCTTCTGGGCTTCAGTTACATCTAGGTTTACCTCTATGGCTGTCTTCAAATTCTTAATCTCAAATTCAATTGGGAAGACGACACTTTTCCCATACACCAAGTCATAAGGAGAGAACCATGTAGTGTTGCGCCAAGTGGTACGATATGCCCACAATGCTTCCAGAAGTCTATTAGCCCAATCTCTACGATGGCTCTTGACCGTCTTGGTAAGGATAGATTTAATGAATTTGTTAGTGCTTTCCACCTGGCCATTGGCTTGGGGATGGTAGGGTGAAGCTATCCGGTGCTGAATATGGTACTTCCATAGCAGAGCTTCAAATTGATGCGACACAAACTGTGGTCCTCCATCGGTAACCACTTCCTTGGGTACCCCAAAATGGGTAAAGATTTCACTATACAGGAAATCAATCACATCCTGGTCATTGGCTTTCACCAGAGCCACAGCTTCTACCATTCTGTCATGTAGTCAGTATAGACCAAGATGTAGGCTTTTTGCTTGGAATGAGGGCTAATAGGACCAATAAAATCTAAAGCCCACCAATCAAAGGGTTCAACCACTAATTGTGGTTGAAGAGGCATTTGATCTGTAACGAACATAAAATATATAAATATTAAAAATAATATTAATAGATAATTATTAATTAATAATTAATCATTATGAAAGAGTCATGACTATAGGTTGGAAAGTCACGAATGGACGTATATAAGTCCGACCATTGTAAATGTATCATATCTATTCTATCATCAATTTATATATTATTATGGCTTATTTAATATTCCAAGTCTTTTGGTAATATTATTTCTGTAAGTGAATAAATATTCGCTTCAAGTGGTATCAAAGTCTCGTTGGCTAGATTCGGGCCTTTGGCCATTTTATCGGCTTTTAGCCATTATTCCAGGTTTCTTGAATTCGGTCTTTGACCATAAAAATAGAGAGTAAAAGGAAAAAAAGTGAGACATAAAATGATAAAAAGTAAAAAGAAAAAGAAAAAAAGGAAGAAGTAAAAATAAAAATTAAAAAAAGAGAAGAAGGGAGAATATTCCATAAAAAAAGGAAAGAAGAAAACAAATGCCGTGGTTTTATAAAAAAAACCCTTGGTTTTATTAACAAACCAACTCACATCTTAATTAAGTTATTTACTTATTGAAAGGTTATTGGATATTAAATAATAACTCATACCTTAATTAGGTTGATTTTAGTCTTTAATTCTCTCTATTAAATAACATAAAAGCTAGAAGTGCATAAAGAAGTGAGATTTGAACTTGGGTGGGGAAGTTAACAATCATTCTTCTCAACCACCTAATCTACACACAATCCACAAAGAAGTTAAGCTAAATCAAAAGGTTAACCAACATGGAGATCCAAGTGCCTTGTTAATATTATTATTATATTTATGAAAAAATATTATTAATATTAATAATTGTAATAATTACAATTATTATTTAATACAAAAAAAGAAAGAATACCATTATTATTCAAGAATTTGAAGTCAAAGACCCTGCTATCATAGAAAAATTCGAAGACCATTTATTGCCAAAGAAGTCAAAGGAAGATCAATTATCATCGAAAGTCGAAGACTATTCACCTTCAAACACAAAAATGGAGTCTCATGGTGACAAAAAAGGAAGATTCCAGAAGATCGACTCAAAGGTAGCCATTGACATTCTAAAACTTGAAGGGATTATTCAAAGCAAGCCTATTAGCATCACTATTTTCCCAACCAACGAGGAAAATCACATTAACGTCAACTTGGCAAATCAATTACTCGTCCTAGAACTAAGTATAATCGCAAAGAAAGATAAATATGGTGGGAAGCAATATGCTATTAGGGACTTAGAACTGACAATTGATGAGTATAAGTTCACATCCCAATTCAATGTTACGAGTATTTATCTAAATGAAGTTGACATCATTCTCGGCTTGTTGTGGATGGAAACATTGGGAGAAATCATCTTAAATATGAAGAAAAAGTTTTTAACATTTCCATATAAGAAGAAACAAATCAAACTGCAAGATGTTTCAATGAAATCGGATTCCGAGGATGTGTCATCTGAAGATTTCAAAGACATTTCGAAGATGATTTCACAAGAAGATCAAAAAACAAGACAAAAGATGCAGAAAGAATTCAACAAAGTCATCAAGGACAAAGAAGAAGAGATATCTCGTTTAAGAGATCATAATCAGAAGCTGCTCTTTCAAATCAAGAAGGCGATATATAGGGCACAGGACCATCAAAAGATAGAAGAGGAAAATAAAGATCTACAGAAGAAACTATTATAGCTTCAAGACGATGCGAAAAAGCAAGAAGAAACGATCAGGAATCTTAAGAATGCTAAATATTTAGTCGGAAACAAGTTGGTGCACATTCAGAAGAGGACATCAAAACTTTTGGGCTCAAAAAAACAATTTAAGGAAACCAAATCAAATACAAATCCAGTCATCAATATAGATAAAAAAGAAGTCAGTCCAACAAATGAGCAAACAATAAAAACTCCTTATCGACACCATAACTATAAAAGTAATTTTGACCAATGATAGGGTCAAAATGTACATAAACAGAGAGGTTACGATGTCAAATGTGAAGCAACACAAAATATACAACCTAAACAAAAAACAAGAAGTTTTATCCAGCAAGGAGACCAATAGGAAGCTTGGATGAAAGTAAATCTTAGATGGATCAATCCCGAGGAAATGTGACAATTCAGTTCAGGGATTCATAAATTATATCACCATGTCTCATCAAGTGTCAAAGTTACAAGTTCAGAGAGACATGGAAAGACGTTATTCATAACTGAGAAGTCCTTCACTAAACAAGCTTTGAGGACAAAGCTTCCCTTAAGGGGAAGGCAATGTAATGAACATAAAATATATAAATATTAAAAATAATATTAATAGATAATTATTAATTAATAATTAATAATTATCAAAGAGTCATGACTGTAGGTTGGAAAGTCACGAATGGACATATATAAGTCCAACCATTGTAAATGTATCATATCTATTCTATCATCAATTTATATATTATTATGGCTTATTTAATATTCCAAGTCTTTTGGTAATATTATTTGTGTAAGTGAATAAATATTTGCTTCATTATCTAATCTATTGGGTTGGCCTATCCACTGGAAGCTGTCACAAGACTAAACATATCTTTTTTCATCCCTAAAAAGGGTTGGCCAATAATAGCCCATTCTTAGCGCTTTGTTTCCTGTCCTTCTATCTGCAAAATGCCCCCCACAAGGCTCATCATGGTAGGCCTTCAAAATATGGAATATTTAATATTCTCTTAAACACCTTCTAATCTCAAGATCAAGGCTTGTGTAGAAGAGCTGACCATTTACCCAACAATACCTAGCACTTTGCTGAATAATTTTCTTTTTTTCTCTTTTGGACAAATGTGCTGGAAGCTTTCCTATAGCCAAGTAATTAGCAACATCTGCGTACCAAGGGGAGTGAGATGAAACTGCAAATAAGCGTTCATCTGGAAAAGAGTCCTCAACAGGCAAATTATCGTCACTGTTAGTGAAACGGGATAAGAAATCAGAGACAACATTTTCTCTTCCAGGTTTGTCTATAATAGTAATATCAAACTCCTGTAACAATAAAATCCATCTAGTCACCCTATCCTTAGTAACACTGGGTTTATTCATTAGGTATTTAATGGCAGAGTGGTCACTGTGCACAAATGTAGGATATTCAGTGATATAATGTCAAAATTTGTTAATGGAGTAAACAATGGATAAGAACTCCTTCTCGGTGAAAGTATAATTCAGCTTAGCAGGGGCTAAGTTTTTACTAATATAATAAATTGTATAAGGTATTTGGCCATCGTGCTATCCTAAAACTGCTCCAATGGCAATATCAGAAGCATTTGAAGAAATGTGAAAGGGAAGGGTCCAATTGGGTCCTCTTAAGATGGGAGCTGTGGAAAACTTCTCCTTAAGATTAACAAACACTGTCTGGCATGCTTCATTCCAAACAAATTTCACTTCCTTCATTAATAGTGAAAACAAAGGAGAGGCAAGTTTGGAAAAGTTTTCTATAAATCTTTGGCAATATCCAGCATGTCCTAAGAAACTTTGCACTTCTTTTTGAGCTACAGGAGTAGGTATATTTTTTATTACCTTGATTTTTGAGGGATCCACCTGGATGCCATCAGCAGAGATGAAATGCCCCATTAATACTTCTTCACTCATCATCATATGGCACTTTTTAGTGCTTAAAGTGAGATGGGTTTGTTCAGAGCGAGTTAAAACCTTTTCCAAATTTTTCAATGCTTCTTCAAAATATTTTCCATAAGGAGTAAAAACATCCATAGAAATTTCCATACTATCATTAACTAATTCTGAAAATATGCCAACCACAGCTCTTTGAAATGTTGTTGGTGCATTACACAAGCCAAAGGGAAGCACTCTGTATGCAAACGTTCCCTAGGGATAGGTGAAGGTAGTTTTATCTTTGTCTTCAGGAGCAATCTGGATTTGATTGTACCCACTAAACCCATCCAAGAAGGAGAAGAAATTTTTCCTCGATAAGGTGTTGAGTACTTGATCGATAAAAGGAAAGGGAAAATGATCTTTTTGTGTTGCCTTGTTCAGCTCTCTATAGTCCACACAGACTCTCCATTTACCATTTTTATTGGGTACTATTACAAGTGGGGACACCCACTTGTTGTCTGAAATGGGATATATAAATCCTACTTCCAAGAGTTTCTGAATTTCTTCCTTCACAATGTCCCTAAGATTGGGGTTCATTCGTCGTTGAGGCTGGTACACAGGCCAGGTGTCACTTTTAATATAAATATGATGGGTGCATAGGTTAAAGGGGATACCCCTCATGTCTGTGTACTCCTAGGAAAATGCCCCTTGTGTTTTTTTAAGAGACTGATCAGGTGCTTCTGTTCATCTAGGGAGAGACTTGGGTTAATATTCAGGGGTTTTCCAAACTCTACTTTGACAGGAATACTTTTCGAATTTTTTAATACTGGAACTATATGAGTGTCACTGACTAATGATTCTTCTGTGAGATTTTCTTGTTCCTTCTCACCTAGAGTAATATTCAGGATTTGATAAATTTATTTATTGACCAAATTGGGTTCACTGATGAAATTATTAATAACATCGTCTTCAGTTTCATCCTTAAAGGTCAAAGCCTTCCCTATCATTAATAATGGCTGAATTCTCTTTTCTTCCTCTCGCTCCATCCATAAAGGAGTTTTAGCTTCTAAGCTCGGTTGAGTTGGAGGATAGAGAGTGAGGTTCTTTATCTCAGTGCCATCTGATATGGTCTTAGAACCAGATCAGCAGCTAATGCAAGCATCAGCTTTAGCTAACAAAGGCCTTCCGAGGATCAATGGGCGTCGTTCTAGCTGCGACTTAGGTTGTAAAACCAAGCAGTCGGTAGGGTACTCCCAAGAATCAACTGAGCTGATGAGATCATCCAAAATTCCTTCAGGTTTAATAGTGGATCTATCTGCCAGTTCTAAAACAGTAGGGGTTGGCCTGCGATTAGTGATCCCAAGTTTTCTTACAGATTCAATAGTCATAACATTAATTGTTGCTCCTAAATCTACCAGTATGTTGGGTATCTGTGTATGCCCAATCTGCATAGTGACAGTGGGATTCCCAGGGCCGTCATATTTGGAAAAAAGGTTTTTTCCCATTATTAATGCAAATAAAGTCCCTATGACATGAGCAGTGGGAGGATCCCTGGGTTTCCTTCTTGGTTTCCTTGTGCACAGATCCCGAATAGTTCTAGCATAGATAGGTACATATTGAAGAGCTTGAAGGAGGAGAATATAAACATAAATATTTTTGAACTCTCTTAAGAGGTTAAACTGAGGTTGTCCCACTACCTTTGGTAACATTAATCTTTCAGGGTACGGTGGTTTCCTAATCAGCTAGGTAGGCTATGTGTCACTAGATATATTATTCTGCGTTTCAGCTGACACATTAGTGAGATATTCAGCATCTTCAATGATGGGGGTCGTATTAGATAGATGTTGTGGGTTCACCCCTTCTTCATGCATAGGGGATGAAACATCTTCAATGATAATAGGCTGTACTACCTTTCCTGATCGTAAGCAAATATCGTTGCAGGGCACAAGAGTAAAGGAGTAAGCAGGCATGTTAACAATCTCAAATTGATGAAATGCTTTATTATTTGGGTTAGGATTAGGTCGAGCAGGTAGCTGAGGTCATATCAACATATTGGGAGTAGTATTGTTCTACAATTGTAGCTGCAACTGCGGATAAGGCTAAGGGTATTGAGGAGGGTATTGCTATTGAGAAAATGGTTGATGTGGAGGTTGTTGAGGAAACTGGTTCCCTGGATGGAAATTCCTCCATCCAAAAGACCAAGAAGTTGGTTGGTGTGGTGGCTATGGTGGCTGAACCCAAAGGTTCTAGGAGTTAAAATTTTGCATTGAAGGTTGAGAGGGGTACCATTGAGGATTTGAATAAGATGAAGGGAATTATGTATTCATGTGCTGCATATTATTCCAATTATTCATGTTGTTTGAAAATGGAAATGAGTTTGGAGTCATACCTTGATTTCGAGGCTACCAGGGCTTCTTTTGTGCAATAAAGTAGGCTGGTTCCACCTCTAGAGTTGATGCCTGCAGAACAACCTTCCCTTGGGGTAGTGACAGGCACTCTTTTGTGTCATGGTTCAGCTCGCACAGCTAACACAATTCTATGTTGTCAAGTGGGAACTCCTTCAGAGGGTGGTTCTTTCAACATCGAGGATAGAACATACCTAGCGTGAGATCCTCTACTGCTTATTTCTACTTTGCCCTCAGGATGTCTATTTCCAAGGAGATAGAGCTCATCATTTCTATTTTGAAATTTTCAAGGAGGTTGCCTATCTCTGCATGGGTAGCTCCTCCATTAGATGACTTCTGAGTTCTGTCAAAGACATCACATTCTAGTTTGTTCTATTTGTCCCATTTGTTATTCCTAGAAGATCCCATGGAGTACCTTTTACACAATTCCACAATTTTCTCGAAAGACTCCTTGGAGATATGCCCCTTTCCTAATAGGTTTAACATATATAGGTAATCATCCCTAGTATCACAAAGTAGGATTATTTTGAGCATATCTAACCCCATATTCATTTGTCCAGCTCTCTGCACATTATATAAGAGCCTCTTGACAAAGTCTTCCAGACTTTCATCATCATTTTGTACCATTTAAAACAGTTTTTCTCTCTTGTCCTTGGTATTGCAATACTCATGATATTTCTCCAGGAACACCTGCTTCATTCTGTCCCAATTAGTGACAGTTCCACCTCCTAGGATCATAAACCAACGCAATGCATTGTCCTTTAGAGTGGCAGGGAAGAGTTTTAGATTCTGTGCGTTGGTGGTGTAATCATAACTGCGATAAAGGATATCAAATTCAAACAAAAATTCATCTGGATCCTCTGCCACTTTTCCATAAAAGCAGGGCAACACCGACGGTGATATGTTTTTCATAGGGGCTATCCCTTCTTGCTACTGAATTGGGAAATGAAGTGTAGCCACCATCCCTTCAGGCAGGGAATTACCTTCATTTTGATGATTTTCTCCCATTGCCTCTTCCCCTTCGGATTTGTGTCTGTTAGTCATCTCTTCTTATGTTTTCTCCTCTTCGTTCTTCCACTGATCAACGAATTTATGATGGAACAGTGTCCACTCTTCCTCAGGTACAACCTTCCTGTTAATGTGATAGATTAGATCTCGATCAGTAGAACCTGCAGTAGTAACTATGTCCTCCTCTGCAGGGATATTCTAGGGTGTTGCAGCTGCTCATGTGTTCTCCACTATAGAACTTGACGCTAGCACTCCAGGATTGGCAGGGATTCTTCTGATAGGTGTTTCCTGATAGCGAGCCCTGGTAGAAGAATTGGTTCTATCAACCAGATTGTCAATGAATGTTCTTCTCCCCATTTCTGGACCTCGCCCACGACCTTGACCACCTGCAATGTTAGTGTTTTGTGGGGTTTTGGGATTTGTAAGATGGTCATGGTTCACCCTTCTTGTATTCATGCAACCCAAATCATTCCAACGAAAAAAATGAAGGATACTGAATAGAAACAATTACAGGATGCAACTATGATAGTGTTTAATACTTATCCTCCTCGACAACGACGCCAAAATGTTGGGCACCTGATATGCAAGTTAATTATAGCTAACATACAAAGTGTTCAATATTTATTGTCAACCCAAGGAAGTCTTTTATTTCAAGGATAACATGCATTATATATGCTTAAACAATGAGTTGTTGTAAATAAACAATCCTATTCTCTCCTCAGTTATTCTCATCCCAAGGATCCACTTAATCTAATTTACTCTCTAAAGAATACAGTCACAATTACCTTTTACTGTTTTGATCTAGAATTGAAAGATTCGAGAAATCATATCTAGATTAATTTTGCAGAAAATGAAATCTTGTTTACCAAATCATCTAATGATTCACCTAACTGTATTAATCTAATTATTCTAGAAATCTAGAGATATAAATTGAATTCAGCTATTCTAGAAATTCAAAGTACAGGAATGAAATTATGCAATTACAAAAGCAACGGGAAAAACTGCGAGAATCTATAGAAACAACAATTGGAAGATCTAGGGATGAACAAGGCTGTTACAGCTACCACACAGTTACATAAGAAGCAATTACCTATACAGTCGACTATCACACCATACCACTGCAGCTTTCCAAGACATGCAATTAATAACACACTGTAAATCAAGAACTGTTGCAGCTTACTATGAGAAAATGAAACTACCACAACATCACACAACATAATAATTAAAATTCCAAATTTAACTCAGCAATCCCCGTGGGAAGTTGGGCCCAGCCTTCACACAAAGATGCTGGAAGTAACGCACGTTAAAACACTGAGATCTGAAGTAACTCCTTGTGTTAAAAAGGGCAGATAAATAACGCAACCTCAGTCATAGCTGATACAATAATTTGGTTAAGGGTTCCACCCCTGGCTCAGAATAGTTCCCCATACTTATACAATGTCAATCATAACATCGTATCCCTATTATTGGGTATCTATGAAGATCTTTGATCTTCAGGCGTCGTTAATTACAACAACTGTTACAGCCGTGGTAGGATGAGAGTAGGAAATATATGGAAAATGTTAATTGACCCAGAAATAATGATGATCCTATTCAATTGAGAAGATATCCCGCAAATCACAACTATTTTCGAGCAGTGGCACACTGTTTCCTTGCAGATCTGTCGCATTCTGTTACAGCTACCCTTGTACAGCTTTGCATGGAATAATACACTCAGCCTGCATTCTTTGGGAAAAGGTAGGATAGGTGACGATCAGCTTAAGCAATGAATGTTCATCCTTCTCTTAGCATGTTCATCCCACTACACCTGCATTCTCTATATCTCAAAATACCTTTATAAACCATCATATGCTAGCATATTTGAAGATATAGAGCCTTGATTACCACAATCCTAAGCATTAATAAAATAAGACAATAACTAACCATACCTTTGTGACTTGAGGGGAAACATGAGGGAAAAAAATCTATTTAGCATGCGCAATAGGGTAGGATAAGGCAAAAAGAGGTAGATAAGGATGGTAAAAATGGGGCCATTTCTGGGGCCAACAATTTTTATCACCACTTTTGAAAATAGGAATAATGAGGCTTTAAGTCAAGGTAAGGAAACCTTTGCTTGACCGTTAGATTAAATATTTTTTGGATGTGCAGGATGAGGACAGACCCTCCAATTTTTAAGATTTCTGCTTGGTATCCTTCAATGTCTTTGGATTTTCCATTTGCTAAGCGCTTAAAACCAAAATCTATGTCTTCTAATGAGAATAATTCTTTTCTTGTAAGAAGGGTTTGAATGTTATCTCTGGTATATGAGGATTCAGAAATCATTTTAAGATAGGAATTCCAATCTTTTAAAGCAATTTTGTTGTCTTTTTTGGTTTTGAAAGTTGAAATTTAACTCCAGAATTTCTTAGGAGCCACCTTGGAGAGGTGTAGGATATTTTCGTGCATTTTACTTAGATAATGTCTTTTTTTTTCTTTTAATTAAGGCTTCGTAGTTATTTATATTGCCAATTTTTATTGAAACTGTAGTAGCTTACTTAATTTCTTTTCTCACATCTTTACACTCTTCATCATACCAAGGGTTGGTTCTACTACTGATCATTTTTGTCGAGACATAAATAGAGAACTTATTAATGGATGACAAGAGGGTTGTAGCAAAATTATGGTAGATATTTTCTATATCCTCCATGCTAGATATAGGAATCAATCCATTTTTTAGATTATGGAGAAAAATGCCATATTTATTTTTATCGAAGATCAAGTGCTTTTGGAAATGATAAAAGTTTCCTCTTGGGGATCGCTATACATGGAAATACTGAGAGTTATAATTAAAGGCATATGATCATATTCAAGCTCATGGTTATTGAAGATGTTTAAATCTATTAATTTTGTGTATATAGGGATATCAAATATAAAATAATCTACCACACTACTTCCAAGCCCATGGATAAAAGTCATTTGTCTATATTTTGGCCATTTTGTGAGACCATTGCAAATGATAAGATCTTGAGCACTACAAAATTTGACCAACTCAGACCCAAATTTCACCTAGATCTTTAAAACTCCTTTTGTACCTGTTATCTATCTCAAGGTCTTCGCCTAACCAAATATGATTAGGGACGTTGGAATAATTGTTTAAAAGAATAGCTTGTTTACTAGAAGTTTGAGCATTGAAGTCACCCATCAAAAGGATATTTCCTTCCTTCCTTAAACA
>LPNX010567839.1:2530-14929 GCA_001517045.1 Pseudotsuga menziesii
CTTTTAAGTTCTTCCCAAGCTTGCCTTTTGCTTGTGAGCTTACTATCGAGAGATGGAGGATTGAGGTGGTGGAGGCCCAAGTGGGGGATTCAGTTTCTTCGATTCGCACATGTGCCGATAGAGGTTGTATCCATTGTAATATTTGATTTTATATTAATAGAAATGTATTTTCCTATCCAATAATGTATGTTTGAATGAATATTTTATCTATGGATGATTTCAAATGCTTATACATTGTTGATTATATATGCTAGAATAGATCTAACACCAATATATATAGTATGCTTTTCTTGTTTACTTGTTGTTGAGGAAGTGATTTATCAATTCAAGCTGAAGTTGGAAAGCTCAATGGGCATCTACTTCAACCGCTTAGAATAAGGTACGAGGTTTGATCCTTTAGTGTTAGATATTTGATTTCTATTACATATTGGAAAGAATTGATTTATGGAGTCAAGCTGTCTGTTGTGGTACCCCAAGCCATAGTAATTTCTCTCCGTAACAGAATTGGCGACTCTGCTGGGGAGTTCCTAGTAGTTGTCCTTTGGGGGTTTTCTATCGGCATTCAATGACTTTGAATTGCTCTTTTTCTCTTGTTTCTGTGTTGGGTTTGGGGGCATGTTTTCCTGATAGTGTCTGATTGGTGTGAAGTTTGTCTCAGCTTGTCTGTTTGCCTTTATTTTTATGCACCTTTCTTCCTGTACGCGAGTTTTAGACTCACAATCGCGTATATATGCGGGTTTCACTGTTATTTCTGTGTACACATGCGGGTTTACTGTGAACAATTGCGTATGCCCTTAGTTTTTCCTTCTAGAGGAAGTTGGATGGTTTCTAGGTGAACTTTAATGATTGTTGAGTCTCCTTTGATACTCCTAGAGTCTGTATACACCTTTATTTCTGATTAGAGATGGGTTTTTTTTTTAGGGTAAAATTTATTTTTTGAAGAATGTTCTTGTCATTGCATTTTTTATTTTTTGTTTTGGGATTAGTGCATTAGATTTCTTTTACCTTAGTAATTTTCTTGAGTGCTGCTTGAATGTGCTTGCAGAGTCTGGGGGTTGTAGAGTCATTCTTTTGCTTTAATATCTCATTTTTATTTCAAAAAATCCAAAAATATTTGCTTATCATCATGCATTGCATCTTGCATTTTGCATAGTACTTGCACTAGATTTGCTTTGAAGTATTAGTAAGGATTTCATATAGGAAAGCTTGCATTTATCATTTGAAGAAAATTGTGCATTTCACGTAGTAGCATACCGTGTTTTTCATGGACACAATGTATTTGCATTGATTGTTAGGTGTGCATTTTACTTCATGTTGTGTCATAACACCATTAGTTGCACGACCATATACCTCTTTTGAGTAATAAAGGCAACTAAAATCAATGCTTAAATTAAAATGAACTACACTATTTTATTTGATAGGGTTCACCAACAAGATTATGTTTTAGGGTCTTGGAATAGTTCATTGTGAGTAAATTCTCCAAGACCACTAAACAACAACATGTATGTGTCCAAGTGAGTGTGTGAAATTCCTCGCTATAACCAGTGTTTCTGAGGATCCTCCTATCAAAAGGGAGTTAAGCATGAGGCAGTGTGAGCGATTATTGATTGGGATGACCCCTAGTCATAACTGAGTAGCACCGGATATATTTCCAAGATTGTATTTGTATCTGGGGGCTCTTTCGAGAGTTTCGGGCTTTGCTACCCTGCCCATACGGCCAATCCTGCCTGCGACTGTTCGCCTGAACATTGATTATATTGAGGTGATCTTAGTGACCTTACCTAGGATATCGAGGGGGTACTTTGCAGGGGTTATTCTGTGGGTGTCCCGGCCAATTTGGGGTCAGACAGCATATTCGCTTTATGCATTGAAGCTAAGGGCCACAATAATTGGCTACGTACCTCTGCTTATTGTGTATGGGAGTCTCAAGCCTCTCCTAGGTGAGACATACCTGCTTCATTCAGGAGCTCACTTATCCTACCCTTGATTGCTTGTGGTTGGCTTTAGATTTTATTGGTGATTTATCTATGCATGTTATCTTGCCTAGGGTTTGTGTAGATAGAGAGTCTTTTATATTTTTTGAGTCATTGTGGATTTGGGTGCAGCTCCCTGCCGTTCTCATAATTTAGCAGGAATTATGCCTTCTACATCTCCTCCTCCTTTGGGAGAGAGAAATAGATAGTCCAGGAAGACTACTTCGCACATTGATTCACACACAATGGGAGACCATGTTGAAGGTATTCCTAAACCACCTTCTTCCATTCAAGTGGAAGATGGGGAGTTTACTCCTAACTACGATCCTTCACCTGATTTGATTGAGTTAGGTCCTGTAATTTTTGAGATAGGTACTTTTTTAGGGAATAGCATGCACACATAATTACATAGGTCCCTTCGTCCTCTGTCCCTAGTTCTTTGAATGTTCACCCTTCACCTCATTCACATGGTCCTTCGGGGCAGAATGTTGCTACGAGTCATGTTTGTACTGCGGTTACTCGACCATTTGTGTCTCAGGTCCATGCACCGCCCGTTGTTTCGGAAGGTCATGTTCATACTTCTGGAGGTCATATTACTACTTCTGGAGCATATATTCCTAATTTTGGAGCGTATATTCCTACTTTCGAAGTGTATTTTCCTACTTACGAAGTGTCTCATGGGACATCTCATGCGATGACTTATGGGCCGTATTATGGGACATAGTATGGACAAGGTTCTTCACCTTATGAGTGTTGGTATAAACAACCCACTTACTCTCTAAATTACAGCTTTGTAGCTCTGAATAGTCAAGGTACACCACACTATGGTGCTTCCATGCCACCCTATATAGGTCAAACAGGAGGAGGGAACTATGGCCAAGGCCATGGTGGTTCTGGTAATCAGACCTATGTGAATCAGAACTATCAGGGAACGGTCCATCGACCTAATGATCCTAGGCTCCCTTTCCTCGCAACGTTGAATCTTCTTGACTTGTCGATATTGACGAACGATCCTGTAGCTCATGACCCAGCTTGGATGGCTGCCCCTACTAAGCTTCCCTCAGACATACCCAAATTCGAGGGGAAACCGGGAGAGGATCCAAACAAAAATGTTACTACCTTTCACCTATTGTGCTCTTCAAATTTCTTACACTAGGACTCAATCCATTTAAGGCTGTTTCAATGCACCCTTATAGGGCCTACTGTGAAATGGTATATAGAGCTACCTAGGGGGGCATTCGCTTTGTTTGATGACCTAGCGATGAATTTTATTAACCACTTTCAAATACCAGTGCGTTATAACGTTGGTACTGAACTCTTGTCGACATTTTGGTAGGATAAATCCACACATATCTTGGATCATATCCAAGAGTGGTGTAGACGGAAGAGGTTAATTAAAGCCTTTATATTGTCAAAATTCCTCCTCGAATAGTTCCTTAAGTCGTTATTGCCGTATATAGCAAAGGATGTTTCTACATCCGGAGTGCAAAATGAGGAACAAGCCATTTTTAGGGCGTAGGAACTAGATTTGATTTATGATCAGTCCATTTTTTTATATGAGATCATTCCCAATGCTCCGCGTTCTAGTTTCGACCCCAAAGTTAAACCCGGACCACATGTTGATGGCATTGTTTGGTTGTGCGAGTGCTAAACTTGCGGATTCAGTTGCAAAACAAGTCAGTTAATTGTCAATCAACCAATCTACTTCGGGACAAGCCACGGCTTCATCTCAACCCCCCCAAACGGCGAGTGTGCTTTCAGTGCAATCGTTGGACCAGAAGGGTAACTAGTAGCCCGGACGAAATAAAAAGAAGGGTAAGAATAATCGTAAGGGTGGGAGTAGGAATGAAAATGCTAATAATAATGACAAGAACACCCGTAATGTTGGGGGGGACAAGCAAGCTAAATGTAAGGTTAAATTCCCTTGCAAGTTCTGTAAGGAGGATCACCTCACTTACTTGTGCCCTCGTATCGATGAAGCCTCAAGATTCTTGGAACAGGGCCCAGCTGTGCTGACTAACCCTTTACCTCACAATAGAAATATGA
Source organism: Pseudotsuga menziesii (assembly GCA_001517045.1). Classification (NCBI taxonomy): domain Eukaryota; kingdom Viridiplantae; phylum Streptophyta; class Pinopsida; order Pinales; family Pinaceae; genus Pseudotsuga; species Pseudotsuga menziesii. The sequence continues at coordinate 6,550 of LPNX010567839.1, forward strand.
ACTCGAGGACCCATGATCAATCTGGTAGTGATCAAGATCTACCGGAGGGTAGTGGTCGTGGTTGCATTAACATGGTACATGCTGTGAAAGTTATGATCCGTGCGAAAGAATATGGGTCATCACAACCCAACCCAGGAAAAGAACCTGATCCACTAGGGACTCCTTTGTGTATTGAAAAACCTATGGATAAAACTGAAGCTGCACCTCACATTCCTAAGGGAGTCCTTAAGCATTAGGGGCACAATCCTAATACCCGAACCGCCCAGAACTATTATGTTGTCGAGGATTTGGGCCATACTCCTTGTGCGATGTTTGCACTGGAAGTGCTTCAGAGTTGTCCTTTGTAAAGGAAGGATTTTCTTTCTTCCCTTGGTGTGAATGATGATAATTCTTCCTCCGTGATTAAATTTGAAACCGCAGGACTTCAGCCTCGCTTTCCTTACTATGTGTCTCTTTTGATTCACATAGATTGTCTTACATGACCGTTAAGCACACTGTGATTGACGAAGGCGTTACTACTTCTATGATGTCTTTATCGTGTTGGAAGGGTTTAGGTTCCCTTGAGTTGTCTAAATCTGCAACCATGTTAACTGCGTTTGATGGGAGATCGTTTAGGCTGCATGGGATCCTTCCTTCCCTTAAGGTTTGTTTGGGAGGGAAGACCATTGTGATAGAGGTTGACGTGGTTGATGCGCCCCTTGACTACAATCTCTTGCTATGTAGGAATTGGATGTATAGTATGCAAGATGTAGCTTCTTCCCTATTTTACATTGTATGCTTTCCATTTTATGGGAATATAGTTACGACTGATCAAATGTTATTCAAGAATCTGTCGGTTACTGCATCTTCAAGAGCTTTGATCCCGATTGTAGAGCACTCTTAGCCGAAAACTGGGAGTGTGGGTGTAGGCATGTATCCATCCCTCATGAGAAGGTTTAGTTGTCCTGCACCTATCCTTATGATAAGGTCTAGTTTCGGTGAGGCTTCGACATCTATAATATCGGTGTCTTTTCGCATGAGTCATATGGAAGATCCTTGGATTCTTCCTACACCGAGTCCTTTGAGTGAGCCCATCACGACGGACGTGCCGTTGCCTACAACTATGGTAGCTTATCAAGCTAATCTTGAGTGTGTTGCAGAGCCTAGTCCTTCCTCTTCGCGGACAGAGGAGGAGGACCCTTATCTTCTTCCTTCATGGGCAGTACAGTCTTCTCACGTGCACGAGTGCCTTAATAGTGTTTTTCCTTCAGACGAAGTGCCACCATGGGAAGGGCTCCATCATAGATCTTACTTTCTTCCCGAGCTTGACCGCTTGGAGCGTGAGGACTTTAGGGAGGTTCTTAGTGAGAGAATTGGTAGTCCTATGGTTACATTAAGCTCTTCTGGTCTAATGGCTAATGGAAACATCGCAAATATATCTCCAACAATTACTGTCAATATCTCTCGCGATCCTAGCAGGATAGAGAATGTCTATATTGGGGTAGAATGTTCCCATGCTAAGATTCCAGAATACACTGAGTTGTTTAAATAATTCCTTGATATCTTTGCTTGGTCTTATGATGAAATGCCAAGCATTGACCCTTACATTGTTGAACATGAGATTAAGACTTATCCCAATGCTAAGCCCGTTCGACAACACTTGCATGCAGTGAATCCTAGGAAAGCACCCGCGATTAAGGCAGAGATAGAGAAACTGTTGAAAGCCAGTTTTATCTATCCCATTCTCTTGACGGAGTGGGTTTCAAACCCCGTTCTGGTTGACAAGAAACAGGGAGCGATTCACATATGTACTGATTTTCGTGATTTGAATCGTGCCTGTCCTAAGGACAATTTCCCCACACCATTTATTGATCATATTTTGGATGAGTGTGCTGGTAGCGAGGTTTTTTCCTTTATGGATGGCTTTTCCGGATACAACCAGATATAAATTAAACTTGAGGACCAACATAAGATTGCATTTATTTGTCCTTAGGGAACTTTTGCATATCGAAAAATGCCTTTTGGCCTTAAGAACGCCGGAGCTACTTTTCAGCGGGCCATGACCTTGATCTTCCAAGATCTCAAATCGATTATTGAAGTATTTTTGGATGACCTTGCTACTCATTCTCATATGAGAATGTGATATTCCTATCATTTGAGATTGGTATTCGAAAGGTGCCGCCATTATTTGGTCAGGTTAAATCCTCACAAGTGCATCGTTTGTGTGAAGTCTGGTCGCTTGTTAGGATTCATCATTTCTAAAGAGGGTATAAGAGTTGACCCTTTGAAGGTTGAGGCAATACTTCAGTTGTCTCCCCTGAAAAATATTCGCCATCTTTAATGTTTACAAGGAATGGAAAACTTATTACGGAGATTCGTTGTCAATTTTTCCAATTTAACTAGAGGCTTCATGCATCTTTTGAAGAAGAACACCACTTTTTGTTGGGATGAGTGAGCCCAGGATTCCTTTGATGAACTCAAGTGAGCCCTAGCATCGGCCCTGGTGATTATTCCCCCAGACTATAGCTGTGATTTCCTACTTTATGTGGCCGCGTCCATGGAGACGATTGGTATGGTTTTAATTCAAGAGGATGAGGAGATCTAAGAGCATGTCATATACTATCTGAGCTGCAATATTATTGACGCGGAGATCCATTATTCTCATGTTGATAAGCTTGCTTTAGCTACCATACATGCGGTTCAACGGTTGAGACATTATATTCTCCTTCACCAGACCTTGGTTGTAGCCCATGTCAATCCGTTTCAATTCATCCTCACTCGAAGGATGATTGGGGGAAAATATAATAAATGGATTGTCATCCTGCAAGAATTTGATCTTGAGTTTGTTTCGGCAAAATTGAATAAATCGTTCATTTTTGCAGAGCTTATATCGGATTTCCCAAGCAAGACTGAGGAGTTGGTTTGTGAAGATACATTTATCGATGAGCACATCTTCTTAATATCAACTTTAGACCCATGGTATGGGGATATCATTATATATTTACAAACATTGAAGGTCCATACTCACCTCTCACGGGATGAACGACGACAATTACGTCACGTGTCTAAGAATTACCTCATAGTGGATAACACTTTGTACCGCCGTGGGGTAGATTCCATTTTACGACGTTGTTTAACTCATGAAGAGGCTAAGGTAGTGTTGAATGATTGCCACAGAGGGGCATGTGGTGGTCATTTATGTAGGCTTTCTATAGCCCAAAAAATATTAAGAGTGGTTTATTTCTAGCCATTAATATTTAAGGATTGTGTAGATGCGGTCAAGAGGTGCCACCCTTACCAGGTGTTTGCATGTAATATGCGCTCGAAACCTGCCCTGTTACATTCCATCATCACCGCTAGTCCCTTCACTAAGTGGGGGATTGATCTTAAGAGCAGGTTATTTATGGCCGTCGATCTTTAAGGATTGTGTAGATGCGGTCAAGAGGTGCCACCCTTGCCAGGTGTTTTCATGTAATATGTGCTCAAAACCTGCCCCGTTACATCCCATCATCACCACCGGTCCCTTCACTAAGTGGGGGCTTGATTTTATGGATTGCAACCCAGCTTCAACTGGGGGGCATCATCATATCATAGTGGCTATTGATTACTTCATGAAATGAGTTGAGGCTATGCCTATAGTTAAATCCGACAGTGAGACAGCCACGCACTTTGTATTCAACCAGATTATTACTTAGTTTGTGATTCTAAAAGTTCTTGTCACTGACCATGGCTCGCACTTTCAGAATCGTATGATGGAAGAGTTGGAATCAAATTTAAGGTACAAACAAGAGCATTCCTCCTCTTACTACCCTCGAGCGAATGGACAGGTAGAAGCAGTGAAAAAATCACTCAAATACATTCTTTAACAAACCATCACACAAAGCAAGAATAATTGGCACATTATGTTATATCCTGCTTTGTGGGCTTATAGAACCGCTATTAAGACTACCGTAGGTTTTTCTCCATATCAACTTGTACATGGAGTGGAGTCGGTATTGCCGATTGAGTGCAAGATTCCTTCTTTGAAACTATCCATAGAGCTCTTACCATACACTTCACCATTGGAGGAGCGTTTGGTCCACCTTGAGCAACTTGATGAGCAGCGTCGGGATGCCTTGGTGGCTCTAGAAGTAAATAAGCATCGCGTAAAGGTCCAGTATGAGAAGTCTGTCTGTCCAAGGAGGTTTAGTGAGGGAGACTTGGTCCTTTTTTGGTATCAACCGAAAGAACCCTTGGGGACAGGAAATTTTAACCCTATGTGGTGTGGTCCTTACGTCGTCAAACGTGTGTTAGATAAGGGTGCTTATGAGTTAGTGGATTATGAGGGGACAACCTTGGTGGAGCCTTGAAATGGGCTCTATCTCAAAAATTACTATGCATGATTTTCAGCCAAGGCTGGTTTTGCATAGGTAGGTCTTTTTCTTATAGTGATTGGGTTTGTGATTAGTTTCCATTTCTTTTGGCAGATGTCAATGGAATCTTCCACCTTCATAGGATTCGCGGATGGTGCGAGTCGTCACACTCAACATTCATCCTTTGCTGCTTGGGTGATTTATACTCCTATGGGTCAGGTGTTTTCTTTAGGAGGCATATTTTAATGGCCATATTTCAACAATGTTGCTGAATATAGTGCTGTTATTGAGCTTCTACAGGATTCCATTCTACATGGTGTTCTCTCTCTTGAGGTACGTCTTGATTTGGAGTTAGTAGTGTCCCAGCTTAATGGTTTGTACCATGTTAGAGATACGACATTATTAAGAAGATTCTTACGTGTGAGGTTATTAGAACAACAATTTGAAAATATAACATACATACATATTTCAAGAATTAATAATCAAGTTGCTGACTCATATGCTAACAACGTGTTAGATTGGCATTTGTTTCATACACAATAAACTCATCACAAACACAAAATTTTACACATGTAAATAAATAAACCGATCATCATAAAATTTATATAAACATCCAAAATGTGGTACTACATAGTGTCATGATACAAAAATGGGGATCTCAAGCCTCCAAAATATAATACACGGTAATACAAAATGTATCGCTCCCAGGTATCTAATCCTGTGGAGGAGGAGGGGGGTTGTGATCATGGAATTTCACTACGGATTTAGCTAGCCATCAAAATAACCACACCCATGCTCGTGGTACACCCACCACCTAGCGCTACATGGCCTCAGGAAAGTCCTCGACTTGCGCCATGGGAACTCTGTGTGTCAGCCTCACAAAATTGGTATGAATGCTTTGGAGCGTTCGCTTCGCATCCACACCCATGATATCGTCTCCTCTTCCCCTCCACCTATGACGAGGGAAGCCTTCAGGTTGCCGTGGTCCCACATCTGTATGCATATGGTAGATGTCACTATGTATTGTCACCCAAAAACATATCTTTTGATTCCATATAATCATAAAACACAAAAAATTAAATAACTCAAAATTTTAAAGAGGGGGTCGAGATTCGTTACCTATTTCACTGTATGCCGATCCTGGTGGTAGTGGCATGTCCGAGTCCCCCCGTAAATCTATCCCTGCATAGGGGTAGTCATCAATGGCAACTATCTGTCGTCGCCACCATAAAAAGAAATCAGCTAGATAGGGGTTGGACACCCTACCTCCCTGTAGTCTACGCATCACATCCGCCCAACGCCATTGGTCCAGATCTTGAACCCCGTGTAGAGGAACGTCAACTCTAGGGCTCAATCTTGGAACATGGTCGAAGTAAAACATGCTCAGTATGCTGCTAAAATTGAAGTTTCACACTCTACCCATCTTACACTCACTGAGTTGATGTTTCATGTTCCCCAGTAGTGCAGTGCTCCAATCATATACTGTGGGTCTCATGCACTCCACTGCATAGAACATCAGAGGCCGCGAGGCCTAGTGGAGTGAAGCCAAGCTTGCTATCCTACCCAGTGTCAGTAGGATGGCCTTTAGGCTCAGCACTTGTATGGAGTTAGTTGGGATCTGAATCCCCGCCTTCTCTATGTTCGAATAGCAGTACACCACAATGTACTCATCTATAGTCAGGCCACCTCCGGGCCCATGAGAACTTAGGTTCACTACTTCCCCCCATCAAGAAAGTCCAGTAATAAAGTATATGTCCTCCACCTCTATGGTGAGGGACATCCCATCTATCTAGAATGACTCTGAGTCTGGATCCTAGTAGTCCACCAACATCTACAATAGTCCTGGTTTGGCCCTTAAGCCACCAAGACACCAAAATTTGTAGAGCCCACACGCACGTAGTGCTTGTTGAGCCATTAGATTGGCCCTTACTACCTCTTCTACATCACCATGTTCATGTTCTCTCCATTCTAGGACCACCGTGCACAAAAAATTTGAATTTTACCCATTAGAACACTTGAAAAACTTTAAGCGCGGCCCCATATGCGACTGTTTTCCAAACAACCACATATGTACGTGACTGTGAGGGAATTTTCCGCGTATATACATCCACGAAAAACCCCTCGATTTCTACGTGGGGCGCAACGCCTATTTTAGAATGGGCTAGAAATCCAAAATCACCATGGAATTTGACAAAAATCACATCAAAATGAAAGAGTGGAGCATGAGTAAGTACCTGGAAAAAACAGTTGTGGATTCCACCGGTTGGATCTCCTGGAATTCGCTGTTGAAGTTTTGAGCTCAAATGGGTAAAAATTTCAAATGTTTATAATGTTTTGAATTTTTTACTATTTATAGAAAATTTTCAAAATTTTCAAAATTTTTACCCCCTTTCCTATAGTTTGGACCGTTTATAATCCTTTTGTACCATTTTTGGACTAATTTATGATGTAGGAGACCTTTTTTAGTACCATTTCAGCCGTTGGATTGACCCGTTCGTGCCGATTTCAGGTATCATGTCTAAACTAGCATATAGGTTAGGTTTCATCACCATTTGCATTTTGCATGACCTTGTGACTGTTTCATTATATCCTTAGGTACGAGCCCACTCTATTATGTCACCGAACCTTCTTGTTGTTTTAGAAGTGGCATGATATGAGTGGTAGAGCTTGACCTTACATAGGTACCCTAGTTAGCACCTTATTTTCATTTGGTGCCCATGTTGACGTTTTGTCCCTTAGGATGTGGGAGTTCGTTGTATAGTATTTCCATGACATTTCGAAAGAGCCTCATACTCCTCTTGATCTTTTGCTGGCCTATTTCCCTCAGGACTCCCTTATGTCAAGTTGTAATTGCATTATCATGAGCTTTTCCTGCCTTATCGAGCCTTACGCTAGATTCCTTGACATTGAGTTTCAGCCATATAGCCCAAGCTTGTCTCATGTCTAGCTATGCAGAGCCATTTTATATATCCTTTGTAGCTTGATTCCCTATTTTTACTGGGAGCGGATTTCCTCCCGAGTGTCGCTATCCTACACATGTATCCTTGCATTGAGAATAGGTATGTTCCACTGCTTGGAACTAGTTCTTTTTCCCCTATGACACTCGTCTCCTCCTAGTCTGTAACTATAAAGCAGTTTTATTCTTTTTCAAGCTTTTTAAATACTTAAAAAAGTCCAAAAAAAACAAAAAACCAAAAATCCGGACAAGGAAGATATTATCTTTTGGCAGCTGTCGAGTCGTGTCGCCTTCGAACAGAGCACTGTATATCACATCTATTGGTTGGGTTTATAGTTTGACTTTAGGAGTTGTACTCATTTATCTAATTTTATCTCCACCGATTGGTTAAGCTTCCAGTCCCCATGGAGCCTCTGTTGATGCCTCCTATGTCGCATATATGTCCCAGTTTTGTATATCGAGTCTATGCTTCCTTTATTTAGTCACCATTCACCGTTATACTCTTGTTCTAAGGAAGTTGAAACCTGAGTCAGCCATTCCTCAGTTATCTTGAATTTGCATGTCAGCCATTCCCGGTACAGTTACTGGTTCGTGCACTTTATGATCGAGTCCTTCCACATAATACAACTTTTTTGAGTACCTCATGTTGGATGATGGGGGATGCCTTAATTCCCTCCTTCCAGCGGATTTCATCCCATCGACTTCAGATCATTTATTCTGGGATTGGAATCTAGAGTCACTTTTGAGTACCTTGAGACTTGTAGTCATCAGTGGCAGGTTCTCTCGCCATCGACAGTCTTTGGGAATACATCAATGTCCCCTGATCAATGGATCCTCTCAAGTGTTTGACCTCAACACATTTATTCACACTTGTTATTTTGCACTCTAGTACCTTGATTCCCATTTTCATTATCATTGGGTGATCTCGTGTCTGTTAATGGTATACATCAATGACAAGTAATCAGACAATGGACTACTATGTTTGACCTCGACACTTCTATTCACATAGTAGGACATGTACTCATAGTGGTTTGTGTAAAAGACCTTCCAGATTGGTGGCATCTCTTATATGCTACCTCCTTGATCGTGCTAG
>LPNX010567845.1:6655-28629 GCA_001517045.1 Pseudotsuga menziesii
CGTTTCGCTATTTCTGAAAGCCTTTCATTAAGTGAGACAATAAAAGATGCCTTAAGGTAGAAATATTATTCTTTGGGGACATAGAAACAAAAATACACTAACTTCATCTAGGAAATAACACTAGCATGAAGTAGTAAAAGTATGCATCATTTGAAAACACAAACTAACCTTGCACGTTTAAAATTCGAACTATGTAGATCTAGAAATGGATTGTTCACCAGCAGGAGACGGAAATAATAAATAACTCCAACAATCACCCAAAAATAGTGCTGCAACAATTGCAAGTGTGAAGAAAATCTTGTTAAGGTCTTCGTTTTTATAGAACTCTTAGATGTCACTATAGCGATGGAAAACATTGACTTTTGCGCCCTAGGTCAACTTGACCATTGTAAAAAGCCAACAAAAGACGGTGCCATCGCTATAGCGATGGTCAGGCGTGGATACAGTGACGTCCAAGGCTTTAGGCGTGGATACAGCAACGACTAAGAGTCCCGGTGTGGATACAGTGACGGCTAGCCGTGGATACAGCGATGCCTCGTTCCTGTTACATCGGATTTTACACCAAAAAGTAAAAAACATGGAAAACCTCCGTGGAAAAATCCGCACTTTTGTACTAGTGCATAAGCAACAAATTTAGTGGGAGAGTAGTTATCAAAGGGATTGGATCATTCAAAATATTTCAAAGTCCGGGACAATCTGCATACGCTACCAAATATGCAAGAAATTCATAGTTTCATCATTTTGCAGGTTTTCAAGACTCAGCGCCTTAAAGAGGATAATTCTTGATCAAATTTTTGAGCCCACCTGTCATGATTAAGATCCTAGTTCTAAAAAATTCAAAGCAAGACCAAGAAATTAGGATCTAGCATTTATTTTTAATCCTATGCTTCTATAATCAATTTCTATACTTGGTCCTTTGAAGATTTTTGATCCTTTAATGTTCGATTTAAAATTTATAATATTATATCTCAATGTATTGTAAAACAAAATAAGGGACAGAGGAGGGAGTTTTCAGTCGAGGGTTGAGACTGTATTGGCAGATTCGTGTAGGCATATATACTCTGTTTTTCTTAATATCCAGAGCTATTTTGAAATAATTGTGATCATATGAGCTTGTTTTTCTTAATAACTGAATTACGTACTATCATTATTCTGTTCTGTGCATGGTCTTATTAATCCATTGCAAGATTCTCTTGATTAGTATGCAATTATCTTTAATACTTGATGCAGAACTTGATTCATGTTTTTCACAAAGTTATGCCCATAGCTATGTCTTATTAATATCCATTCTCCGTTGATACATTCCCTGCTTGATCTCTTAAATGTCTGTCTGTTTATAAACTCTCATTCCTAGATATCCTTTACACATCATTAAGATTTCTCTAAGATTGGCTCTCTTGCAGTCAAGAGTCAACTTTAGTGATAACATCTTCCAGCGCCAATGCCAGGGGTGAAGGAGTGAAGATATCTTCCTCGAGATGAATGACAACGAATATATCTAGCCTTTGTTGGTGAACAAGGGCTGGTGACATAGTGGCTGCAAATTATTCACCCGGCGACTCCAATTACTGCAGATCCATATTTCAAAGATTCATTGATGATTTTAGTAGACTAATGAGGACTTCTGATCTGGCTTCTATTGTTTCAAGGTATGCATGTCTAGATTTTGCATAACTTCCCAATTTTTTGAATTGTCTTCCTTCAAATGAATATTTGTTGAGAAATGGTCCTAAATTCAATGGAGAATATCTGAGTTTAGCTATGAAACACATATCTAATTTTCATGAATTTACAGAGTTACTCAGAGTTAAACATGAAGATGTCTTCATTGGATTATTCTATGATTCATTACAAGGAAAGTGTAAAAGTTGGGTTGAAGATTTGTCTGTTGGGTCAATTAGATCATTAACAGATTTTTGGATTATATTTCTAAAGACATGGATGGAGAAGACAGAGTTTAGGGAAGATTCTCTTTCCATTAAAAATTTCAGGGAATGGAGTGATATGAGCACTGATGAGGAAATAGATGAAATTTTTTCTTCCATTTTGTCTTCTTATTTAAAGTCAAGCTCATGTAACTCAGAATCTAAAGTCATCTTTTTAGAAGGATTTGCTGAATATATTGAGAAAGAGAATGAAGTTTTAGAGGTCAAAATACACATCCTGTTTTTCCAAAAACCATTTCAACTATATTTCAATATCAAGATTGAGAAGTGTTATGAGAATAAAGACAAGTTTGATGATCCAAAATTGAAACAGTAGTATGGCAGAAATTTCACACAGTGGTATGACCCGATAGCCGAAAATATGGAGGAGTTTTTCAACTCAAGATATTTTTTTTGGTTTAGCTCTAAATATGGGTTCCAGACTCATGATGAGATGCCTGTAAATTATTCAAATTTTATCTTACTGAAGCATATTTCAAGAGTTCAATTGCTAATTCAATTCTTAACCTGGTTTCATTGGAAGCATGATTTTATTTGACCAAGTTGTATTTGGTTAGTGTAGATAGTGTACATAAACAAGCTCATTTCTATTTCAACTTTCAGTAGTAGAGTTGCAGTGGTTCTTTCAACTTTCAGTAGTAGAGCATTTATTTGGCTTTTCAGTATGAATTTGGTTTTTCAATAAAGACAGTTGGATTTTCAGTTGCAGAGGTGCACAGTTTTTTAGCAGATTTCTTGCATTGAATAAAAATTCAGTCGAATGGATCATTGGTATATAACAAAATAGATTGCAATTTTTAGTTGGCATATTATGAGTTTGGATTACCTTTCAGATTGTGGGTTTGCAGCAGCATGAAGACTCCATCCCAATGAAATTAAAAGGCACTTGGTCTACATTTATTAGAGTCTCATGGGGAGGACTCTATCCCCAACCAGAGCGAGATGTTGTCATCAGATCCTTTGCATCAAAATTCTTGATTCTGGCAACGCACATGTAAAAAGGACCCATTTATCCCTTCCGAAATGTTCAAGAGTATTTTATCCTACCTGTTGCAAAAAACATCCAACATAGATAAGATTGAGAGATCAGTTTGTCAACTTGAAGATAGAGCGATCATGCATGAAATTCGTGGTAGGAAAACCAATTCCTAGCCTTTGAGACAACTATGCACTCCTTAATCTCCAAGACACTAATATAAATTTGGGGAATAATTGCATAAATCTCATATCATGCGATTATCATGAGTATTAATACTATTATATCCATTGAACGATTTTAGCAATGAATCAGTTATACTACGGTTGTAATCAGTGTCAAGACAATTCGTTATTATCTTGTGAGATCATTGCCCTATCAAGACAAGCAGTACCAGCTTAGAATACCTCAACATAATTCAATTAGCCTTATCTCCACGTGATCCAATTCCAACTTGAAAGAATCAATTTCATGGATTTCATTCATGAAATTGTCAAATGAAATCAATATATTTTGTATTCATTATGTTGTCGTGTCAATCCCTTTTTTTCATAAGCAACAAATTTAGTGGCAGAGCAGTTAGCAAAGGGATTGGACCATTCAAAATATTTCAAATTCTGGGACAATCTGCATACGCTACCAAATATGCAAGAAATTCGTAGTTTCATCATTTTGCAGGTTTTGAAGACTCGACACTATAAAGAGGATAATTCTTGATCAAATTTTTGAGCCCACCTATTATGATTAAGATCCTAGTTCTAAAAAAGTCAAAGAAAGACCAAGAAATTAGGATCTAGCATTTATTTTTAATCCTATGCTTCTGTAATCAATTTCTATACTTGGTCCTTCGAAGATTTTTGATCCTTTAATTTTGGATTTAAAATTTATAATATTATATCTCTATATATTGTAAAACAAAATGAGGGACAGAAGAGGGAGTTTTCAGCTGAGGGCTGAGACTGTATTGGCATATTCGTGTAGATATATATACTCTATTTTTCTTAATATCTAGAGCTATTTTGAAATAATTGTGATCATATGAGCTTGTTTTGCTTAATAATTGAATTACGTATTATCGTTATTCTGTCATGTGCATGGTCTTATTAATCCATGGAAAGATTCTCTTGATTAGTATGCAATTATCTTTAATACTTGATGCAGAACCTGATTCATGTTTTTAACAAAGTTATGCTCATAGCTATGTCTTATTAATATCCATTCTCTACTGATACATTCCCTGCTTGATCTCTTAAATGTATGTCTATTTATAAACTCTCATTCCCAGCTATCCTTTACACATCATTAAGATTTCTCTAACCTTCGCTCTCTTGCAGTCGAGAGTCAACTTTAGTGATAACACTACAAATATTACCTCATGAAAGTGATGGGTTGCTCATATCCTTCATTGTTTTTTTGGAGAAAGAACCCCGCGATAGTACTTTTAGAAGAAAAAGACAAAATCAAGAAATATTTAGAATAATCAAGGCTAACCAAAGCTGGTGATTTGGTAATTGCATCCTTAATGCATCTGAAAGCTTCTTGAACCTCATCAGTCCATTCAAACTTAACATCTTTCTTTAACAACTTCTTAGTTGAACACATATTTCATTAAATTTGAAACATTTCTATTACGAGGACTTCAACAACTTTGAGTGTTTTGTAAAGCTTTAAAATATTCTATTAAATCTAGAAAAATTAACTCAAATAACTGTTCCATTAAATGTGGAGAAGTTAATCGTGAGAACCATTTCCTCAATAAATATTTTATATTAGCATGCATGCATTCAAAAGAAAATATTGCATCTATTTTAGAAGTAGATGGGTAGGCCATAAACCATTATGAATCTATGACTATCCCTAATTTCCTAAATGTTAATATATTTGAGACATTGAGATATATTATATATGAATCATCCAATGAAGTTGTACACTCTTGGAGATGACCAAAGTAGTACACAGATCTGTACTATCAAAGTAGTACACATATCTATACTATTACAAGAGGTTCTCTATCTATATTGGAGATGACCAAAGTAGTACACAGATCTGTACTATCACATTATTTTATATTGCACAAATTGAAGGAAAAACATGAGGATTTCATCGTAAATTAGTTTTAGTAATGTCAAATCAACAAGTAACCATGAACATGTCAAACAAAGGATTGGTAGGTACAATAATATCAATACAGAGTAGGATTTTGAAAGCAACTCTTATAAGAAATCAATCTTAGATAAAGAATTATTAGTATGTCTGATATCCAACAAAGATATTATATTTGTGGATAATATACGGAACTAAACATTTGAATTTGGTGCCCAAATATTGCAAGTTAGCCCTTTCCCACAACCTCATGGGGGGGGGAGTTGTGGAGCAAAGGGAAGTGTTGTGAGGATCTTGTCAATGGAGGGAGGGTTACTCCTTTGCATTGTCTAAGTTGACACTAGTCTGCTAGAATATAACACTAATAAATATATGAGGAGGTGATCATTCAGTTCTGGTGTTCGATGAGGGGGCTGGTTTGAGAAATGAAGATATGATCCTAATTCTATTGAATTTATCATGTATATTAAGGATAGACATTGTTAATGTGGGTATACAAAGTGTCCTATAAGAGCCAACAGACACAAACAAGTAGGAAGTGGAGGAAACTAGGTCTTGAAAGAGTGGTACATAAGTAATCTTGGGTATCGATCTCTACCTATTAACATTGTTTATTTTGAAAAACCAATAAATCGACGTAAAAGTACCAACCAACTGTAGAAATAACCATGTTTGAGTATTACTTTCACCAAGAGAAGAAAATGATAAGAATTTTAAATGCATTGGATTATCAATAGATAGATGTTGAAACTCATTTTTCATGGATTTTAGTCGAACTTTGTATATGTCCCCATTCTCATTGAATATTAATGATTTAATGTAACCACAAATAAACTATTAATTAAGATATTTATTTTCAAGATTATGTGTGTATTCAAGGTCAATCTTTCCTTCTGCCAAGTATCCTTAATAATCCAAGGAACTATTTCCTCAATTAGAATTTTTTTATTACATTTAGTAAACCTTTACTAAATTATTTGTTTATTACTTTAGTAATAATATTGAAGCATTCAAAAATATTTTTTCAAATAAAACTGCACGGGTAGGCCATAAATCATGATGAATCTATGAATATCCTTATTTTGTCAAATGTTAAGAATGATGAGACATTAAGATATATTATATAGACATAATGCAATGAGATTGCACATGACATATTAATTTAATGATATATTGCAAAAGGTTCTCTATCTAATCTATTTGAGGCATCCATAGTGTAAACCACCTAGAACTTAAAAATAAATATTTTTACTTATTTGGGAAAACATTATGTTAAAATCATTGTAAATTTTTTATGACCAAGCTGGTCAAGGATGTCTGTAATTGAATATTTATTTATTTTCATAATTAAATAGAAGATACACCTATCCAAAGGAGATTGTTGAAAGAGTGTTCACTGGCCCACTAGGGGGAATGAGTAGATGTAGAAGGTTGTTTGACAAGTGGAAACACTAGCATTTAATTTTCTAGGTGTTGCAGGAAGCAAAATCCCTAAAATTGTGGTCATGTTCCTTGAGAGGGGGAACTGAGCAGGTGGCTCATTTAATTTCAAAACTGAACCAAATACCTAGGAAATCTTATAAATACTATCGATTTGAGAAAGAGGATCACTACATTCTATTCCAAGTGAATGAACCTTGTGACTGATGAAAACTGAAATGTCAGTAACACAAGGAATTCAATGAGGGGATAAATAAAGTGGAATTGCTGACTTAAGTCTGCTTGTAATGTCCTAAGTCTAGTGTATAGAACTGAACACTTTAATTCTGTAATTTTTCTTAAATAATTCTGAAATTTAAGGGGTTCACACAGAGCCTTCTCGCACTAGTGCAAAATGAGAGATTAGTGACCAAGAGACCAAAAATTTTGGTCACCACAATTTTTTTCAAGGGATAAATGACCAAAATTGATAAATTTAAGTGGGCTAAATAAAAAAGACCAAGATAAATGACCAATTTTGGTCACATGATAAAACTAAACTAAAAAAGACCAAGATAAATGACCAAATTTGGTCACGGGGTATCTAGAAAAAAATGACCACATAACAATTGGTCATTTTTAGTTGTGGATGAGTTCGGCAATGAAAAATTACAATTTTCACAATGTTGTATATTTTTCTAAATTCTAAGACTACAAATGGATTCATAGACCCCCTAGAACTTAGTAAATTGCAAAGCCTCACGTGTTACAACTCCATTGTTAACACCAAATTAATTATGACAATGTCTTAATGGTAAATTAACTATGACAATGTCCTAGCTGTAAGCTATTACTTATATATTTGAAAATAACTATACAAATATACCTATATACATTTGTTTTTAAATATTTTATTTATAAATAATATTAATTATTAAACTATTTACATTATAAATTAAAAAAATGTTACTAAGTATTTTTTATTATGTACTAATAATACATATAAAATTTTAAAAAAATATACTAATTAATTTTTTATTATATACTATTAATACATATAAAAAAATTAAGTTAAATAAATACAAATATAATAGAATTCAAGTTAAACAAATACAAATTTCATTCTATCATGTTAGTGTAGTTTCACAATTTGGGTTTTGGCGCCAACTTGAAGTGGTGGGTGCCAATGTAGAAAATCCTTACATTTCACTCAAGCTCAAGCCCAAGGTGACCCTGTTCAAGGCTTTTCAATCTATGGCCATTTTTCCCTGTGTTCTTCCCTGAGCACGGCATTTTGGTGATTAGCAGGATGCCACTGCAATGCAATGAAATATTCATTTCATGTCAAATCTTCAGGAAGGAGCCCAATTCAAGGGTTTCTGCAATGGAAATCATGGTATGTTTGATGGGTTCTTTCCCTTTTGTTCAGCTGAAAGCCGACATTCAGATATTTGGAGCAGTCCGCCGTAGATTTGGGTATTTGTTAGTCCTATATCTCTCTCATATATATATGCAAACAACACATAATAATTGCCAGATGGGAACACAAGCCACAAAGATCCATTGTTAGATGGAACCCAAGTGATTTCAGGGGCGAATATCGGCCATGGCAGGAGCCAACGATGCCAATGGGCAGCTCTTTCAATTTCTCAATCAGCTTCTCAACCAGGTAATATACACAATGTTTATGTTCATATTCATGGCTGTGAGATTATTAATTTGAAAAATTCATTTCATCTCAAATCTTCAGGAAGGAGTCCAATTCAAGGGTTTCTGCAATGGAAATCATGGTATGTTTGATGGGTTCTTTCCCTTTTGTTTAGCTGAAAGCTGACATTCAGAGATTTGGAGCAGTTCGCCATTTTGATTTGGAGCAGTCCGCCGTAGATTTGGGTATTTGTTAGTCCTATATCTCTCTCGTATATATATATATGCAAACAACAAATAATAATTTCCATATGGGAACACAAGCCACGAAGATCCATTGTTAGATCGGAACCCAAGTGATTTCAGGGGCAAAGATCGGCCATGGCAGGAGCCAACGATGCCAATGGGAAGCTCTTTCAATTTCTCAATTAGCTCCTCAACCAGGTAATATACGCAATGTTTATGTTCATGTTCATGTCTGTGAGATTGTTAATTTGACAAATTCAAGGTTTTCTGCAATGGAAATCATGGTATGTTTGATGGGGTTCTTTCCCTTTTGTTCAGCTGAAAGCTTCAGAGATTTGGAGCAGTCCGCCGTAGATTTGGGTATTTGTTAGTCCTATATCTCTCTCTCGTATATATATGCAAACACCACATAATAATTGCCAGATGGGAACACAAGCCACGAAGATCCATTGTTAGATCGGAACCCAAGTGATTTCAGGGGCGAAGATCGGCCATGGAAGGAGCCAACGATGCCAATGGGCAGCTCTTTCAATTTCTCAATCAGCTCCTCAATCAGCTCCTCAACCAGGTAATATACGCAATGTTTATGTTCATGTTCATGGCTATGAGATTGTTAATTTGACAAATTTATGCTTCTTTCTGCGCTAGTTTACTATACAATATAGGAAGGTAGATGCCACAGGGTTTTGGAAGGATAAGATGATACCAACTAACCGTGTCTGCAGATAAAAGCACACGGTTTTTTATTCAGGATCTGTTACATGTTTAGAAATAAGTGAATTCATGGGATTTGTATTTCTTAGGGTTGTTTTGTGTGACCTCATTCTCATATTAACCTCATTCTCAAGCGCAAGTTCAACTTATATATCCTTGTGAAGTTGATGTCAAAGCTTATTAATTTATTATTAATTGATTTTTATCTAAAATGGAGGGATACGAGTATAATTCTAAAAAAAAATTGAACATAAAAATATAATATTATAATGCTTTGTAATTATTATAAATACTATATAGATAATAATTATGAATAAGAGGAAATGAGACGGGCTATGGAGCAAAGTATTTAGGGGTTAAACAACCAGGTGGACAATTTTGCTTGAGTTCAAGCCTGGTTCGATAGACATTTCAAAGTGGTTAGAGCCAAGAGGTCTAGTCCTATGTGAAAAATTTAATGGAGGGCATCTGGCTCAGTGTCTCAATGGAAAATAATGAGCACATTGGTCAATGTAACAAACCTCCGTGCTTAGTTGAGAAAGGACGTGTGGAGGATTCTCTACCTGTCGAACCTGCTAAAGGACAAGTGACTGTGTTGACTCCAACCGACCCTACGGTTTATGCTAGGAAGAAAGAGCCACTACCGGTGAAGGTCCTAGTAGTTGAAATCCCGAGCTCTAAATACAATGCATGTTCGATCATTGAAGAGCACGTGGACTCCTCCCATGGTGCACACTCTAGTTAGAAGAGGTCCCTTTTCTTCAGATAATTACTGTGTTCTCAAGTTTTTTTGGTTCTCAGTGCTAGATATGCTATTAGTTTATAGTTCTTATGGTGTTTGTACATTATATCACTTCTCTATGTTATTCAATTGTTTTTGGGTATGTTTTCTCTCTATTGGGAGGGTCTTTTTTTGCTTTGAAGTGGAAAAAACAATTAAGGTTAACTTGTACAAACTTTAAGGTTAGGAAATCTGAAAAGCTTACCGTTTAAACATATTTTGGCTTTTTTACTTTTTACAAAATTGCTTTATACAATGCAACGTGAGGTTGAAAATTAACCTCACAAAAATTCTTAGTTTTTATAGTCCAGTACTCAATAACAGAGTTTTGAATTAATGACCTTACACAATTAGTGTCTTAACAGTACACCCAATCACCTTCTATTCCATACCCCATGGGATAATCTCACAAAGATTCTTTAATATGTCCCTCATATATTACCTTAGCCTATGTAGATACACATCAATGCTATATTTACCTTATGGCTTCAAATTTACAGAGCTGATTTTCTTTGGAAGAACAGAGGAAGTCCACATATCTAAACGATATCATTCAGCTCAAATTTATTATTGAGACGCAACATCTCATATTACCATCTCATTTTCTCTCCATGGAAAGGAAAATATATAAAACTTTGGCTACATCCTAGCTGCACACAGTATAATGTTTAGCTGTAGTGTTGTTTTTCAGTAAGTCTTTGATGTCCAAGTGTCCACGGTCCAAGGAGTTATCTGTCCATGCATACTACTTTTGGTTCGTTACTGTCTTTGGCAAGATTTAAACGACAACATTCTTTCTCAAATTTGAAAGGTCTTTTCACTCTTGGTAATTGACAAGAAAAACTTGCACATAACGATATGTCAATTGTAAATTCCACTACGAAATTTGGTCTCTTCTACTTGTTAAGTTTTGGCAGGATTTGGACCACCTTATCTGTAAATTTATGAACATATTAGAATTTTAGATAATTCTTGTGAAAATATGGGAACCAAAAGTGTTGATCATTGATCCTTAGAATTTTAATGATCTAAGTTTTAGAACCGTGGAGACCCTCGCAATTAACAAATTCGAAGGTGAGTGCTATATAAGAATGCAATAGTGCTAGTTCCTCGAAATCCTGGAAAGTTCTGCAATTTTTCCAAGCTTGGCTAGTTCTTTGTGAATGCAATGTTGTGATCTATAATATTGGCAGTGGTGTATATCGTCAATGCTGAAAGAAAGCCTACAGCATGATGGATTTTTTAATTTTAAATTACTCATTTGATATCTTGTCCACAGGTGGAAGCTGAAACCAATCAACCAGAGACTGAATTGAGATCGAAAATCAAGGCTCTTGAATTAGAGACTACTAAAGCACCTTCAATATCATCGAAGCAACCAGATGAGGTAGGGCGTGACTTTCCTGTTTTGAATTAGCTTCAATCAATGATTCAGCCTTTATAAGGGTTTCAGTTCATCCAGTTTTGATTTTTTCTTCCTCTAGTGCGTTTTACGATCTAATATTAAACTTATTCTCTATTCTTGTAGCTTGAAATAGCCAAGGAATTGGACAGGATGTCAGCCAAGTTAGAATCTATTGATGAACTATTGTCCTCATCATTTGCAGCAGATCTACAAGTACAGGGCCTTTTAAGTGGAACTGCGGATTTATGGATGCCTGTCATCACTGCTACCACAGAGGAGCGTCAGGCATTTGCAGCAGTTGCAGAGGAGCAAGACACTTCAAGAAACAAAAATTAACATTGTGTTAAATCTTTTGAATTTCCACCGTGTAGAAGTTTAAAGATGATCTACGCATGTTTTGAATGGACTCTCCATCTATCTTCAAGATTGCTAAGGCATCTCAGTAGTATTAATCAAAAGGCATTATTACATCTATTCAATCTATAAGATGCTAAGCCATCTCAGTAGTATTAATCTGAAGGTGTTATTATATTTGTTCATGGGCTTTACATACTTAAGTATAAGTTACTTCATGGGCTTTACATGCGTTATTATAAGTATTCTTTCATAGTATGATATTTATGATTTGGAAATTGTGCATTTTTTGGTCAAACTAGATCAAAATGTTTAATTGAAGATGTATTGATGCTTCCGGTTCACCACAAGGAAATTGATTGCACTGTGCTTCCTATCCAAGGAATATTTTTACAAATTCCATTCTTTGCCAAGTCTTCCTACTCCTTAATCCCCTCTTCTTTCATTAAGGCATTCAGTTAAAATCTGTTCTTACAATCTTCTGTTTCTCTATGTGATGCTGAAAAATGGGATGGACATTGCTTTAATGTTTAAATATGTGATATGGTGCTTGATTTGATCACCTTCCAACAGATGGAGGTAATACCAACATTTATTGAATTTGTCTCATGGCTTTAAATTATTTAGTTAGAAAGGGAATAAAATGGGAATCGCCTCACAGGGGTGATGCTCTTTACTCTCAATTTTATTTGAATCTCTATCCTTTTTGGCGGCAATGTCCCCAATTTCTGAACCATGTTGTTTTGGGTGTATCCTGTAGGAGGCTGGACTCCCTTTCGAGTCCTTAACATATGCGATCTTTCTCCACACCTTGTCCATATATTTTTCTAGATAGATCGTGGTGTTTTTCAGCATGGCTTCCATGAATTTTTTTTGTTTTATCCATGAAAAATTAAGGAATTTCAATCAATCCAAACATCAAGAACAATTTGTCGACTGTCGAGACAAGAATCACTATAGTCTATGATCATCAAGCTAGGGGAAAAGAAACAAGCCTGCTACATAATGGAGAAGGAATTACATATTTACTTCAGCCAAGCTTTCCAAACAAACAAAAACTCACAAACCTTATCTAACATCAAAGACTGAAAGAAACTTCACATGTTAATATTCAACATTGTGCTCAGGTTATTAATAAGATACAAATGAAGGTAATCAATACCTGCCACCAAACTGAGACGGTATCGATAAAAGCAATCACATCCAAATAATATGTGTTTAATTTTGCCCATGTAACTGTAAGCCCTATGTACATAGCCAGAAAGACTCTAGGTGGAGCCAGATAACCCCCACCTTTATTTTTCCCAGTGCTCAATAAGATAATACTCTGCATGGTTTGTGATCCAGCATAAGCCTGACAAACAAGTGCAAACCCATTCAATTCCTCCAAGTTTGATATCCATTGCTATAGTTCATACAAATTCCTATGCCCCATAATTTACATCTAGTCGTTCATGTTCCTTAAAGAGCTATCTAATTCAATTTATTTATTTTATTAGTAAAGACATTTTTTATAAATTGCACAAACATAATCCCTTGCAAATACAAGAACATCAATTTGACATGAAATTGTGGTGAGTCTGGTGCTATCTATTATGTCCTTCTACAATTTCTGATAAGGGTACCATGGTTTACGATGGTTGAACAGAGTCTGGTCCATATTTGAGGGCTTCTAAGTCCCATTCAAATGCTACCAAGATGATTTTGATGGTTTCTAAAATGATCCAGGGCTTTGGATACTTCTGAAATAGTTGGACAAATGTTATCCTAATGACTTAAGAGGGAATATGAATTTGAGAGACAGGTTTGTTGAATTTGTTTTTACTTCAAAGAAGTCTGTAATGCACTAGCTATTCAATTTTTTGCAATTCCAATGGGATTTAGATCAATTATAGCCTTGGGCTACTTTTTCTGGGTCTGATTAATCAATTTTGTTAAAATGTTATTCCAATTTTCACCTCTAAATGTTGGTAGCCATATATCTGGTTCTGCAAGATTATATAATGAGGTCACTGATATATCAGTTTTATCCTATGCCATGACTCATGAGGTGACAAATCATTGAGGAGTCATCTTCAAATTCCCTATTTAGGGGCTCTCGTGAAGATATACCCTTTTTCCGTAAGGCGCAAGTGGGTAAGTGGTTGTCCATGATCGTAATGAGGAAGCGAGAATCATGTAACAATGGCATCAGGTGCATATAAGTTGATGTGGCCAGTAATTAATCAATATATATGTGGAAATGAAGAGCTATTGTAGCAATATTAAATAAATGCTGCTAATGTTTGTTTAAGTTGTAGTGGGATTAATTGAAAAAAGGGCCATTAAGGGCACGTGTTGGAAATCAATGATCTATTATAACTTAAAAGCTTTCAGTTCAATGTTATAATCAAGGGGTCTGGCTTGACAAGTTAAATCTGCAGGGTAGTTAGAAGGATACTATGTAAATGAATCCATGGTGTCTATATGTAGTATGGTTGAGTTACTAGAGAGTGTAAAGAAATAGGTTTGAAAAGTAAGGCTCGCCTACAGAAGGCAACAAAGGTTGTAGTAAGCTCCAGAGTCAGCCCTTCAAGAGAAGCCACATAGGATTATTTATTTTGAATGAGAAGTCATCTTCACTTTCCCTATTTAGTGATTCTCGTGAAGATGTACCATTTTGCCTTCCGGAACAGGTGGGTAAGTGGCTGTCCATAATGGTAATGAGGAAGAGTGAATTTTGTAACAATGGTATCAGGTGCATATAGATATGAGACAGTGGGGCAAGTAATAAATCTATATATGTGGAAAGGCAGCTATTGAAGCAATATAATGAAAATGTTACCAATGGTCGTTTAAGTTGTAGCTAGACATACTATCTCTTGTAATTGAAAAGGGAACCCTCAAAGACACGTGTTGGAAATCAATGATTATTAAAACTTAAAAGCTTTTAGTTCAATGTTATAATCAGAGGGAATGGCTTAACAAGTTAGTTCTGAATATATTGTTCCTTGTACTGTAGAGAAACGGCTATCTATTAGTAAATTGTTTCAATGTTTTTCATGGGCACAACTTATCCAGAAAAATTGGCTCAATGCAGGTTCTAAATGAAAGTTGTGGGTGGGGGTAGATGTGCTTGTGCCACTAATAGTTAATTGTATATGCTGTGCTCCAATGCTGTTTTAAACTGGGATCACTTCTAGAGTGTTAAACATTATCCTAACAAAGTTCAGCAAAGCTCCAAATGGATGATTCAACATAAATGTGATAAAATTTGAGTTCAAACTGTTGGCTTCTTACCTATGCCATAAGAGTGGACTTGATTAAGGATATCATCTATTAATGTGCATAGCTGTGCTCAGAAGAATTATTTATGTTGCTGAAGAGAGGATCTTTCCTATATGGATAATTATTTACAATTTTTTACAATTACACATTATAGACCAATACACCGTGGGTATGATCAAGGGCATACAATGCTCAACAGTTCCTGCAAAATATTGAATTGAAATTATTTTTCCACATTTATGGAATAAATTTATTCTTCTTACATAAGGTCTCAATTGATAATGCAATTGGTATTTACAAATGATTTTCACTTCCTCTGTTTTTTTTACCAGTTTTGAAGATCGAGGATAAGGTGATAAAGCTTTGCTCTGCTAAAGATGGAGGTAGAGCCACAAGCCACAACAAACCCATGCAATCCACATGGATTCAAACCACTCTAGCAGGTTCATTTAAAAGACAACTAGTTTCTATTATATTATGATTACTTTGTGGATTTCAACCTTAGAGATCCTTATACAAGATAGGTTCTGGTATTTATTGATCTCTTTTTTATTTATTACATGGGCATTTCTGATCATTACCAAATTCATTGTTTCATTGCTGGCTGCTTATACAAATGAACAACATATTCAAACCAGGGGAAATGATATTCAATCAATTGAACAAAATGAAGAGAAAAGAGAAGTGATTACCAGGCATGGAGCAGCTCCGAGCAGCTGAGAGAGAACCTGGTCACAGAGTAGCAGCGGATCTCTGGGTTTTGGGTTGGCGACTTCCTTTCGAACAGAGTGGGCAATCAGAGATAAACCGATGGTTGCAATCAGAGATTAGTAGGCATGTATCTGTCATGTGAAGATGCGGGCATTATTTTTTTAATTAACATTGTGCATTGCTATTTTTAAAGCCTTCATATAACCTTAATATTGTAGGTCTTCGTACCCTCAATGATTTAGTTCTCAATGACTTGGGTAAGGAGTTCTGGTGTCAGTATTTAGCTATTTATAGTGTCTGGCTGCTGGTTATTGGTTTCACCATTCATTTGGGATTCCCTCCCGAAATTCCATTAGGAGTAATTATATCAGACCTTCTTGTTTGTTTGGATATTGCCTCAAGTTCTTCTAATAAATAAGCACATTTCATTCCCATTTGTGCTTGTATTTATCTTTTGTATCTGAATGTGACTGCATGGAACATCTGTGCAGGTGATGGACAGGAGATACAGAAAGCTCTTCAGGAATGGACAGGATAGTGGAATGTCCCAAATGTATTTATTGGGGGCACACACATTGGTGGCTGTGATGGTTAGTAATTCAACTTGGATTTTGAACTAACTACACTTTTTTGTCCAAGAAAAAAATCTTATATTCGATATTTCAAAAGAGAAATCAGAATTTACATAGTGTGGCTGATAAGGCTCACAAAGTATTACCATAGATTACCCAGTACAGTCCTGTCATGTCACAATTATAGTCTTCCTTAATAAAAGACACAGATAATCATCAGAAGTAAACACTTCAAAAAACATGTTCAGAAACTATTCTTAAATCTAGAACAGGTCTCACTCTTCTGAAAAGCCACCCATACAGTACCTGGGACAACACAGAAAACAATCGAAATTAAAAAACAGACTTCAAAGATTCTAAAACTAAGAGGTTGTCCTTAAAGTCCAGCTCTGCAAACATGCCCTCCTGCATAGATAGGTATTCCTTAGACAACTTGTCTGCTTGTGAATTTGCTTCTCTGTAAATATGGGTGAATGAATTCTTCGAACTGATTTCTTGCATCCAGGATTCTGTTCTTTATAGGATTTAAAGCCAAATTTTCAATTCTTCTTCTTCCATTTTCCCAATCTAATTAACTTTGAATCCTGCAGGGCTTCAAGCTTACCAAGTCCTTTATCTGCATCTTCTTTTAATAGAGTCCAGAGGGCAAAGAAAGCTCTGTTATTTGAGCCAGGACGAGCACCATATTTAAAAATAGAACAGGCGCAAGCATTTAAATAAATAAAAGGTGCACACCAGCACCACATTATCTTGGGGATACTTGGCTTTCCCCATCAAAGAATATCCCTAAACTATATCCTGAGTAATAGCAATCTCTTTTGGAATTCTAGCATTTTTTTTCAGAATGAGGCTTCCAGCTTCCATCAGAAGAGACTGTGATCATATGTGCCACCTATTCAGATGAAAAATCTTTTCCTTTAAAAGTTATTTCTTTCTTGAAAGCTATAGGCCCCAGAGCACAAAGCATTGCAATGCTCTAAAACTGAACAAAGACATGTCATGATACAAAGTTCAAAGTATGAAAACAGTCCAACAGAGAAGCTTTATCCCACATATTGACTCCATTTAGACCATTTGTACCCTATAGAACTTATTTCCTCACTGAATTTGAAAAAGGACACTGGATTAAAATATGATCTAATGTTTTGTTGCTTGATTTGCATAATATACCACCAGCTAAGGCCTTGCCAACTATAATTTTTCCCGTTATCCCAAGTCAAGATATTGTTTGCTAAAGCTAACCATTGGAAAATTCCTAAGTCACCTGGTTTGAATTCATGTTTGCAAATCAAGTTCGGCGACCTTGATGTTCGTAAAAAATCCAGCAATGAAAATTTTGGTGATAAAATTCGGCATAAAATTTGGACTGTAAAAATTGAAAATAAACAATATATGATTTTTTTTTAATAAAATTCAATATGCTTAATAAACACATTTGCAACTTGGTGAGGGTGAGCAAGTTGGCACTTGGTAACTGTTGGGGCCGGAGAGACAGGCGTTGAGCTGTGAGCACTAGTTGATCTTTGAGCGCTGACTCCCAGTCATCGAACCAGTCCATGAACTGTTGAACAGTGAGGAATGAGGGCGTTGGGCAAAGCACAGAGTAGCTGTACTATGCATTTCCTTTAACTGGTGTCGGGTGAATCAGTCATTGCAGGAACGGTGGCTAAAATTCAACTTCACAGTTTCACCTCCTAACGTGGGCCAGGGTTTCATGTTTCCCCAGGAGTCAATTTGATTTTAAAGACAGATCTAATTGAATAAAATGGATTTTAAAGGAAAATTTAAACAAATCTAAACGATTTTGTTCGAGTTCAAGTTTGACTTCAAATTCATCTTGAAGTTTGCCATGATATTTGGTGAAACTTCAACCATAAAATTTGGCACTTGAAGAAATTCTACGAATTTCAAATTTTAACCGTTAAATTCAATGGATCCTGTGACTTAGGAAAATTTTAGTCTGCAAAGGACCATCCAGTTTCCAGACTGTCTTCCACCACTAAGCTTGCCCCCCCTTACTTCTTTCTCTATGCTTGATTGATAGCCTTTATTTGCAGTCAAAGCTCTTGATGCTTTATTTTAAATCATTTGAGTTCATCTTCTTGATTTTTTGAGCTTAATGGCACTATGTTCTAATAATAACACATATTGATCCCATTCATCAACGATGAGCCTATCTAGACCTAAAAAGACGGCTGGTTTCCATTCTTGTATCCAGCTTGGAACATCCTGTAGGTTGTGAACATCTTGATCATGTCATCTCAAAAGATAAGGAGCAGAAAGTCTCAAATTTCCACAACACCCAATCCAGGGATCTTCACCATCCCTGATTTTGCTAGCATTTCCAATATCCCAAGCAGCTTTGAGCATGGCTTTCCAAACATTGACGGGCCTTCTATTATTTCTAACCTTAGTAATTCTTCCACAGATCTGTCTCTTAAATATTTATACTTCATAATATTTTCCCACAAACCATCATTGGAAAGAAGACTTCAAAGACTTTTCACAGCTAAGGCTTGACTAAAAACATAGATATTTATGAGTCCTCATCCTCCATCTTATTTAGGTTTAGCTAACTTATAGCACTTTACGAAGGGAATTTCTTCGGTAGGATTCATGGTCCACGAGAAACTGAACCAATTTTTCCTTCTTTTGTGAAGAAGTCCTTTAGGAATATATGCAATGGACATCCAATACACTGCAATGCTTTCTAGCAGTCTTAATAAAAACCAATCTGATTTCCCTGGAAAGCCTTTTGTAACACTCACTCCCTTTTCTAAATGACTATGGATCATAGAAGATTTTTCCATGTTCACTTCCATACCCTGTGGCACTGCAATAGATGTCTATAATTTAAAAGTGAACCTGTTCATTTATGGAGCCATTACAGAAAAGCAAGATGTAACCTATGAAATCCAAGTGAGAGAGGGACATTGAATTTGTAATCTTTAAGCCTCTAATTATTCCCCCCGTTTTTGCCTCAGAAATCAGTCTACCAAGTCCTTTGGCCACCAGCAAGAAAAGAAAAGGGAACAATGGGCATCTTTGTCTAAGCCCTTCAGATGCCTTGAAAAACCTGAAGGAAACCCATTGATCAAGACAGCAAAGGTGGCTGATGAGATACACCCCATAATATTGTTGACTGTATGCAGATTCATACCAATTTGTAAAAGTAACAACCCAGTATCAACTAGCTAGCTTTATACAAGATTTTTTGAAATCAATTTTTATGACAACAGCAGGGTCTTATGAAATTTTTATTGATTGTAGTCCTTCTTGGGCATTTCCTGCCGCATCAAGAGTTTGTCTATTAAACAGAAATACAAACTGTTCAACCGAAACTATATTGTATAAAATTCTTTTTATCCTATTAGCAATCACTTTTGTATTTTATAATAAGATTGTAGATTAAATTACACATAGAGATGGGCCTGATGTCCTCAAAGGTGAGGGCTCATTTTCCTTTCAAATTAATACTATAAATGTGGCATTTAGGGTTCCCAAGAGTTTCCCAAGAGTCATACAAGTACCATGCCCCACCTCATCTTATTTGTATAACTCAATATGCCAACAATTGAGATAAAAGCAATTTAAAAGGAAACAGAGTGAGTTAGATGTGTGAACAGAGATGCTAAGGTGGTTGGGTGAAATTTTTATCAAACGATTAGATTGAAAAATTAATGCTGCTCCATTGTTGTAGTCAGTAAAGAAAACGAAAACAACTTGAACTCAACTATATCACCTAGGAGAAATGAATGAATATTAGCAAGTTAATAATTAACTTCACAGTTTCTTTAGTGTGAAATAGGAAAATGGGCCAGCCCATATGCAACATGGGAACTTATAATGTGAATTGATCAATAAAAGAAGTCAAAACATCCACTAAGTCTATTATTGGAGGAGCTTCGCATGGTAGAAGTTCATTCCAAGGATTGCCTAGTATGGGTGTAAAGCTTAGCCAAGTGCATGATGAACAGAGTATGCACAACACATGCAATTAGTGTTCATAAGCATAGGCGCACATTAGTAGAGTGCATTAGCCTTAGGTACAAGGTGCATTTAATGTTGATGTGAGCACTAGAGTGACATGGAAGGACAACTCGTTTGATTGTTACAAGGAAAGCTCAACTACTGTAACAAATCGTTGCATCTTCTTTCATTGTGTTTTCATCTTCTCAACACTTTTTTCTTAATTTATTTTTTGGAGAAATATAGTCCCTCACTTATCAAAGTATTAAGCATTCCAAGTGAGGATGGAGGTACCTTGACATATTCTCCTCTCTTTGTTTTTTCTGGATGGAGAACAATAGTAATTGTCAATGGAAATATCGACTGGTAATGCCAAGGGACTCAATGAGATTTCTGATCTGGTGGCCTTTGTAATCTTTTACACAAGAGCATCTATCTTGAGCTACCCTTGGGGCTTCTTCTCCCCACACCTGTAGATTAATGTATTGTGAGATACCAACATACACAATACAAAATGCTTTATGTTTTCTTGGCATGTATTATTATTTGTACACCTCTTTTCAAATGTAAATAGGTTGGTGTTATAGGGCTTATGTAGAGTAGTGGAAAGTCTAATTTCTTCAACTTCATAATGTTCATACAATTGTTGTACAAACTAAATTTGTAATAATAATTCGTAGCTAATTTTTGCCCAATTCACTTTCCCAATTGCACATGTTCTTGTATGTATGCATTTCTATTATTTGAGTTAGCTTTTATAAAGTTCCATAACCAATTGAAAATGCATGTAAGATGAAGGCATAACAACTATTGTTGTGGATGCACTAACTCCGCAAAGCACATTCTCCTAAATCATACTAGTAGCAATGCGTTTGTTGTAGTTGCTTATTTGCTACACTGTTTATGATCAATACTTGCTCTCCAAAAAGAAATAAATGAAGGACAAAATAAAAATCTACATTGATTGATGGATATCAACCATTTGTTGTAGATTTTGACAACTTTTGTGATACCATTGTAGGTTAACATTCAACAGCTCCCTTAGGGAGCAATTCAGGTAAGAAGTTGTGTAGCCCTAAAGCAAATTTGTTGTCAAATATGGTTTCTTCTCATAGAGTGGAATATAATATGGACATTTCACCCTACCATGGTCCTTAGGGCACTTGGGTGTTTCCTAGAAGTTTCCGGGGCATTTCTGTGTTTCTGCAATTTTTTGGTACTGGTACTTGGGCAGGTTAGGAGTGTGCAACAAAGTGCCACAGTTATCCTATGTCAACACTGCAGTTCATCATTGAATTGGTATAGTTGTTAGGCTAATTTTCAATTATTTTGGGTTAGTCTGTGTGACTCTGGTTTATGTAAAGTGGATGGAAGTTGAAATTCCCGTAGTCGTGGAATTTGTTTTTCTTCATAACTACATGTTTATATGTTTAGTGCAAAGGTTGATGCCCTAACAATGGGGAGCTTTGGCTCATTGTGGATGGTTGGTGCTTATGTTAGTTTCCTTCCCGTCCCTTCTTTCATTTTGCGTTCAACAGATGTATGCATTCAAGTAACATGTTCCTTTTTTTTGATATATAGAACTTCAATGTGGCGATTGGCTGACAGTCATAGTAGCAAGAATTGAATATGAATATGAATTCAGATATGATTTGGTAATGAAAAATACGTAACTAAAAAACCCAGTATGGATCCAATAGAGAAGTATACATCTCATAGATACCAAATCTTGCATTTTGTTCCAAACTTTAGAATAATATCAGCCTGAGCACTTTCTGAATTCTATGGCTGTTACAAATGAGCACTTTCAGGCTGCACTGGGCTCTAGTAACCCCTCTGCGCTTCGTGAGACTGTGAGTAAACT
>LPNX010567845.1:28961-44177 GCA_001517045.1 Pseudotsuga menziesii
CCTGATTGTGGTAAGACGCTTCTTGCAAAGGCCATTGCCAATGAGTGTCAGGCCAACTTTATCAGTGTGAAAGGTCCATAGCTCCTGACAATGTGGTTTGGAGAAAGTGAAGCTAATGTACGTGATATTTTTGATAAGGCCAGGAAGTCATAGGATATCAGATATATAGAAGAATATCAGCCTGAGCACTTTCTGAATTCTATGGCTGTTACAAATGAGCACTTTCAGGCTGCACTGGGCTCTAGTAAACCCTCTGCCCTCTGTGAGACTGTGAGTAAACTAATTTATTAGATCAAACTGGCATTGTTTCTTGGGTATATTTGTTGAATTCCTTTTAATCGTCTCTTTATTAAAGATAACATATTCTTACATACAATTGAAAATCATTTGTCAGGTTGTGGAGGTGCCAAATGTTTCTTGGGAGGATATTGGGGGTCTGGAAAATGTCAAAAGAGAGCTTTAGGAGGTAAAACCTTGAACCATGCATTCCTTTCTCCATTTTAGTTCTAGTTTGTCAAAGGCTGCCCACTGTATTTTATAACTATAATTGATGATGTTTTCCTTGATTGTTAGTAGACTGTGCGATATCCCGTGGAACATCCAGAGAAATTTGAAACGTTTGGTAGGTATCCCTCTAAGGGTTTCCTCTTCTATGGACCCCCTGGTTGTGGTAAGACGCTTCTTTCAAAGGCCATTGCCAATGAGTGTTAGGCCAACTTTATCAGTGTGAAAGGTCCAGAGCTCCTGACAATGTGGTTTGGAGAAAGTGAAGCTAATGTACGTGATATTTCTGATAAGGCCAGGCAGTCAGCACCTTGTGTCCTTTTATTTGATGAGCTTGATTCAATTGCTACCCAGGCAAGTATTATTTCTATACTATTGTAACCACAGTCTGTATATTATGTTATTTTGTATGTGGCTCTTCCTACTTGTTTATAGTCTCCATAATAAGATCTGCCAAGGTTCTAGATATAAATGAGCTTGTCAAGCTGAAGTTTTAGTCAATTTGGTTATCAGCTTGACTTTTAGTGTGTTGAGATGTGCAGCGTGGTAATAGTGGGGGAGATGCTGGGGGTGTGGCAGGCAGAGTTTTGAATCAGTTGCTGACTGAGATGGATGGCATGACTGCCAAGAAAACTGTTTTCATTATTGGGGCTACAAATCGACCTGACATTATTGATTCGGCTTTATTACGACCCGGTCGCCTTGATCAGTTAATATACATACCTTTACCTGATGAAGCTTCCCACTTTCATATCTTTAAAGCATGTTTGCGGAAGTCACCTATTGCAAAGGATGTTGAAATTGCAACTCTTGCTCAATACACACAAGGATTTAGTGGAGCTGATATTACTGAAATTTGTCAGCGTGCTTGCAAGTATGCTATTAGAGAGCACATTGAAATGGTAAGCACGTCTTAACATCAGTAGACCTTCCTGCTTGGAAGATGTTGAGCAATTCATGTTCCAATATATGATGATCAATTTTGTACATTAATATTTTTCCTTAGGGTACTTTTGGAAAGCAAGAAAATGCAAAATATTTGCTTTAATTATGAGTTCCTTGGAATATTTGAAATAATTTTGCTCTTTTGTCGTATGTAGGACATTGAAAAAGAAAAGAAAAGAAAAGAAAATAATGAAGCCATGGATGAGGATGAAACTTAAGTTGCAGAAATAAAGGCAGCTCATTTTGAGGAATCAATGAAATATGCTCGAAGGAGTGTTAGTGATGCAGATATCAGAATATCAGCCTGAGCACTTTCTGAATTCTATGGCTGTTACAAATGAGCACTTTCAGGCTGCACTGGGCTGTAGTAACCCCCCTACCCTCCGTGAGACTGTGAGTAGACTAATTTATTAGATCAAACTGGCATTGTTTCTTGGGTATATTTGTTGAATTCCTTTTAATCGTCTCTTTATTAAAGATAACATATTCTTACATACAATTGAAAATCATTTGTCAGGTTTTGGAGGTGCCAAATGTTTCTTGGGAGGATATTGGGGGTCTGGAAAATGTCAAAAGAGAGCTTCAGGAGGTAAAACCTTGAACCATGCATTCCTTTCTCCATTTTAGTTCTAGTTTGTCAAAGGCTGCCCACTGTATTTTATAACTATAATTGATGATGTTTTCCTTGATTGTTGGCAGACTGTGCAATATCCCGTGGAAGATCCAGAGAAATTTGAAAAGTTTGGTATGTCTCCCTCTAAGGGTGTCCTCTTCTATGGACCCCCTGGTTGTGGTAAGACGCTTCTTGCAAAGGCCATTGCTAATGAGTGTCAGGCCAACTTTATCAGTGTGAAAGGTCCAGAGCTCCTGACAATGTGGTTTGGAGAAAGTGAAGTTAATGAACGTGATATTTTTGATAAGGCCAGGCAGTCATAGGATATCAGATATATAGAAGAATATCAACCTGAGCACTTTCTGAATTCTATGGCTGTTACAAATGAGCACTTTCAGGATGCACTGGGCTCTAGTAACCCCTCTGCCCTCCATGAGACTGTGAGTAAACTAATTTATTAGATCAAACTGGAATTGTTTCTTGGGTATATTTGTTGAATTCCTTTTAATCGTCTCTTTATTAAAGATAACATATTCTTACATACAATTGAAACTCATTTGTCAGGTTGTGGAGGTGCCAAATGTTTCTTGGGAGGATATTGGGGGTCTGGAAAATGTCAAAAGAGAGCTTCATGAGGTAAAACCTTGAACCATGCATTCCTTTCTCCATTTTAGTTCTAGTTTGTCAAAGGCTGCCCACTGTATTTTATAACTATAATTGATGATGTTTTCCTTGATTGTTGGCAGACTGTGCAATATCCCGTGGAACATCCAGAGAAATTTGAAAAGTTTGGTATGTCTCCCTCTAAGGGTGTCCTCTTCTATGGACCCCCTGGTTGTGGTAAGACGCTTCTTGCAAAGGACATTGCCAATGAGTGTTAGGCCAACTTTATCAGTGTGACATAGGATATATAGAAGAATATCAGCCTGAGCACTTTCTGAATTCTATGGCTGTTACAAATGAGCACTTTCAGGCTGCACTGGGCTCTAGTAACCCCTCTGCGCTTCGTGAGACTGTGAGTAAACTAATTTATTAGATCAAATTGGCATTGTTTCTTGGGTATATTTTTTGAATTCCTTTTAATCGTCTCTTTATTAAAGATAACATATTCTTACATACAATTGAAAATCATTTGTCAGGTTGTGGAGGTGCCAAATGTTTCTTGGGAGGATATTGGGGGTCTAGAAAATGTCAAAAGAGAGCTTCAGGAGGTAAAACCTTGAACCATGCATTCCTTTCTCCATTTTAGTTCTAGTTTGTCAAAGGCTGCCCACTGTATTTTATAACTATAATTGATGATGTTTTCCTTGATTGTTGGCAGACTGTGTAATATCCCGTGGAACATCCAGAGAAATTTGAAAAGTTTGGTATGTCTCCCTCTAAGGGTGTCCTCTTCTATGGACCCCCTGGTTGTGGTAAGACGCTTCTTGCAAAGGCCACTGCCAATGAGTGTCAGGCCAACTTTATCAGTGTGAAAGGTCCAGAGCTCCTGACAATGTGGTTTGGAGAAAGTGAATCTAATGTACATGATATTTTTGATAAGGCCAGGCAGTCATAGGATATCAGATATATAGAAGAATATCAGCCTGAGCACTTTCTGAATTCTATGGCTGTTACAAATGAGCACTTTCAGGCTGCACTTGGCTCTAGTAACCCCTCTGCCCTCCGTGAGACTGTGAGTAAACTAATTTATTAGATCAAACTGGCATTGTTTCTTGGGTATATTTGTTGAATTCCTTTTAATCGTCTCTTTATTAAAGATAACATATTCTTACATACAATTGAAAATCATTTGTCAGGTTGTGGAGGTGCCAAATGTTTCTTGGGAGGATATTGGGGGTCTGGAAAATGTCAAAAGAGAGCTTCAGGAGGTAAAACCTTGAACCATGCATTCCTTTATCCATTTTAGTTCTAGTTTGTCAAACGCTGCCCACTGTATTTTATAACTATAATTGATGATGTTTTCCTTGATTGTTGGCAGACTGTACAATATCCCATGGAACATCTAGAGAAATTTGAAAAGTTTGGTATGTCTCCCTCTAAGGGTGTCCTCTTCTATGGACCCCCTGGTTGTGGTAAGACGCTTCTTGCAAAGGCCATTGCCAATGAGTGTCAGGCCAACTTTATCAGTGTGAAAGGTCTAGAGCTCCTGACAATGTGGTTTGGAGAAAGTGAAGCTAATGTACGTGATATTTTTGATAAGGCCAGGCAGTCAGCACCTTGTGTCCTTTTCTTTGATGAGCTTGATTCAATTGCTACCCAGGCAAGTATTATTTATATACTATTGTAACCACAGTCTGTATATTATGTTATTTTGTATGCGGCTCTTCCTACTTGTTTATAGTCTCCATAATAAAATATGCCAAGGTTCTAGAAATAAATGAGCTTGTTGAGCTGAAGTTTTAGTCAATTTGGTTATCGGCTTGACTTTTAGCGTGTTGAGCTGTGCAGCGTGGTAATAGTGGGGGAGATGCTGGGGGTACGGCAGACAGAGTTTTGAATCAGTTGTTGACTGAGATGGATGGCATGACTGCCAAGAAAACTGTTTTCATTATTGGGGCTACAAATCGACCTGACATTATTGATTCGGCTTTATTACGACTCGGTCGCCTTGATCAGTTGATATACATACCTTTACCTGATGAAGCTTCCCGCTTTCAGATCTTTAAAGCATGTTTGTGGAAGTCACCTATTGCAAAGGATGTTGAAATTGTAACTCTTGCTCAATACACACAAGGATTTAGTGGAGCTGATATTACTGAAATTTGTCAGCGTGCTTGCAAGTATGCTATTAGAGAGCACATTGAAATGGTAAGCACGTCTTAACATCAATAGACCTTCCTGCTTGGAAGATGTTGAGCAATTCATGTTCCAATATATCATGATCAATTTTGTACATTAATATTTTTCCTTAGGGTACTTTTGGAAAGCAAGAAAATGAAAAATATTTGCTTTAATTATCAGTGCCTTGGAATATTTGAATGAATTTTTCTCTTCTGTCGTATGTAGGACATTGAAAAAGAAAAGAAAAGAAAAGAAAACCATGAAGCCATGGATGAGGATGAAACTGAAGCTGCAGAAATAAAGGCAGCTCATTTTGAGGAATCAATGAAATATGCTCGAAGGAGTGTTAGTGATGCAGATATACGTAAATATCAAGCATTTGCTCAAACTTTACAGCAGTCTCGAGGTTTTGGGTCAGAATTCTGGTTCACAGATCGAGCAGCTACTACTACAGTCAGTGAAGGAACCATAGATCCTTTTTCTACACAAACTGCTGTTGATGATGATGATGCATACATGAAGTAGTGTATGCATTTTATTGTTCCTGTCTTGGTTGAGTCCACTTTGCTAGCAATTATTTCTCCGGATTATATGATTGTTGATCACCTTCGATACTCTCAGTATTATTTGACCAGTTATAACAGGGATGATGAGAAAATTCTGCTATGATCAGACTTTAGTTCCTTCTATATGGATGCAGCAGTTCGCATGATTACATTTGTTATTTTGTGATACTCTGATTGCTGATTATGCTCAGACATTTGATGCTAAGTAAATGATGTCTTTTGATTCTTTTGAATAACAAAGGCTGGTATTTTTTCCTCTGAAAACTAATTAATATGACATTACATGATTTACATGTGTATTAGATGAGAATAAATGTATGATTTTTTTTTTTTTAATTTAAACATAATATCATATTAAAAATTTATATTGATTAATAATGGACACCATTCAAACTACTAAAATATAATGACCATACATAAAGCGACTAAAAATGAGTAAATTAGTGACCAATAAATGAGATTAATGACCAAAATTTGCAAATAAAATGACCAATAATTGAGAGATACATGACCAAACAATGAAATACAAATGACCAGAAAAATGACCAAAATTCGCATATCAATGACCAAAAATCAGTTTTGGTGGCTAATTTATGGTCTTCTATTACGCGACCAAATTTGGTCATATTCTAGCTTGTCATGTGATCATTAATTTGGTCACAAATGTGGTCATATATTTGGTCATTGATTCAAATATATGACCAAATTAATGACCAAATATATGACCAAATTAATGACCAACCGACAAGCTATAAATGACCAAAATAAAAATGACCAATTTTGGTCATGTAATAAAAGACCGCAAATTAGCCACCAGCGATTGCCAAACCAAAAGTGGTCATTGATATGCGGATTTTGGTCATTTTTTTGGTCACTAATCTCTCATTTTCCACTAGTGTCGGATTGGTAAAAACAAGGGTTTCTTCTGGGATATTTTGCAGAGGACAAGAGTGATCAGTGGGCAGAAACCAAAGAAAATCAGACATGGAATTCTCTCTCCCCTATCACATTTAGATCTGGTTCCATTTCAGTTTCAGAATCTGCTCCGTGGAAACCTACTACCACGCTTCTAGTCAGCCAAACCGTGAAACTAAGGAGGGTAGTTTGGTCTGTTTTAACTAGGGGATTATGGAAAATTGAAAATGGTTGTTCCAAACTTAATATAGCATAAATAAAGGTTTTATATATTTTTCATATATTCTAGAAGGTTCTGAGAAGTTTTGGATGAATTTGTGGTTTTACGACAGTTTTGGCCAAGAAAAACCCTGCGCATAGGAGGATCCAAAAATGTGGTATAGACTCAAATAAAAATGGTTCTGTAATTTTATATGGGAAGGTGGGCCTATTAATGACCCACAAGAACTAACAGAGCTCATATTGAGTTAACATAAATGGTCTTACATCAATTTTACCAAAACTAGTTATTAAAAG
Source organism: Pseudotsuga menziesii (assembly GCA_001517045.1). Lineage (NCBI taxonomy): Eukaryota > Viridiplantae > Streptophyta > Pinopsida > Pinales > Pinaceae > Pseudotsuga > Pseudotsuga menziesii. Next base: position 35,805 of record LPNX010567845.1, read on the forward strand.
TTAGTAATCTAGCCAGGGTCTAAAAAACACAGTTAAATCATCTCAAATTCATTTTTGTAAAACATGAGAAATATAACAGGGGTAAATATCAATTCATTGAATCTGTAAAATCCCTTCAATTACTTCTCCAACCTGACATATTCCTTATAGCACTCATTTTTATTAAATTTCCCCCATACATTGTTAAAATAGCCCGTTTAGGAAAAAATGAAGACAAGGATCTTTATGGGAAGAGATGTTTCGACCTGGTACATGTAATTTACATAATATTATGACCCTATAGAACATAAATTACATCATTTACTGACCATTCCAAGGATGCTCCAAAAACAAGGGGCACGAGGTTATCCGTGATCATGACTAGCAAGGGCTGTGAGCATAAGTGAAGCTAGGGCTTCATTGTATATGGACCTGAACTTGATGGAGGCTCCAAATAACTCTGTAAATCCTTCAATTCTTGTAATTTAGTGCTCCATGCCTGCAATGGAAGAAAAGGGGATGGAAGGAGAGGGGAGTGGAAGGCTGGGGCTCATCTCCCAGTAGTCTGAGGCACAACACTAACAAATAATGCTCACATAAGAATTCAACAATCAAATCATCAACCAAACTAAAGCAATGGGTTCAAATTCATCTTTTATATAATTATGGATGACCTACTGAGTAAGTCGAGGCCAATGGTGACCTGTGAGAGCAAGTCAACCCCATGGTGACCTAGCCCTAGCCACAAAAGCGCCCCCTTTGGGAAATTAGGAAAGTAAAACCATGTGTAATTCTTTCCAAGTCCAAGTCATCCTTCACAATTAGAAACTATTCCCTCCCTTAGTCAAAAGCTGCCTCTTTTGAGTTATGACAGCTTTATGCTTTTCCTCGGTCATAAGGAAACTTTTTCTTTCCTTCAAAACCTTTCCTTCTTTTACGTCTGACTGCTTTTTCTGCTTTTAGTCAACTTCCCTTTATTCTCCTACTTGATTTTGTCATGGAATTTCTTATTTTTACCAAGGCAAGTTAACTAGCTTTCCCCAATGTGCCCTCCTAACATGGCAGCCTTAATTCCACATCATTATTGTGCATAATAAATAAAATTGCTGAAATAAAATTAAATACATTCCTTAGAACAATTATTAGCAATATTTTTCCTAGGAATAATAATTAATGTCAATTTCAGCCCCTAGGAATTTCATCACGTTCAAGACTTTAAATGTCCCAAAATATGGGGACATGACAATCCTCCCCTCCCAAATCTGCTTTCCTTAAGCAGAAGCACTCCATAGTGCTTCAAATTTCTTCATAATGTAGGAGAACTCAAGCATGAATCCATTGTTCAAAATTTTTTACTTTCTCCACAAATCCATCTTGTAAAGTTTCTCCAAAACAAGCAATTCCAGGGTCCCATTGCTTGGATTGCACCCCCTTCAGTGAGAATTCCTTCCCACACAACTTATCAAGCCAATTTATGCCTGGATCCCATTTCCTCAACTATAAGTATCCAAACATTAGAATCCACCATACAAATTTATCATCACATGAAATGATATTCCTGCTTTGGAAATCATACCACTGCACCGAAAACTGAAAATTCTCAATGCAAAGTTGGAAATCTGTCAGATTTCCCCACCGAACATAAAGTTCTTTATGTGCTTGATGCACATCAGCATTGAATCTCACAATGATGTTGCTGCAAAGACATAGGTGTGAGTCCCATGTCCAATCCCAATGAGTATAGGAATCATCCAACCAACAAGGATGCCCAAATTGCTCACAATAAGATGATGCATCACAATCATCTCCAAAAATGCAAGCAGGAAAAACAAATAAGTGTCCCCTCATTCCACTTGATAAGGGACTAACAATCCCACTAAAAGGTCCATGTGAACACTTCCAATCTCTCAACTCTCTACCACTGGTCAAATAATGCATGCATCTATCCAACTGTGTGCAAGATATTTTCCTCAACAACTTCTCTTAGCAGTTTTCTTGCTTATTTGTCTTCCATTGATCATGTGCAGAATTTTTTTTGTAAGAAGACTCCATGTGTGACATGTAATCTTCCACCCAATACACATGTGTTTGAATGGCATCAAGTGATAGCCATATGTGCCTATGTGTCTTACAGGAGGGTGATGGTGCATTCTACAAGTCATCATGAACACCTAGGAAAGCCTCCAGCTCTTCCTGTTGCACAAACAAGGAAAATTCCTTATCCCAATTTTCATTCTTACTTGATGAGGATGAAATAAAAGTGTGGGTAGAAAATTGGATCAGAACCCTACAATACTCATTCACCCAAATTATGGCTTCCCAATCCTCATCCTCATCTGACCCTCCCATTGGGAAGAGACTCTTTCCAGGAAACAATTCCAGTTTTTTCTGGAAAAGGCCAAGTGCTTGGTTCTCATCAAAATTGTCTACACAGTCCTCAAGCACAAAAAAATAGAATTCACCTAATGTGCATGTATATGGAAGGTATCCAATGGCTGCAAATTAAATCTTTGTTGTTGTTCACATGTCAAGACAATGTCAGTCACAACAAAAAATTTATTGCAGAAGTAAAATTCTTTACCTCCCAAGGTCTTCATTCCAAAGATGTTTGTATCCACCCAATCAATGGATGAATATAGACTTTTATTTTCTGATCCATATGGAATTTTATCAGACATATTTATTAAGGATAAGAACACTTCATCCTTTCTCTCATTCTCAATGAGTGCTTGGCCCAGATTTTCACAAGCACCTGCAAATCTGCTCCTCCCTCAAGGCTGTCCTCGACATGAGGAACCTCCATTATACCCAAAACGTTTCCTTCCATGCAGCATGAAAGGTGTGACACCTTCAACGCCTTCTGAAGTTGAAATATCTGTAACTTTGAATCTTGAATGGATCTTTGTGTGCTCTTCAATAAGTTATTGGTGATCTCCAACTTATTAGTGATATTTTCTGATTTTTCTTCTTCCTTCTTGCATGCACTATGGTACATTTCAGCCACCATGTGGAGATATTCTCTATCAGATAATAAGTTCATATATATATCCTTCATCTTGTCCATTCCTTATTTCAGTGCTATGCACTCCTCCAGAAAGGATTCTCCTTCCATATCTCCACCAGGAGCTTGCCAATAACATCTTGCCACCAAGGCATTGATGTCAACAAAGTTTTTCATGGCTTCCCTAAGATTCTTTCTATCCTCCTTTAGTGATCCACTCAAATTATGTGGCTTACCAACAATATACTCCATCAATTTTTATTCTCCTAATATGTGACATATATGCCAATTTTTCTTGTGGCATGAATCCACCACATAAAACTAATCCTCAACATACAGGCCAACCTTTGAATTTTCTGCACACTCACTTCCATGATGTGAAGTGGAGGGTATCTCTGAATGCTTGAATGACATGTGAACTGTATGAAAATTAGAAAGCATGTCATTCCTTGGAATTTCAGCTTCATCATGTTGCAAGAGAGTCCAACATTCTTAACTGTGTCCCTCCCTTTGCATCAGATTTTTCTCCTTCAAATTTCCTAGTTCATATCTAGTTGGTGGGGGATTTCCTTCCACTTCATTACGCAATTCAAATGATGAATTCAGATCTGATATTTATTGTTCTTTTGGATATGATACAAAATATTCCTTCACCATATTATTACCATTGACAATATCACCCTTCTTTTCACTGATTGTGTGATCACCAACAGGGAAACTGGGAGTGAATTTATCTCCCTCACAAGTGACCTTCCTTTTGCAGTCCTCAGATGCAAGTGAAGAATTTTTATATTTACATGGATCATATGGTTGCAGGTGTACATGGACGCTGCAAAAACCAGAACTTTTATTATCCATGTTCTTAGCATTACCATCTTCCTGTACGGATACTATGGTGGCCTGCTCTTCCACCAAAATCTTTGCTTCACACCCAAGCAGCGTGGCCTTGTTTTCATCTTCATTATGTGGCCCAGGAGGTGACTATAAATATGATATGTATACCTCTTTTGGAGCTGATCCAAAATATGTCTCTCTACCCATACATGAGCCAAAACCTTGAGCAGTGATTCGGAGATCACCCACCAAGAAACTTGAAGTTCATTCCTCTTCAACTTCTTCTCTTATGCAACCACCTTGTGGTGATTTGCACTTCACCTCCTAGATATCTATGTCCACTTCATTTTTATTCTCCTCCAAGAAACTTGTGAATTTTTCTTCTATAGTGGTACTCATGTCACAATATTTAGAAGCTCTTCTTGAAGGAAAACCAAACAAACTCTTAAGTCTTGAACATGTTGATGGCTTAGAGGAATATTCACCTTTGGTTCTATCTTCTTCTTCTTTTCTCAGAGAGTTGGAACAAATTGGATCCTCTTTGGAGAGATTGATGCTCTTGAAATAATTCTCATAATCATGCTTGGGAAGAAATCCATACTTGAAATAAATATAATCTCCAAAAGAAAGGTTTGCACAAATATTTCTACCCAACGCTAGATAGTCCTCATAACAGTGAGACATGTTCTCACATGCTTCAATAATCTCTGTCAAGTTTTTCTTAACCATTGGAAAATAAGATATGATCTCTTCCCCATCTAATGTCACATAGTTTTCATCATATTCATGTTTTATTATGCCTCCATCAACATACATAATTTCCTCTTCTTCATATCTCTTGTAGTATTCTTCATACTGCTCATCATAGTCATCCTCATAGTATGACATGGCTGCAAATTTATTCAGTGAGATATTTCTTTTCATAGGATGATCCAAGGAAAGAGATATGATACCACTGTAATATCCTAAGTCTGGTGTATAGACCCAAAAACTTTAATTCTTTAATTTTCCTTAAATAATTCTGAGATTTAAGGGGTTCACATAGAGCCTTCTCGGATTGGAAAAAGCAAGGGTTTCTTCTAGGATATTTTGTAGAGGACAAGAGTGATTGGTGGGAAGCAAAAAAATAAAATAAGACATGGAATTCCCTCTCCCCTATAACATTTATATCTGTTTCCATTTAGGTTTTAGAATCCGCTTTACGGAAACCTACTACCACGCTTCTGGGTAGTCAAACCGTGAAACTAAGGAGGGTAGTTCGGTGTGTTTTAACCCGAGGCTTCTGGAAACTTGAAAATGGTTGTTATAGACTTAATATAGCATAACTAAAGTTTTTATATATTTTCCATAGATTCTAGAAGGTTCTGAGAATTTTTGGATGAATTTGGGGTTTTACGACAGTTTTGGCCAAGGAAAACCCTGCGCATAAGAGGATCCAAAAATGTGGTACATACTCAAATAAAAATGGTTTTGGAGTTTTATATGGGAATTTTTTCCTGTCATTGACACATAGGAACTGACAGAGCTCATATTGAGTTAACAGAAATAGTTTTACATCAATTTTACCAAAACTAGTTATTAAAAGCTAGTAATCTAGCTAGGGTCTAAAAAACACAGTTAAATAATCTCAAATGAATTTATGTAAAACATGAGCACTGAAATAGGGGTAAATATAAGTTCATTTAATCTATAAAATCCCTTTATATACTTCTCCAACCTGACATATTCCTTATAGCACTCATTTTTATTCAATTTCCCCCATACATTGCTAAAATAGGTCTTTTAGGAAAAAATGAAGACAATAATATTTATGGGAAGAGATGTTTAGAAATGATACATGTAATTTGTAGAATATTATTACCTTACATAACATAAATTACATCATTTACTAACCATTACAAGGATTCTCCAAAAACAAGGGGCAGGAGGCCCGGATCATGACTAGCAAGGGCTGTGAGCATAAGTGAAGCTAGGGATTCATTGGATATGGACATGAAATTTATGGAGGCTGCAAATAAATCTATAAATCCTTCAATTCTTGTAATCTAATTCTCCACACCTGCAATGGAAGAAACAGGGATGGAAGGAGAGGGGAATGGAAGGGTGGGGCTCATCTCCTAGTAGTCTGAGGCACAACACTCAGAAATAATGCTCACATAAGCATTCAACAATCAAATCATCAACAAAACTCAAGAAATGGGTTCAAATGCATATTTTATAGAATTATGGATGACCCGCTGAGTAAGTTGAGGCCAATGGTGATCTGTGAGAGAAAGTCAACCCCATGGTGACCTAACCCTAGCCACAAAAGCACCCCCTTTGGGAAATTAGGAAAGTAGGACCATGTGGAATTGTTTCCAAGTCCAAATCATTTTTCACAATTAGAAACTACGCCCTCCCTTAGTCAAAAGCTGCCTCTTTAAAGTTATGACAACTTTCTGCTTTTCCTGGGTCATAAGGAAACTTTTTTTTTCCTTCAAAAACTTTCTTGCTTTTACCTCTCACTACTTTTTCTGCTTTTAGGCAACTTCCCTTTATTCTCCTACTTGCTTTTGTCATGGAATTCTTTATTTTTACCAAGGCAAGTTAACTAGCTTTCCCCAATGTGCCCTCCTAACATGGCAGCCTTAATCCCACATCATTATTGTGCATAATAAATAAAATTGGTGAAATAAAATTAAATACATGCCTTAGAACAATTATTAGCAATATTTTTCCTAGGAATAATAATTAATGTCAATTTCAGCCCCTAGGAATTTCATCATGGTCAACACTTTTAATGTTTAAAAATATGGGGACATGACACTGCTATTGAGTGCTAAGTTTCTCATGTGTGAACTGTTACACAATCTCTTTTTCGTAGTGGTTTAATGAAAATGATCAGGGTTTCTAAGATAGTAATATTGTTTGTTTCAGGATATGGTTGGGTGTAACGGTCTCCTTTCGGTGTTTGTACCCCTTCTGCAAATTAGCCAGGTTCTAAATTGTTTGTTGTTTATCTATGATTTTATTTTATATCTATATTTTGTTTATGCAGAATGTGTAATGTTTACATAATTTTAATGGTAACTGTTTTATATGGTATCTATCTGAAAAGGAAAAGTTGTAGTTATTTCCTTATGATATTACAAACAAATTTTATGATGTTTATTACTCTAATAGCTGTAAAATCCATCATTATAGTTGTAGATTATAAAGATCAATGATATATGGATAAGGAATTTATCCTTCAGTTAGTATTAGTCACATTACATTTAATTTAATTAGAATTACCAAGTTCCAAGCTAGAATTCAAATCTTCCTCTTATCACTTAGTGTATGTTGGGTGTTTTATTATCTTATTTAATTCACCAAATATTTAATTATCGACTGAGGTTTGTAAACTTAGAGTTAACACATAATATATGCTAAGGTAGAAGGGTACCTAAGGTGTTGTGGAAATATTTTAACAAAGAAAAGAACGAAAGATCTTTCAAAATGACAAACCGAGTCAAACTCGAGAAATTCAACTACTAAGGTAATTAGACTAGGACAAGACTACTAGATTAGAGCAGTATTGATCTATACTACTATACTCTATAAACAATAAAAATATATAATACTATCCTAAGAAAGTGAACTATCTTTTATAGTGAAATCTATTAATCAATTATTCTGCTTCTGAATTTATGAATTAGAAAGGCTAAAACAAATTCAGAACTCTTACTATACGAACAAAAAAGGTTATATTATTTGAGGCAATATTGCAACTACATAATTTATCAAAGAAATCCAATAACTAAACTATACATGCAATTAACAAATATACAATACTTAAACCAAATTGTCTAGTTCCATTCTCCTTGAGGATTCTGAGGATATGCATTCATTGTGATTGGACCTACAGGAGGAGGCGTATCAAAATGGATTTCAAAAGAAATAAAGAAGCTCAATGGAATTAAGTCTAATTTAACCTCTACAAATAGATGTAAACTAAGGAGTGTCCAATTACAAGTAATAAAAAACATTTTGATTTATTCCATAAGCAAATTACTCTAATTGAAAAAAAATGTTATTAACAACCAATCTATTAATTAAGAAATGAGATTCTTTTAATGGACCACTTGAAATTAAGGGTATACTATTCTCGCATGAAACAACTATAATTGAGAAACAAGTAGAAAACTTAAAAAAACAAGTATAAAACTTAATAAAGAAGCAATTAGAAAACTTAATAGAGGTCTTATTTCTTAATCTAGTCCTATTCTATGAACATCTTTAGTAACTATAGAGTAAGGAAGATAAATCATGTGCTAGAAAGGATGATCTTATTATAAAGGACTAATGTGCCTTTTAGATAATAGAATTAGAAAACTTAATTCTAGATGTGATCTAAATAAGAATGAAGTACACTAAACTAGAGTTGTAATTAACAAACTCTTAAACAATAATGAATGAAGGAGTCAGGGACAAAAAGGAACACAACTCAAAACAGAGATAAAAGGGAATGAAAGATAGGAATACTTATAGGACTTAATAGAGGCTTTAGGTGGTCTAAAATAGAGTCCTAATTATATATA
>LPNX010567845.1:44516-121582 GCA_001517045.1 Pseudotsuga menziesii
AATGAAGGTCTGGATGACAGTATAAATAGACACTCCATATGATAGTTCGGATGGGAAAAATAGTGCAAATTACGAAATAGATAACCTGAATGATCTTAACATCAGCTGATTTATGCACATGAGGATGCTATGCAGAAAAGACAGTGATTAAGCTTATTCAATACTTAAAATGACAGAAGAAGAAATTGTGCTAATCTACAGTTAAAAAGAGAAACTACTTCCTATTGTTTAATAAGACAAACTAATAAATAACTGAAGTAAATCTATACCTAAACAAGAATTGATAGAATTGAATCTAACTACAAACTAAAATTAATACATTAACCTAATCAAAATCTATTGGATTGCAAACATGGAACTAGGAAACAAGATGAAAATAAAACTAGAAATGACTATTGCGCGACTGGTCACTTGCGATACTGGAAATGGAAACTATGTTAACAACACAGTATAAATTATATTACTTATAGCAAACACATGTTACAAGAAACAAGGAAATAAATAGCATTGATTTATAAGAAAATCAAATTACATATAGAAACTGGAAATGTGAATTACTTAGTTGTAAAATGGAAAATAAAGAAAACACACAGAAATGGGAGACTGCTGGTTGTTAAGGGGCCCTCTCATCAGTTAGTGTTGCGCTTCAATTAATCAACCACTCACAAAAATAGAGACATGTATGCACAGCTAGAAATCGAACTTATATTGAACTCTGAACCGATTTTACAGAGCTTCTTTTCTAATGGAGACTAATTATCCACTAACTAGCTAATCTGATTCTCGTTTGGAGATGAATTTATATATTTTTTACATGGATGAGCACATCGACCCTTTCAGTGGTCGACCGCTCCAAAAATAGTCAACCTTAACTACTAATCAAACAACCATGTGACGATTAGAAACAAAACATAACCGCCTTCCTGATCTTTTGCGCGTCGGTTCTCCTTCCGTGGGCTACGAGCGTATGGATCCTTTTTGACGTGGTAATGAAGCATGGTGTCAAACAGAGAGGGAAGCATCCTGAGCCTTCTAGATAAAATACCATCACAGCAGTAGGATGGGTGGACAATAGAACAATGAAAAATCATTATGTTCTTTAAATGTTTGAGAATATTCCAACTAACAGCGCGTGGATTGATCAAAAGGCTGTATGGAGAGCTGGATGTGATTTGTGCTTGTTTAGTGTAGATGCATGTCCACATGGATGCTCGTTTGCAAACCATAATATGCAAAGAAATTCTATGTATTAAACACATTTACAAATATCACATAATTACTAATAAAATCATGAAATAATGAAATTAAACCAAGACTTGCATAAAACTAAATACGTTTGTACCCGGGGTTGAATGATAAGATGAATGAAAAAAAGTATACCCAAAGGTAACAAAAGTGAGGCCAAAAGAGTAAATTAACGACCAAGACTAGTGATAAAATTGGGATCAAAACTCCCCCAAACTAGAGAGATGTCAAGTCCCATTGAGAAAAAAAAGAATGAAGTCTCGGAAGAAGGATGAGCTGCGTCCGCAGTTGCCTTTGACTTTGGAGAGGAAACATAAGATTTAAATTTCAATTTCTCGGCCTGTGTCTTTAAAACAGTGTGCCTCTCCATATGAGAGTCACTTGAATAAGTTATGGCCTTGTTAAGGTTCTCAACGGTCTTGACTTGTATACGTAGCTCCTTGTTGTCTTGGCGAAGATTATCAATTATCTTGGCATATTTTTCATTTTGACTTGCTAACCATGCCAATTCTTGAGTTTGTTCGTCTATTGTCGGCTAATGAGGAGTAGACGGTTCTACAGGGTGCTTGGAATCTTGAGGCGGAATCAATTCCCTCAGTGGTGTCTCAAGGTCAATGGAGGGAATTTTTGTTTCATAACCATTTCCTTGAGGAGATGGAGAAGTAGTCTCAAGAGCAACAACCTAGAGGAAATCGACCGAGACACTGGATAATGTAAATAGGACTGAGTCAGAGACAGGTTCATCCACCTTGACCATAAGATCTGGATGATCTGTCTGAATGGTAGGATGAATAGAGGTCTGAATGGAATTCACCTTCCCACTCTTGGTTTGAATTTGTGGAATGGGTTGAAATTCAATGGATACAAAGTTGACACGGGTAGGTGAATGGGCACACGGTCTTGCTTCTGGTGTATCTTTGTCAATATGCATAATTTTGGGGATTTTCTTTTCCTTAGGAGGGGTCTGATTGGGACTATGGTCACGAATGTGCCGAGGGAGTTTTCGTACATTTAAATGAGGATTTAAGACCTTAAACACAAAATTATCCCCGGTCTGGTTCCTCTCCTTCAATTGATGCACAATCAGGAGCTTAATCAGGATGTTGTGGTACAAACTACCCATAAGATTGACTATATTCTTCCTAACTTGAATTGACATTTTTTCCAAGCTTTTGAGGAAATAAAATGGGAAATTAAGAAACTACTGATTAATGAAATGTGCTAGTAAGCGAAGATGGAAAACTTTCAACATAGTAAACTTACCATCGCAGGTTATAAGGCGGATGATGATGGTCAGAGGGTTGAGGTATTTAGGCTTAATCCATTCTCTATGAAACCCCTTTGCTCTTGCTACATGCTGAAAATATGGCTTGATAGCGAAATGGTAGGACGACCAAGGGAGAAACACATGCTTATGCCAATGGGTGCCTTCTCTTGGGATCTTGGTCGCTACTGCAATGGTCTCCTCGGTTACCGAAAAAATTAGATAACAACCCTGGCCATCTTACCATCAAATCCTATCGCAAATAACAATGAAATCTCCTCATCATATCCCAGCAAAAGGTGGAGAAATGGATTCCACCCTGCTCGAAAGAAGATCTCCCTTCATTCTTGAAATTCTAGAATCCGGAACAAGTACTTATATCTTTCAAGCTCGAGACAGTTAGGAATTGTTCAAACAGAGACAAAAATGCAAGGGTTATAGAGGATACAAAGAATTGCATCTGAATAGATCTGCGAATACGAAGGTAAGTGAGGACAAGGGTAAAGATTGTGGATTTAAACGTAACCTATTTAAGCATCTGAATGATCATGAGATCGTGGTTTTGCATGCTCAAACAATCACACTATGGCTCAATTCTTTGAATTATGTGCCGTCATAAGGACGCGTGCATTGGTGAATTCGTAAGGTTATCATATATTCAACCATGTCCAAATTCAACTTTGGATAGGTTGAATGATTTATTTATTATGGAATCCATAAAAATGCATTTAAAACCATAATAATTCTAATCAATAGGATGATAGTACACTTGACGAATTCTGCATGTGATTTGATGAGAGGGTAAGGGAAATTATAATCGAAAAGATACTAAAATCATATCATATCAAAATAGAGTTAAATGATATCATATCATATCGAAATCATAATCAAAATCATAGGTCAAGGTGAGTCCTAATGAAATCATAATGATTTTGTAAGGATGTGAATGAGACCTAATAATTATGGGTATGATTCAACTAATTAAACTATTTGCCCATGAAAATTAAAAGAAATTGACATTTTGACATCATGTTGCTATAACGTTATAATTTTCATTTGGATCGTCATTCGGAATTCCATTCGAACTGACATTCGACCCTTCAAATCGACCTTCTGTTCAAAAATACACTTTACTAGATCTGGTTGTTGCTAATTATGCAGTGAATTTTCTAGGCTATTAGCACACAATATGATGATGTAAACTAGCTTTATTAAACCTTTGTTGCATTGCACATCATGGATTAGAACAATCTTTCGATAATTTCATTATCCCGAAAACACCTACACTTTTTTTAGAAATAAACAAAACTTTTTATAAACATTCAAAAAGTAAAAGCAATTCTAACCTTCCCCCAAAACAAAAATATGGCATGTCCCCAAGCCATCAAAGAAAAACTGATTGATTTCCAAATAATTTTAAAAAATGGTTCTAAGATGCTGTTATTATTTATGTAAGAAAAATAAATATTAACTATTAAATGGAGATGACTCAGATATGTATTTCCATAAAAAATAACAGTGCCTAGGAAGACCATACAAACAATGATAGTATAACTCATGAAAAAACTGCCATAGGAGAAACTAGTCATCCATGCCTCATTTTAAAGATCTCTTGTCATCCAAAGAATATTTTAAGTTCACCATGGAGTTTGTGAGATTTCTATAGATATGGGTCCCATTTATAGAATAATCATATCCTAGGTATTATTGAATTAGATGACCGAGTCCAGGTCCAACTTATAGCCATTCTCTAATGACATGATGAAGAATTGGCCTAAACATGTATTTTTCCTTTTCTTCTTTGTTTTTATTTTTTCCGAACCATATGCATAGTGATGCATTAGCCAGATCTCTTTTACCCGATATTGTCCTGCTGCCAACATTCATGTTCAATACCCCGACAAGTTTATCGTGGTACTATGCAAGCATAGCCCTGCTGCTAGCGAGTTTGTTCAATACCCTGATGGGTTTAATTGTACTTACTAGGATTACTTGTTTAAATATGTTACTTAGCATGGACCCTCTACCAGCGAGCCTATTTAGTACTCCGACGACTTTGCTTTGTATAAAGTTTTTAATATGTGGAATTTGGTTGGTACTTAGAGCGAGTTAAGCCTGCTAAACTCATAATTCAAATTTTTGAGAGCAAATCTTATAAGTAATTATTTTTTATAATGGCCTAAATTTTAGATCATGTCTTGTTCCTTGACCTCTCAGTCTATATCCTTCATAAAAGAGAAGCAATGTTCCCCACAAGCTAGAATTTTACTTATGCTGGAGTTGCCTCAAAAATCCTTAAGAGACAAGTTTTGATAATGAGTACATGATGAAGTAGGAGTCCTTAGGTGTAAAATATAACTTTGAAGAACATGATGATTAAAGTAGGTCTTAAGCAACTGTTTTAATGATAAGTTAGAAATGTGCATATCTGAATCAAATGCCATAAAATCATAAGGAATCATCGAAGAAAGCGGGTAGGAATTATATAGAGAACATTTTAATTTCATTATAACTCCCTATTTTTAAATAAAAGGAGTTAGGATGTATTACGAGTTCTTAGAGCACTTCCCTTTTTAGAAAACATTTCATGGGATGATTAAAGAGACAAGGTTCTTGTAATCAAACTGCAAAACCACTTGTCAGATGATTCAAATTTTATTCCCAATAAAAACATATGTATCAAGAAAAATTCATGTAAAATCTATCAAAGCTTAGACAAAGGAAAAGAGCCATCCCATTTTATTTGACAAAATTCCATAAGATGATTATAAAACTAAATTCCCTGCATAAATGTAGTAAGCTTATTAGAAATGACCTTTATTTATTTAAAGAAATAAAGATATATTTACATATATACATAAAGAAAACACAAAATAATTTAAGAATTAGGAGGAGGAGGAATGACTTCCTCTTCAACCAGCTCCATCTCCTTTTGTTTTAAGACATTATTCACAAAATATTGTCTAGATATTGGTTGATGATAAAGTCTAAGTTTGTGTCCATTTACGATAAAGGAAGTTTGTGAATCATCAATTGTATTAATCTCTACTGACCCATTATCAAAGGTTGTAACTACCTCATATGGACCCATACAATGGGTAGTTAATTTTCCTTTCAAATTTTTATACCTTGAGTCCAATAGTAATTCCCAATCCCCGGTATTAAACTGCTTTTCCTTAATAAATTTATCATGCCATTTCTTTTGTTGATTTTGTATTAACATTGTCCTCTGGAGTGGATCTTTCCTAATCTCATCTAATTCATTATCTATAAAATTCGTTGTTTCTGTGCCTCTTCCAAATCCATACCTAATTGTACAACCATATGAAAAGTATTAACTTGGAATTAAATAGGTAAAAGGACTTGTTTCCCATATTCTAACTCATAAGATGTATTTCGAGTAGTGTTTCTCAAAGTTATTCTATAGGCCCACAAATTCTCTGGGAGTCTATCTGCCCAATTCTTATGATGTTGCTGAATAGTTTTTGTTAAGATAGCTTCCAATACCTTATTGGTTGATTCTACATGGTCAATAGCTTGTGGATGGTAAGGTGAAGATTTGAAATGTAAAATACTGTACTTTCTGGTATGTTCTTTCATTAATTTAGAGGTGAATTGAGAACCTTGGTCAGTGACAATTTCCATAGGCACACCAAACTGAGTAAATATCTCTTCATATATAAATTCTACCACAAATTTCTGTTTGGATCGCAACAAAGCTTTAGCTTCTACCCATTTGGTGACATAATCTATGAAAATCAAGATGTATTTCTTCTTGTAGGACATGGGAGATATTGGCCCTATTAAATCAAGAGCCCATTTCTCAAATGGATCAATCATGACCTAAGGCTGTAAAGGTGTAATATCCTGAATTTTATACCTAACACTTATAGGCATGAGCCTATTGATTATGATGTTATATTGATAGTTTATTTTGATATATTGGGTCGAGGACCCCAATGCATATGAACATGATGATTTGTTTTATATATTGGGCGTAATCCAATTATTGGTGATATATATATATATATATATACTTATTTGTGCTTGGCGTGGACCCTAAAGCACATGATTGGTAAGATGTTTTGTGTTGAGCGAGGAGATCTGGAGAACATGAGTACTTACATTTGTGTTGAGTGATAAACTCTGGTTCACATGAAAATATAATTGGAAGTGTTGGGCATAAGCCCTAGAGCCTTCCATGTTGATGTTGAGCATAAGCTCTGGAGCATCGGATCCTTGACCATTGTATCCCTAGGTGTATCATACAAGTACATCCTAGCATTACTTTTGAGCGAAGAGCTTTGGAATTGCACTAAGTTTGTAACTCCCTGTTAAAGCATTGAGTATGGGATCTGGTAAGGGCTAGGGGTTACTGAAAAGAATTTAATAATTCCCGAGTGAAAAAGACTCGAGAGAAATATTGATGTCATTAGACTTATTTATAAGTGATTAAATGAAATTTGGAATTTATGTATTCTCATCAAGTACGGAAGAACTACCATGTTATACGAGGGAATCTAACATGCAAGGATGTTTAGAGTTTCCTAGCCTAGTAGACCTAACCATCTACCTATTTGACCTTAGTGAAGAAGTGTCATTAAGTCTAGGGATCATGGTATATCATGCCCAAAGACAAATGTTAACAAATGTTATATTATTATGTATTTTATACATGGCATGTATAAAGAATAAATATAGTAGAAATATTAATGATGAAAGAAAGAAAGAAAAGCTCCATCAATTATTATTTATTAGTTAAAGATAATAAATAGTACAATACCTACAAAAGTCTAATTAGGAACTAGTGGAAAGTTCATAAGTTAAAGTATTAAAAATCACCCAAATTAATTATAAAGGGTTAAATCAAGAAACCAAGGTTTCTTGATTTAACAGTCCCTTTCACTGAAAAGTTTGTCTATAAAATATTAAGCCAAGGAAAGGCTTGGGGTGCTGATCTATCATTTGAGGAGTAATTTTTCTGCCTATTTTTCTCTCAAGTAAACTCTTGGAGAACATTTTCTTGGAAGGAAAAAGGAGAACTGATCTAGACCTGATATACCGGATAGGAAACCCTACCTTAGGAGCTCTAAGCTACTTGCATGTTGGATTCCAGCTCAGGGGGATCCAAATTTAAACCAAGAATGGTTTCGGGTCATGGTTGGGTGGAACATGGTAGTTCTGAAGTGATTTGATCATCTAATATAGAGGTCGGATCTACATATGAATTGTTAATGCTGGTTATTTGAATGTGCAGGTTCTGCCATTAAAAGAGCTTTAAGTTACTAGTATGAAGCCCTAGACTGCCTACTCCATTTTTCTATGATTAATGCTAGATATGTTAGGAAAATGATTACATTGCACTTCCTAACCCTATGTGTTTGCTTCTTTGTTTAAATTTTGTTAGGGTTTGAATTTTTAAATTATAACCCTAGGTTGTAAGTTATTTTTCTATACCAAAATTTATCAAGGATGTATTCATCAGTTTACTTCTGCAGTTTTAATTCATTTATAAATGTTTATCAAGGGTTTTGCACCCTAGTTTTAATTCATGTATTATTTTTACTGTTGAAACTAGGTTAAGTACAAACTAGGTTTTATTTCAGACCTATTACCTATCTGTTCTTTTGGCCTTTATATTCTACTGACATATTGCATTTGTCAGCAAATGCATGTTTTAAATTTAAATATACTAGTGAAGAAGTAAGATTTTCTATATATAAGTATAAGCTTACAACCTAGTTAACCTAATCTATTATCTTCAAAATATATATATTAACATATATAAAATAGAAATAAAAATATAATCTACCAATACAATAATTATATCTAATGCACAATTTATAAACATTCCATATTAAATCCAAGTTAAAAACCATTGGAATACCTTTCCAGGTATGCATATTTAAACACGTGCTAATTACTAAATCATTTCCATTAAATAACATCATCATAAGAAAATAAACAAATTAAATATCGTGACCATTCATTGGTCTAAAAATCAAGTTCCTTTTCTAAAATAAAATCCATAGCCCTACTATTATAAATCCTCATAATAAGATCGTATGGCATCAATCAAGTAGTCCCATCTAATATCAACTCATAGCCATCACATAGAAATTAACCAAAGTAACATTATAATAATTAAATAAAGAACTCTATAATTACAACAAGGTCACAGGATCAAATTCTAGGGAAACTCTATTTTCCCAAATCGTAAACCATGCCTTTGTTCCAAATAAACAATTAAAAACATATATTTACATTAAGGTCATAGGAACAAATCCTATAGACAAAATCGGTCATTTTTTGTTTACATAATCTACGATCTACAGTAAACATTAATACACAAGAACTAAATTATAAACCCCATCATAATTTTACATAGTCCAAATAAATACAAGGGAGGGAAGGAATCAAATCCTATGGGCACCTAAGCCCCAAATAGAAACCACCCATAAATTACAACTCGTTGCATCAACAACGACCATGATTTGAATCTTGTGGAGTCGTTCTACATTTAATCAAGGCCACACTATACACATAGTGTATGTGGGCTACATTAATAAAATACTTTTGCTACAGCAAGGTCGTGAGACCCTCGCTTTGTAGCCATGCTGTAAGCTCGGCCTCGTCCCCAACTCCAAACACTCAGGCTATAATCAAAACAATAACCATTTCACAAAGGTCGCAAGACCCTTACTAAGCTATCCATGGAATTTACCTAAGCCACGGTTTACAAATAAATTACACAGTACATTTAAATAACAATCTTGTACTATCAACAAATCCACCCATGGCAATGAAAGCCACCCAAAGTTGCACCCACGACTTCTTTATTTCCACTTTGCATTAAATAAAAACCTTAAGGTAAAAATAAACAGTCTACAATTTTGGAGATTCCATTGCAGGCGCCTAAGCCATCTACGACATGGCCTAAGCCATACACTCTCAACATTACTAATTACCATAACTAAGCTAATAAGTAAAGTCATTTTACACAGTCCAACCATAAGGGAAAATGCCATATAAAACCCAAGTTTAAATAACAACACAGTATATAATCAAATACACAAAATTATAAGTATTAAATCAAGTTTACACAGTCAACTAATGGTCATGGAACCATTGCAAGAAATGGTACCGCCATTGTGTATATTTCACAATCAACCCCAAATTTACAAATTACACACAGAGCCTGTAACGACATTCAAGTTTTTCCTTACTGCTAGAATCCTAATCAAATTTACATTCCATTACATCATTAAAAAACAAACCCGAGGGAAAACGAAAACCAAACGCTAAAACACAATGCTGGAGAGTACCAACAGAGCTCTGTCACAATACAGAAAAAACCCAAAACCCAAATGCAACCATAGAAACCAACACAAGCACACTAAACCCTGACAAGTTAAAACCTAGTCTCAAAGACAAGAGATTGTGATTATCGACTCATTAGCAGGATTACCGCAATGCTAATGCCAACCCATGGCTCGTAGTCACGATACAAATCCCATCTCCCCACCGCCCTGTCACTTGCAACCACAACCCAAGCAACGAAGGATGAGGAGTATGGAACCAAATTAATAAATCGAACTGTAATGTCCCCAAAAATTGGAAAAAAAATTATAGGCTAGTAAAAACTACCCAAAGGGAATAGATATTACTCATGCGGAAACACATGTCCTACTTATACTTTCGATATCTTTAGAATTTTCCCACTATCTTTTTAATCTCTTATCCGTTCAGTGACTATTAGTTCGTCTACTTCTTATGTCTTAATTCTGTTATTTAAACTATTGAAATATCTTAGTTATTACTGTCGGTGAATTAATGAATTGTATGGATCATTATTTTTCTCCTGCACATGTGTACTTTGCTTATTTAATAAAAACTAACTTAACTTTGTTGATGGGAACAAAGTGGTGGAGTGGCGGGACTTGTTCTCCCATGATGACCTTAGAGGTAAGGTCCTTCTTCGTTATCCAGGCTTACTTAGTTCATAAGAACTAAGGCACCTTATTTATTGATTTACAGGTTACTCTTGTGACATCGAGATTATTTGGTTATCGGAAGCAATTCAGTTCCTAAATATATTTCCAGTTCCTCCTTGCACTTTATTACTTCTCCGTTTTTACGACTTAGGTAATCCCTATGTTTGTTAATTATCTTTCTTAGTTAATTATCTAAATTCTATGAATTTACTTACTGTCCTTACCATTATAAATTATCTATCTCTTGGTTTATTAGTTACTCTTCTCGTGTTTCTATTTTTCCGGTCTGCCTTGGTTATGAGTTTGGAAACTTATGCTTGTTCTTCCTAGTGAGGTCATCATGGCATACTACATTTTCCATGATTCCTAAATACTACAAAAACTAGACTACGACCTATGCACAAACTCTACTTATAAGAACTAGCAAAAAGGGCACGTGATAGCATAAAAATTGATGCTAAGGGGATGACTTTGTAAACACTATACCATAGTGTTAAGGTATGCACCTACTATAAGGTTAGGAGACTATGGTATACATACCATGTCCTAAGTATTAAGTCTACGCTGATATAAAAGGTGGAAAAACTATAGGATAAAGGGTTTAACCTTATGACTTGGTTGGTATATGGTATAATGTTGATCCAAAATCTTATGGTGAGGGTTTATGGATGCATTAATGGCCACCAGCTGGTTCCATTAATACCATCGGGGTTCATGAACATACTTGGCAAGGGATTTGGGAATTTGCTGCTTGTGCATTATGTGGTTTTGGCATTGGGGTTTCGTGTGGCCTCTATACAGTTGGAGAAGGGAGGTGGCCTCCATCGATTTGTCAGTAAGCTTGGACTAAACTTTATGTAAAATGCATTGCTTCGTTTTTTTCTCCATGGCATAGTCATGCTTCTCATGCCATCATTGAATTATTTGTAGATGGAAATCAAGGTGCTCCGGGGTTTGCACAGGGCTACGCTGTCAATTTGGGATTGCTTCTTTACGGCCATGGTAATCCTGCTAGCAAGATCTTACTTCCCTCCTCTCGTTCTGGCATTTTTGATTTGGGCTTCTTTACAGGGTTGTGGTTTCATGTGGCACTTGTTGAGTCTGCCTTCGGGGTTTATAAAGTAGCTTGCTCTGGTTTTTAATGGACTCTCGTTGGGAGGTTTGGCATTTTTGGGTTGTGGCTGCACCACTACTTGTAATGGTGCCATAGCTCACGGCTTTGCCATTTAACATTTTTAATTGTTTGACTGGTGTAAAATAGGATTCGTGCCTCACTGTGTAAATACAGTGTGCGTTGGATTTTATGTAAAGAATATAATGTGTTTTGGTATATATGATTTCATTTAGCGTTTATAACAGACTATGCTGTGTAAATTCGGGACCGTGTGGTTATTTAAATGCTGTATTTTAATATGTTGACTTTGCTGGGTTCGATCGTGGCTTAAAGCCTACAAAATTTACTCTGTATATTTATAAAGGTTTGGGTTATGGAATTATGCACAACACTCTGTTTGTATTGTTTGTGTTTTAAGTTTGGGAACGTTGCTAGAGGTTGGGGCATTATGCCATAGGCTACGCCATTTTAGCAATGTTGTCGTAGCCCATTGGATTGCCATCGTATGCTCTATGTTGGCATTAAATGGAGACTGTGATTTTAGGCAGAGTACTATTGAAATTTTGGTTTTGTATTGGCTCAGCGTGGGTGCAGGCCATGCCATGAATGGCATGTGCCTCTCCCAATGAATGCAGTAGCTTTAGCTGGAATTGTAATATGTAATTTTTTTATTAAAAGGATATGGATGTAATAGCCAGGGTTATGGAAAACCCACGATATCGATTTGGTTATATAGGGTGACTATGTAAATAGATTGGAAACTTGGCTGCGGTCGTAGCTAGGGTCTTTACGACCTCACTGTTAGCATATGCGTTGTTATTTATATGGAATTTGGTGCAGTTTAAAACGTAGCCCGCACATATTAGATGTATAACATGGACTCTATAAATATGGTTATGCGATTTGCTTTTTGTTTGTGTATAAAATGCTTATGATTTATTATTAATGTTTTTGCCTTGAGTCTGGACATCCATAGGATTCTATGTCACGACCTCTGTTGGAAAAAATGGGGTTTAGTTATAAATTGTTTAATGTGATGCAATGGTTGTGTGTAGATTTATATGATACTTTTAAACATTTTATGTTTTTATAAAGGATGGCTGTAATAATAGGACTGTGGATTAAACATTTGAGTTATGTAAATGGATGCGATTATTGACATAGCGATTTGGACTATGGAATTTATATAATAAGACAAAGGTTTGATATTGGACCACATGGATGGTCACAATGCCTTCTCTGTTTGGTTATTTATGATTATATTTATTTAATGTAATGTTAAGATATTTAATTGTACTTGTTGAGACAAACCTTGCAAGTCTTTAAGAAGTTAATATCTTAGATTTAGTTTTTGTCTGTACTTAGTTGATTTAGTTTAGAATATTTAAATTATGTACTTTAGTTTATAAATAACTTAAATAGTAAATTAATTATAAAACTATTTGAATACTATTATATATGTATTTCTATATAAATTTAACCTGTACTTCTGAACAAATTTTGAATTTAAAACAACCCTCTATTGACAAATGAAATATATCAGCAGAGTAATGCAACCTGTAGAACAATAATATGCTAATTGGTAACAAAACCTAGATATAGTACAAATAAACTGAGCATGGAAATAATATAGAAATCAACTCAGAAGTACAAAACCTGGAAATGTACAACATATAATAAAATTTCTCCATCCTATGATTAGTAAATTGCAAATACAAACCCTAGCAAATTGTTAACCATAAAAATTAACCATTAGGGTTAGAAATTTCATTGCAGCCCTTACTTAACATAAACACTAATGAAACTTTAGGAAAGAAATAGAATATGCCTTCAAGGGTTTCATACCTGAATTTGAAGCTTTGTCAATGGCTGCACCTGCACACTTAAATAACTAGCATTAATAATTCAATGTAGATCTGACCTCTGTTTGATGACCAAATCTCTTGGGAACTACCACATTCTTGCTAACCATGGCCTGGAACCGTTCCTAGTTCTAATCCGGATTTGTTGAAATATTGTAACTTCGAAGAATACTCTATATGTATTTCTTTGTGGTCCCCGATGGTATTACCGGGAGAACCACTTGTATTACTTTGTACCCCAATGCTCCTAATCGGAAGAACTAATAAGATTCATGAGGCAGTCCCCTCTAATTGTAAAGGTGGGTCATTGGCACCCTAGTGTGGTTACTTGAGCCTACATGTGTAACTCAAGCCTACATGATTAACTCGAGCCTACATGGCAGATGAGTTAACTTAAGTGAACTGATGAATATAAATAGAGGTGTAGTGCTCATTTGGAACACACTCACTCACTTGTGTAGCGCATTAGTGGAGAAGAGAAGTAGTTGGAGAAGGAGGAGGAATAGGCTTTGATCTCCTTGCTGGTTTTATCTTTTATCTTTTATCTTTTTGGGGCATCTATATTGAGGAAGCTTTTGCTGGGTTTTTCCCTTTAGGGAAAGACATTATGCGGCTGCAGAATCTAGGGATTCTTAATTTTTGGTTCTCTCTCTGCAATCTATCAACAAAATAATGCTAGGCTGACTCTCCATTGAAGTGTGCATCTTTTTGTCGAAGCGGAATTTGATTCCGAGCATTTTCAGTTTTCAGTGTGGGAAATTAGGGCTTCTTGCAAAACAAGAATTTTTGAGTGAGCCCAACATAGGATTTCTCTCCTCATCAAAATCAAAGTTTAGAGACCTAGATCAAGAATTTTGGTTGGGTGAAACTCCAGGAAAGTCAAACCCTAGTTTGACCCGGAGCTAGAAAAACCCTAAATACTAAAACTACTAAGTTTTGGTATATTCGCTATATCCCAATATTGGCAAAGGTTCAGGAGATGAAAATTTC
The DNA here is from genome assembly GCA_001517045.1 of Pseudotsuga menziesii. Classification (NCBI taxonomy): domain Eukaryota; kingdom Viridiplantae; phylum Streptophyta; class Pinopsida; order Pinales; family Pinaceae; genus Pseudotsuga; species Pseudotsuga menziesii. Next base: position 58,986 of record LPNX010567845.1, read on the forward strand.
AAAGACCGAAGATATAATATTGATGAACATTAGGTCTGACATTCAGCCTTAGATTCGCTATATTCTAGGATATATGATCCCTCCAAGTTAGGGTTCTAGCCTCTTCCAGAATTCATCCCTAAACATGACACCTAGGGAACATTGCTATAGATTGGGCTACAGAGGTCCAAATGGAATTCCTGAAGATTTTCCAGAAATATAAAGGAATTTAATTTCGGTGTTCAGAATTTCAGAATCTTAAGATGAATCCATGACACGTGGCATTCCGTATAACTTCACTGTTTTGAGCAGTCCTGTAACAGGTCACCTTTGGAAAATGATAATAAATCCCAAATAGTGAAACCAATTCTGATGAAACCTATGGTTTTGGATCAGGGACATGTGAGGTTACCTCAGTGAAAAATTGTAGACACAGAGGATCAATAACTTCAGATATATCATAGAAAACGTAACAAGCATTTCTGCAGAAGAAATTGGAAAACTAGGCTTCCTGTTCTGGGAGCTTCCCTCCACTGTTTTTAGAAAAGGAGTACATTGGAAAGCTCCATTCAAAGAGATATATCTTTCTATCCAATCATATATGAAATATTCCAAGTTTTGAAAATTAGGGTTTCTCTGACAAACCCTAGATCAGCCAGCTCCGGAAGGAGGACGGACACCTCAAATCTGTAAGATCTAATCTTTTGCTATTTGCATTTGAGGTTCTCATTTCAAAGTGATCTATCACATAAGCTTGATGATAATCTTGGTGAATTTGAAAAACTTCCAAGCATGAAAGTATTTGATCCCTCTGAAGAAAATGAATTGGACACCTACATGAGTAGAGAGGTTCCAGTTTTAGAGGGAGATGAGCCTCAAAGCCTTACACAAGAAGAACTTGATCAAGGCCAAGAAGATCACTGTTGATTCAATCATGTTTCAACTTGTACCACAAGTGTCTTCCCTAAAGACACTGAATATTTTTGATTCCTTGATCAAGCTATTTGAAGATAAGAACATAATTCAGAAGATGGATTTGAGAAAACAGTTGAAGAATGTGAAGATCTAGAATTCCTAACATCTTGAAGCGGTAGAAGAAGAAATAGAGAATGCAGAAGTGGTGATAGCCACCTTGAATGGACTCCCATGATCATGGGATTCATTATGCGAGGAATGTGTGCCAGAAGGAAGTGATTACTTTCAGTTGACTTTGGGAAGAAGAAGAAGCTCGTCTCATAAGAAGAGAAGAAGAAAGATGGGAGCAAATTGAAGATCAAGCTCTCACCATTCAAAGAAGATCCCTCAAGTGATGAGGAATATGAAGAACTCAATTCTTGATGAACCTCTTATCCATCTTATCATTTGGATAAGAAACGATGATTTCATGAATGAAGAAGATGATGAAGGAGAATGATCAAGAAGGAGTCTACCCACAAAACAAACAAAAGATAAGTATTCAATTGTCATTTAATGATATTGTTTTGTTATGCATATTCAGTTGATGTGTTATGCATGATAGATTGTTCACATTAATGACTGTATACTACTAATATGCATGTGATCGGTAAGTAGCTCATGGTGCTATACATCTCTCCATTGCTACTTATCTAGAATGAAACCTCTTTACATGACATATTGGATTAATGCACAATCTCAATGATGTCAGCTAGAAAGTTTCCGTGAGATATGGATGAATGTTGTATTGGCTAAACAGTTGCATGATGCATACGAATTTGTCGTTATGCATATGTTTTATGAAATAGCTCTAACCATGCAATTGGTGCATTTGAATTGTAGGAAAGGTCCTGAACAACCTCCTACAAGAAAATAAGGATGAGACTTGTTCCGAAGAACAAGTGATGACAATTCAATAAACATGAATTTGAATCTCCCAAGGTCAGAGACACCATGACAAAAGAAAGTGATTTAGAGAGCGGTAGATCCACCTCGAAGGATGAAGACCACCATGGGTATAAGAGATAACTCAAGATGAAGAAAAGAATGCTATGATCAAAGAATAACAGTTGATCATGGGGAATGATGTATACGATATGATTTTGAGACATAAAGGGAAGTACGTAGTATCTTCCATATGGATCTACAAGAACAAGTGTACAAAGCAAAGTTTCATGATTTGCCTCAGAAAGAATAGACTATGACATGACATACTCTATTGACAAGTATATATCAAGCATAGAGCCACCTGTACAGAATGAAGAGTGAAGATGATACTCCACTTCAGGGGAAGTGACTACAGAAGATATCTAAGTTCGACATGGTACAACATGATGGACAGCTTCCCGCTGGATCGAGACTTTACCAAGAGTAAAGAGGGTTCCAAACTTCAAGGTTGAATGTAGAAGACTAGGATATGTTGATGACCCAACAAGACGAACTCATGGAAGATATTATGATGAAAGAATACTAGAATGATGTTTGGGATACAGATCCCAAACCAGAAGGAAAGAGTATAGTATCCTCCAAATGGATATGCAAAATAAATCATGCAGCTGACGGAAGTATTGAGAAGTATAAAGCAATATTTGTGGCCAGAGGTTTCTCTCAGAAAGCGGGAATTGATTATGAAGAGACATTTGCCCCAGTAGCACGGTATACTTCAATTAGAGCTACCATGGCACTTTCATCCATGATGAAGTGGGACCTACACCAGATGGATGTGAAAACAACTTTTCTAAATGGTGTGATCAAAGAAGAAGTATACATAGAAAAACCACAAGGATTTGAAGTTGAAGATAGACATACTCACGTATGCAAGTTGAAGAAGGAAATATATGGTCTTAAACAAGCTCCTCGAGCTTGATATGAAAGAATAGATGGTTTCTTGTCGAGCATGGGCTTTACCAAAAGTAAAGCTGATCCTAACCTTTATCTCAAGGTTGTAGAAGATGAACTTGTCATCCTATTATTATATGTGGATGACTTATCCTTGATAGGAAATGAGAAACAGGTCATGGAAAGTAAGAAGAAAATAGCACAAGAATTTGAGATGAAAGACCTTGGGTTAATGCATTATTTCCTAGGTCTGGAAGTATGGAAAAGTTCAGAAGAAATATTTCTCAACCAGGGAAAGTATGCAGTAGAGATATTGAAGAGATTCAATATGTTGGAATGCAAAGTCATGGCCACACCCATGGACTCCAACCTGAAGCTGTTAGCTGATGACTCATCAAAGTTAGTGGATATGAATCATTACAGATAGATCATTGGGTCATTGATGTACTTAATAAATACCAAACCAGACATTTGTTTTGCTGTGAACACCTTAAGTCAATATCTTGTTCAACCAAGATGGGTTCACCTAGTAACTGCAAAACATGTGATGAGATATCTGAAAGGGACTATAGACTTTGGTTTATATTTGGTAGCCATGAGTATAGATTGTATGGCTACATAGATGTAGATTGGGCTGGAAGTATCTCAGACAGGAAAATCACATTAGGTAGATGCTTTTGTTTGGGGTCTGCTATGAGTTCATGGTTTAGCAGGAAACAGTCCAGTGTTTCTCGTAGCATGGCTGAAGCAGAATACATAGCAGATTGCTCTGCTAAGTTGTGAAGCCATATGGCTTCGCAAGATGATATCAGGTCTCTTTGAACTGAATATGGATACTACATTGATTCTATGTGATAACAGAGAACCCCATGTTCCGTCGTAACACATAGAAATCCGATATTTCTACATTCAAGATAAAGATGCAAATGATGATGTTTCAGTATTTACATACTGTAGATAATGATGATGGTGATTCAATATTTCTATACTGAATGTATAGATGATGATGATTTCAGTACTCCCATACTGAAGATATAGATGATGTTTCAGTATTTACATACTGTAGTTGCAGATGATGGTGACCTGATGATGCTTTCAATACTCACATACTGGATATACAGATGGTGATAGTTTAGTATTCACATACTGAAGATGTAGATGAATATGGTTTAGATGATGATGCGCTAACAAAGCCTCTGTCTTGGGTAAAGTTCGAACACTCTCTAGACAAGCTTGGTATGGTTCAGAAAGACCTTCCCCGAAAGGGGGAGTAGTGATGTTGTAGTGGGATTGTATCATCCCTGGACACTTTCCCTAAAATGATCCGGAGACCTCGGTATTCGAGAATGAAGAGGGATTGTATCATACTGGGACATATATCCAGAAGTGATCAAGAGACCTCGGTCTTCGAGAATGAAGTGGGATTGTATCATCCCTGGGCACTTGCCCTAAAGTGATCCAAAGACCTCGGTCTTCGAGAATGAAGAGGGATTGTATCATCCTGGGACATATGTCCAGAATTGATTCGGTGAATTTGGTCATCGAGAATGTGGCAGGATTGTATCATCCTTGAAATTTGGTTTAGAATGGATCTGGTGTAACTTCGGTCATGGAGAATGTGGTAGGATTGTATCATCCTTGAACTTCGGTTCAGAATGGATCTAGTGTAACTTCGGTCATGGAGAATGTGGTAGGATTGTATCATCCTTGAACTTCGGTTCAGAATGGATCTAGTGTAACTTTGGTCATCGAGAATGTGGTAAGATTGTATCATCCTTGAACTTCGGTCCAGAACAGATCCAGTGTAACTTCGGTCATCGAGAATGTGGTAGGATTGTATCATCCTTGAACTTCGGCTCAGAATTGATTCAGTGTAACTTCGGTCATCGAGAATGTGGTAGGATTGTATCATCCTTGAACTTTGGTTCAGAACGGATCCAGTGTAACTTCGGTCATCGAGAATGTGGCAGGATTGTATCATCCTTGAACTTCGGTTCAGAACGAATCTGGTGTAACTTCGGTCATCGAGAATGTGGCAGGATTGTATCATCCTTGAAATTTGGTTCAAAATGAATCCGGTGTAACTTCGGTCATCGAGAATGTGGAAGGATTGCATCATCCTTAAACCTCAGTTTAGAACGGATTCGGTGACCTCGGTTGTCGAGAATGTGATAGGATTGCATCATCCTTGGATTTTGATTCCGAAAGAGATCCAAAGACTTATTTGTCTTTGTATTGTGGGTTGTTGCTGATGATGATGATGTTTCCTGATCGAAATATCAGAGTGTGATGATGATGATGATGTTTATGATCAAAAGATCAGAGTGTGATGATGATGATGATGTTTCTGATCGAAAGATCGGATGTTGCTGCTGATGATGATGTTCTCTGATCGAAAGATCATAAGTTGCTGATGATGATGATTTTCTCTGATTAAAAGATTAGAATATGATGATGATGCTGTTGCTAATGATGATGATGCTATTGTTGCTGCTGATGATGTTCTCTGATCAAAAGATCAGAATATGATGATGATGATGTTTCTCTAATCAAAAGATCAGAAATTACTGCTGATGATGATGTTCTCTGATTGAAAAATTAGAATAAGATGATGATGTTGTTGCTGACAATGATGATGTTCTCTGATCGAAAGATTAGAATATGATGATGATGATGTTTCTCTGATCGAAAGATCAGAAGTTGCTGATGATGATGTTCTCTGATCGAAAGATCAGAAGTTGCTGATGATGATGTTCTCTGATCGAAAGATCAGAATATGATGATGATGATGTTTTCTGATCGGAAGATCATAAGTTTCTTATGATTATGATGCTGCTGTTGCTGATGATGTTTTCTGATCAAAAGATCATAAGTTTCTTATGATCTCAGAATGCGATGATGATGATGATGTTTCTGATCGAAAGATCAGAATGTGTTGATGATGAGATCCTGATGATGATGATGCCGTATTATCAAAGTATGATGATGATGGCATACTAATTGAAAGATCAGAATATGATGATGTTCGGTTGATGACGTTTCTGATCGAAAGATCAAAGGCTGATGATAATGATGATTCTAATTGAAATATCAGAGTATGATGATGATTTTGTTGCTGATTGAAAGGCCAAAGTGCTGAGAAGTTGTTGCTGATCGAAAGGCCAAAGTGCTGAAGAAGATGTTGCTGATCAAAAGGGAAAAGTGCTGAAGATGTTGCTGATCGAAAGGTCAAAGTGCTGAAGATGTTGCTACTGATTGAAGAATCAAGATACTGAAGATGTTGATCGAAGCAGTTAAAGTACTGATGATGCTAAAGACTAAAGATTGAATATGAAGACTACATGATGTTGAAAAGCTTCCAATGATTTATAGATGTATCACCCTGATGATGTTGATGATGCCCTCTATTTCTCTCCTATTATTGTTGTTGTTGATGTTGTTATAGAATACCCTTCTCGTTAAGGGGGAGTGTTGAAATATTGTAACTTCAAAGAATATTCTATATGTATTTCTTTGTGGTCCCCGATGGTCCTACCGGGAGAACCACTTGTATTACTTTGTACCCCGATGCTCCTAATCGAAAGAACTAATAAGAGTCATGAGGCAGTCCCCTGTAATTGTAAAGGTGGGTCAGTAGCACCCCAATGTGGTTACTTGAGCCTACATGTGTAACTCGAGCCTACATGATTAAATCGAGCCTACATGACATATGAGTTAACTTAAGTGAACGGATGAATATAAATAGAGGTGTAGTGCTCCTCATTTGGAACACACACACTCACTTGTGTAGCGCATTAGTGGAGAAGAGAAGTAGCTGGAGAAGGAGGAGGATCAGGATTTGATATACTTGCTGGTTTTATCTTTTATCTTTTTGGGGCATCTATATTGAGGAAGCTTTTGCTGGGTTTTTCCCTTTAGGGTTTTCCCAGGATAAATCTTTGTGTTCCTTTTGTATGGTTGTGCTTGTGTATCTTTCAGTGATCCTATTTATATGCTTTTGTTATGAAAATGAAATGAAGTATTGATGTCTTAGCTAAGCATATAGAAATTTAACAAGATCCTCCCCGAGATGGAATCCAACATGCAAGTAGCTTGGAGCTCCTAAGGTAGGTTTTCCTAACTGGTAATCAGTTCTGAATCAATCCTCTTTTCCTTGCAGGAAAAGTTCTCCAAGAAAACACTTGAGAGCCAAAACAAGTAGAATAACAATTCTCCTAGATAAAAAAATCAGAACCCCAAGCCTTTGCTTGGCTTGAGTCTTTATAGACATAATTTTCAGTGAAAGGGGTAGTTAAATCAAGAAATCCTTGATTTCTTGATTTAACCCTTTATAATTTATTGGGGTAATTTTCAATTCTTAACCTAGGAACTTTTAACTAGTTCCTAGTTAGTCTTTCATAGATATTTCACTATTTATTAATCCTTTAATAATAAATAATAATTGGTGGAGATTCTCTTCTTTCTTTATTCAATTATATAATTAATCATAATTAATTATTTATACATACTATGTATAAAATACATAGTATTAAAATACTTGTTAACACTTGTCTTCAAGCATCATGTGTCATGATCCCTAGAGTTAATGACACTTCTTTATGAATTTCAAGTAGATAGATGGCTCAGGTCTACTAGGCTAGGCAACTCTAAACATCCTTGCATGTTGGATTTCCCTCGTATAACATGGTAGTTCTTCAATACTTGATGAGAATACATAAATTTGAAATTTCATTTTAATCACTTAAAAATAAATATGATGAGATCAATATTATTCTCAAGTCATTTTCACTTAGAGGTGATTTTAAACTTTTCAGTAACCCCGAGAGCTTACCAGAGCCCATACTCAACGCTTATAATAGGGAGCTACAAACATAGTGCAATTCCAGAGCTCTCGCTCAACACTAAATGCTAGGATGTACTTGTATGATACACCTAGGGATACAATGGCCAAAGGTCTGATGCTCCAAAGCTTATGCTCAACACCAACATGGAATGCTCGAGAGCTTATGCCCGACATTTCCAAATTATATTTTCATTTGTTCCAAAGCTTTATGCTCAACACAAATGTAAGTACTCATGTGCTCCAGAGCCTCTCTCTCAACACAAAACATCTCATCAATCATCTGCTTCAGGGTCCAAGCCCAACACAAAACATTTCATCAATCATGTGCTTCAGGATCCACCCCCAACACAACCAACATGTATATACATATATATCATCAACAATTGGCTTATGCCTAATATACAAAACAATAATCATGTTCATATGCAGTGGGGTCTTCGACCCAATATAAAATAAAACATCAATATAATCATCATGATCAATAGGATCAAGCCTATAAGTGGTAGGTCCAAAATTCGGGATATTACATGAGCAAACAACGCAATGCTATAAAAAACACAATGAAGCCATACCTTCAAAGTTTCCTTCACCTATTGCATAGATTCAAGACCAAACAACCACAAACATAGCAAATGGCCAAAGTCCATCATGAGCCAAGCCCTAAGCTTGGGCTGCCATGAAATCCAAGGTGCATTAATGGCACCATCCTGGTGGTCATTATCAAATGCTAAACCCATATCTCCATAGTTTGCAATTGACAGTTTATGGTTTCCACCTTTCCCCAATAGCAGTGTTAAAAACCCAACGTGAATGTTCATACCATGTCATATATTTTGCTAACCCAAAGTTTAATACATGGTACAATGTATTACATGCATTGTATACATTAGGAACTAAGCCTTTAATCCTTGGCTTATCTCCCTCATTAGGCCTTAAGCTTAGAACCATGGCATATGAATTATGCCATGGTAAACATTGTTTACATAAAACCGATAAATGATCTCTGACAAGGGTTTGTACAACTTTCCAAGAGAGATAACAAGTCATGTTAATATTTTAATAAGATAAATACGAAATACATCCAGATTAAAATAAGAATAATGGATCAGTAACTCATAATGAACATTAGGCGTCACATAGATGAACATTCCAAGTATTAAAAGAAATAATCATGGTATTTACCTTGTCACTAAACCAGATATGTATGAAGTAGTAATAACAATACGTAGGTGTCACTAGCCACAAGTATAGTACACCTACATGTAACAAGTCTGAGAGTGCCTTAGTTCAAGCTAAACTAAGTAAGCTGCTAGACAAGTAGAAGATTTACCTCTTAGTGAGTCACATGGGAGAACTAGTCTTGCCACTCTACCCACTTAGGTTCCAAAAACAAAGTTAAGTTAGAAGCATATAACTAACAAGTAAACATGTGCATAAATGAATGAAGTATATAATCAGGAAACTACTCATACACAACCAAGGATAACCATAAGAATAATGTAGTAAACAACATTATGACATCTTGAGTAAAACACAGTAATAATTAGAACTAAAAGTAAGATGATAGAATGTAAGAATAGATTACGACCAAACATTGGTACATTCAGTGTACGTTTTATTCTGCAAGATTAAATAATGTCCAGCCTAGGCAGTTTTTACTAGCATAATAATTTTTTTTATTTTATTTTATTTTTGGGGACATTACAAAAGGCATCTCATTCGATGAAGTAGGTCTACCCATTCTTTGGAAACTATCACATCCTACAACATACCTGGAAGCATCCTTAAAAATGCTTGGCTAGTAATAGCTAGAATGCAACACTTTGTATGATGTCTGCTTGTTAGAAAAGTGTGCTCCACATGGCTCATCATGGCATGCATGGAGGATTTCTGTCATCTCATCCTCCCATACACATCGTCTGATAATAAGATATGGGATTGTATGAAAAAGGTCATTATCAACCCAATATTAATTAGAACTATAGATGACAACTAGACATTTCTCATGAGGAGACAAGTGGTTTTGTAACTTCCCAGTTGCTAAATAATTAGTAATGTCTGCAAACCAAGGGGTTTGAATAGACACAGAAAATAGATGTTCGTTAGGGAAATTATGATTGACAGGTTTAGCAGCATTGTCATGTTGAATGCGAGAGAGGAAATATTCTACCAAATTCTCTCTACCAAGTCAATCGACGATGGTGATATTAAATTCCTGTAATAGAAGAAGCCATTGGGTCACCCTACCATTGGTAATTGGTTTTTTTATAAAAAAATATGATGGCAGAATGGTCCGTATGCACAAAAAATTCATATCTAGTGATGTAATGGCTAAATTTATTAATAGAGTAGACTACTGCCAGAAATTCCTTTTTAGTAACAGTGTAATTCAGTTCAGTAGGAGTCACATTTTTGATGATAAAGTATATGGCCTAAGATGCTTGGCCCTCTTTTTTACCAAGAACTCCTCCTATGGCCATGTCAGAAGCATCATTAGATATATGAAAAGTACGGGACCAATCAGGACCCCTAAATATTGGTGCCATTGATAACTTAGCCCTTAATACCTCAAAAGCACTTTGACAGGATTCAGTCCATTGGAATTATATATCCTTCATAAGTAGTTTAAACAGTGGTGAAACTATATTAGTAAAATTTTCAATAAAACGTTGGTAGTAACCTGCATGGCCAATAAATTTTCTTACCTCCTTTTGATTTTTTGGAGAGGGGAGACCGACAATTACTTCTATTTTAGCAGGATATACCTTGATCCCTTGTGAAGAGACATGATGCTACAAGACTATACCTTATGTTAATAACATTTAAATTTTTGTGTGGCTAAGGGCTAGGTTTGTTTCTTGACATCGGATCAATACCTTTTCAATATTTTCAATATCCTCTTGAAAGGTATTACCATAAGATGTAAAATCATCCATCTACACCTCTACGCAGTGGTGTATAAGATCATCAAAGATCCCTAAAACTACACGCTGAAAAGTAGCAGGTGTGTTACATAAGCCAAATGGGAAAAATCTATAGGAATATGTCCCCAAAGGGCATGTAAAACTAGTCTTATCATGATCCTCATGTGCTATCAAAATATGATTATATCCATTATACCCATCGAGAAAATAAAATTATTGTTTGCCGGACAGGGTATCTAGCACTTTGTCGATAAAGGGAAAAGGAAATTAGTCCTTAAGCGTGGCCTTATTCAGTTCTCAAAAGTCAACAAAAATACACCATTTCCCTGTGATTTCCTTTGGGACTACCACCAGAGGAGATACCCATTTACTATCTGAAATCAGGTAGATGAAACCAAGATTGAGGAGTTTTTGTAACTCTTCTTTAACTGTGTCCTTCAAAGCAAGATTCATCCTTCTTTGAGGATTCCTTATAGGGGATATACTGAAATCCATGTAAATATGGTGAATACAAGTATAAACATGTATACCCTTCATATCAGTGTACTCCCATGCAAATTCTCTAGATTGACTTTTCAGGACCTTAAGCAACTGTTCTTGTTGACTCTCGGTTAACTCTGCATTTATGTGTAGAAATTTTCCAGGGATAACTTCACAAGGTATGGTATAAGACCCTATATGCTCTTCAATTGCAAATACACATGGTGTATCCACAAATGTTGAGAGGGCCATATTTTATTGAAACTCATCTCCAAAAATTTGATCAAATTGAGCAAAATAATGAGGAAAATCTATATAGGTTGTTGAAGAAAAAAATTGGTTTAACACATTCTCGGTAGTCTTCTCCTAAAGTGCCCAAGAGTAGTCACTAGGAAAGAAAAGATATTCAATATTTTCATCCCCAAAGGGTAAGTCTAACCACCACAAGTTTTCAATTATTGGTTGTGCTGGGGGGTATAAACCAATCTTTTGTGTGGACAACTCATTAGAAATGGTCATTTCCTCATCCCTACATCCTATGATGGCATTAGAAATATCCAACCATGGTCTTCCCAATATAATAGGATGTCCTTTTTAAGGTTCCTTTGATTATACTACCATGAAATCAATAACATATTCCCATGAAGCTACTGATACAACAATGTCATTGGGAACCCCAGCAGGTTTCACCGTAGTACGGTCTGCTAGTTCCAGAATTGAGAGGGTTAGTCAGAGAAATTGTCCCAACTGTAAAAATTATAAGATTGCGGTGGTCATAATATTAATAGGATATCCTAAATTAATAAGTGTATTTTCTATGGAAATATTATTTACAATAACCATTTACTACTGGGCTACCTGGATTTGTATACTTTGTAATTCTAGACTGTTCAATCATACAATTAGACGTCTCTCCTATAACATGAATTGTGGGGGGGTATTTTTGTTTCCTTCTTGGTTTCTTAATGCAAAGTCCCTTTATTACTTTACTGTAAATTGGTATATCCTTAATAGCATGTAATAGAGGGATATTGACACAAACATTTTTTAGTTCACTTAAGATATCGTACTTAGGATGAATTACAGGTCTTTCTCTTGCTAATCATTCCAGAAATGGAGGGATTATTTGTTCCTGAGTTGGTTCTTGTTGAGGATGGGTATGTGCTAGAGTCTTTGGAATATCCACATCTTGCAAAATAGAATGATTCATGACTTCATTGGAATATTCTTCTTCTTCATTCTCTTCATGAATGATGACTGATGACTTAGGGTTTGTTGATGTATTTGTAACTTTGGAATGTATTCATCTATGTATCTTATGTATTGTAACCTGATGTTTATTCCATGATGCATCTATAATGTAATTGAGTCATGTTCTCATGCCCCAATGTTTCGATCAGGAGGATAAATAATGTAAACAATTCAGGTCAATTCATTGTGGGTAACCCTCCAATTGTATAAGGGTTAAAGTCCCCGTAATTCTAGGGCACTAGGGTTATTAGACTCTCCTAGTAGAGGTCAGCCTTAGTAGGGTTTTAGTCATGCCGAGATTAGTATAAATAGAGAGCTGGACTCTCTATTTAGTACACATCACAAACACACTCAATTGTAGTGCATAGTTGAGGAAGGAAAAGACACTGGGGTTAGATAAGAAGGTTACTACTGTCGGGAGATCACTTATTTTTTGGGGATTTTACCATTTTGGTGCTGATTCTATCTCTGAGGAAGTTGTGGGGTTTTATCCATTTATGGTTTCCCCAAGGAAAAGCACTGTGTTCATTGTCTCTTGTGTTTGATTTTTGTACTTGTTATTCTCTCACTTAAAGATCCTAATAACACTAGCTTAATGTTGAAAAAATAACATGGTATCAGAGCTAACCTAAGAAGAAGACACTGTGCAACTGCGGAAACTAGGGCTTCCTATTTTATGGATCTCTCTCCACATATTTTCAGCAAAATTATGGTGGAATAACTCTCCTCCCTAGGGCACATCTTTCTGTCGAAGCATAATCCAATTCTGAGGTTTTTCAGTTTTGGACCCGACACTGCTGCCGTAAATTAGGGCTTTTCACAGAAGAGGAATATTTCTGTGAGCCTAGGCTTGGATTGATCTCCTCCCCAAAATCAAAGTTAGGGATAAATTTCAAGGCATTTAGGTGGATAGATCTCTAGAAAAGAAAAACCCTAATTTGCTCCTGATCCAGTACTGCTGGATTTCAGCTCCAAATCGAAATCTGACATCTTGACCTGGTAAGATATAAATATTTTGTATTCCCATTTGAGGTTCTTAGTTTAAGATGTCTCATCATACCAAGCTTGATGAAAAGCTTGATGGAGCTGATAACTTCCGAGCCTGGAAGTATAGGATCTCCCTGGTCCTAGAAGAGAATGAGTTAGACTCCTACATCCATGAGGAGGTTCCAGTTCAGGAGGGAGATAAGGCTAAGGCCTTACATAAGAAGAATATGGCTATGGAAAAGAGGATCATTGCTGATTCTATCAAGGATCACCTTATCCCACAAGTGTCCTCTCTCAAGACACCTAAAGCTATGTTTGATGCCCTAACCAAATTGTTTGAAGGGAAGAACATAAACCAGAAGATGACTCTAAGGAATCAACTGAAGAATGTGAAGATTCAGAATGCAGAGACCATCTAGTCTTACTTCACAAGGGTCTCTCAGATCAAGGAACAATTAGAAGCTGTAGATGAAGAAGTGGAGAATGCAGAAATTGTGATGACAACACTGAATGGCCTTCCTAGGTCATGGGATTCATTCATCCAAGGAATATCTACCAGAAAGAAGTTAGTCAAATTCAGGAGACTATGGGAAGAATGTTCTCAAGAAGAAGCTCAGATAGCAGCTCTAGAAGAGAAGAAGGGAATTGAAGATCAAGCTCTCATAGTTCACTCCAAGAAAGGAAGAAGAAGAGCTCATCACTCCAAAGGTAAGAATTCTCATCGTAGAGATAATAGTAGAAAGGACCTATCTAAATTAATATGTTATACAGGTGATGAAACAAGACACTTTGCAAAAGACTGTCCTAATAACAAGTTTCACTCTCATAAGAAGAAGGGGAACAAGAGAAGGCATCATGCTCATGTTGCATAGGATGATGAACCATCCAAGGAAAGAACCAGATATGACAGTGAAGCTTCTTCAAGTGAGGATGAATATGTTTTGATCTCTGCTCTCACAGGTAACATAACTCATGGAAGTGATGATTGGATTATAGACAATGGAGCTTCCAAACATATGACTAGATTCAAGGAATCCTTTATGAGACTGTCAGAACATGAATCACCTCACAAGTTGAAGCTAGGAGATGACTACCAATATCCAATAAAAATTAGTGGGGAATCTTCCTATAAACTAGACTCTAGAAAGTCTCTAACAATGAAGGAAGTATTGTTTGTACCAGGGCTCAAGAAGAACCTCCTCTCCATATATACACTAGATGAAAAAGGAATTAGGGTTGCATTCATAGATGGTCAAGTCATCATGTGGCCAAGAGGAAATACTATCGATGATGTGGTGGTGATTGGAGAACAAGAAGGAGGATTGTAAAAATTAAAGGGCCATCCAGAACAAGCATTGGTCCATGACATAGTATATCCAAGTGAACTTTGGCATACAAGGCTTGTACATGTGCATTACAAATCACTGCCAATTGCAAGCAAATCTGTTGAAGGACTTCCAGAATTCCAAGAAAAACATGATGGGGTCTACAAAGGACGTGCGAAAGGAAAGAATACAAAGAAGACATTTCCTAGCAGTGAAAGCAAAGCCAAAGGAATCCTAGAAATCATCCACTACAATGTATGTGGTCCTATGTCATCAAGCTCACTAAGCGGGTATGCATATTATGTTTCTTTTATTGATGATTTTTCTAGGAAGACATGGGTTTACTTCATGAAGAACAAAGACGAAGTATTCACCAAATTCAAGGAATTCAAAGCCTTGATCGAGAATCACACTGAAAAGAAGATCAAGACTTTTCGATCAGATAATGGCGAAGAATTCACTTCGAATGAATTCAAAGAGCTATGCAAAGAATCAGGGATTAAGAGGGAGTTGTCCAATCCTTATAATCCACAACAGAATGGGATTATGGAATGAAAGAACATAACTATCATGAAAGCGGCAAGAGCTATGCTTCATGATCAAGAACTTCCTATGCATCTTTGGGCTGAAGCTTCCAAAACAACGGTGTATGTACAGAACCATACTCCACATAGAGTACTTGAGAACATGACTCCTGAAGAGTTCTTCTCTGGAAATAAAACAGAAGTCAGCCATCTCATAATATTTGGCTATCCTATGTACATACACATTCCAAAAGAGAAGAGAACAAAATTAGATCCTTCAGGAAATACGGGTATATTTGTGGGATACTTTGAAAACTCGAAGGCTTACAGAATATATTTCCTAGGATACAAGAAGTTTGACATCAGCAGGGATGTGACATTTGATGAAGACATAGCTTACAAAAAATACAGAACAAGACCTGCAAAAGAACCTAAAGAAGCAGAAGCACCCAGAATTCATGATACAACCGTGAACAAAGAAACTCAAGAAGAAGATCGAGATTTTGAAGAACCACAAAGACCTGTAGATCCACCTCTAGAGAAGAATCCTCATAAGAGGAAACCTACTTGGGTACGTGAAATTATCCAAGGTGCAGAAAGATATGGGGCTCTAGAAGAGAATCATAGAGAAAGAAAGAGGACCAGATCCTGCTTTGGGTATGTAGCTTTACTATGTGATTTTATTAATAAAGAACCTTCCAGTTATGACGAAGCGGTATAACAAAAAGAATGGAAGGATTCGATGATTGAAGAGTATCAATCGATCATGAAGAATGATGTTTGGGATGCTGCTCCAAGATCAGAAGGGAAGTCAGTTGTAACTTCCAAATGGATCTACAAGATCAAACATGCTATAGACGGTAACATTGAAAAATATAAGGCGAGATTTGTGGCTTGTGGTTTCTCTCAAAAGAAAGGAATAGATTATGAAGAAACCTTTGCTCCTGTAGCTAGATACACTTCCATCAGATCGGTACTTGCTTTGGCTGTAGTGATGAAATGGAAGATACACAAGATGGATGTCAAGACTGCTTTCTTGAATGGTGTAGTGGAAGACGAAGTGTATGTAGAGCAGCCACTCGGCTTTGAGACTCATGACAGGGAGTCTCATGTGTGCAGATTGAAGAAAGCCCTGTACAGTTTGAAACATGCACCCAGGACCTGGTACGACAAAATTGATAGCTTTCTATCCAATTTGGGATTTACCAAGAGTAAAGCAGATTCCAACCTTTACTACAAGGTTGAATATGGAAACCCAGTGATGCTTCTACTATATGTAGATGATCTATTTGTGATAGGTATGGATGGGTTGATTGCTGATACGAAGAGAAAGCTTGCTGCCGAGTTCGAAATGAAGGAATTGGGGACGATGCATTATTTTCTAGATATCGAAGTGTGGCATAGCATGGATGGAATCGTCCTTGGACAAGGGAAGTATGCAGTAGAGATCCTGAAAAGGTTTGGGATGATGGATGCAAGGCTATGGCCACACCTATGGAATCGAACCTGAAGTTATTGAACGATGCTTCATCAGAGTCAATTGATGCTACAATGTATCGTCAGATGATTGGGTCCTTGATGTACCTGACGAACACGAGACTAGATATTTGATTTGTTGTGAACACCTTGAGGCAGTTCCTAACAGATCCTAGACATGTTCACTTGATTACTGCAAAGAATATTCTAAGGTACCTGAAAGGTACAGTTGATTATGGGCCCAAGTATGATGCGAGTCAGAAGATTAACCTGGAAGGTTATGTTGATTCAAATTGGACAGGAAGTGCCATCAATAGGAAGAACACTTCAGGGTGTTGCTTCAGTATGGGATCAGGTGTGATCTCCTGGTTTAGTACGAAGCAATCCTGTGTGGCATTGAGTACAACTGAAGCAGAGTATGCCACAACTTGTTCAGGTAGTTGTGAGGTAGTATGGTTGAGAAGGCTATTGTTTGATTTATTTGATCTCCAGTTGGATGCTACTTGTATACATTGTGACAACCAAAGTTGTGTGAAGTTGTCAGAGAATACAGTGTTCCATGACAAGTCGAAGCATATCGAGATCAAGTATCACTATATCAGGGATATGGTGCAGAGGGGAGTATTGAAGCTCCAGTATGTTGTGATGGAGGAACAGATAGCTGAAGTATTAACGAAGCCATTCGCTAGACTAAAGTTCGAGTAATTCAGGGAGAAGCTTGGTGTTATCCATATCGAGTTTTCCTCTAAGAGAAAGTGATGAAACCCATAGCCATTCTGACATGGTGAGAGGATTGGTTCCTTCCATGGTCAGATGTAAGGGCTAATCCATTCTGTCATGATGAGAGGATTGGTTCCTTTCATGTCAGATATGAGTGCTGGCCATTCTATCGAGTAGGACAGATGTAAGGGAAACTGCCATTCTGGGAATGGAGGTACCTGGTCAGCTACTAGGAAAAATCAATCTAGGACTAAGAATCCATTTTGATGTGATAGAGGGATGTGTTCCCACTTGATCAGATGTAAAGGATGAACCATTCTGTCATGGATAAAGGATTAGGTTCCTCCCATGTCAGATGTGAGTGCTGGCCATTTCGACGAGCAGGTCGGATGTAAGGGCAACTGCCATTTTCTAGGAGAATGGAGGCACCTAGTCAGTTGCCAGGTAGCTCAGTCGATGACTAGGGGCCATTCTGATATGACTGTAGGATTGGTTCCTACAAGATTAGATATGAGTGCAAACCCTTTCATCATTGTGGTAGGATGTGTTCCAGCCTAGATGAATGTAAGTGCAGATCCCTTTCATCATTGTGGTAGGATGTGTTCCATCCTGGATGAATGTAAGTGCAGATCCCTTTCATCATTGTGGTAGGATGTTTTCTAGCCTATATGAATGTAAGTGCAGATCCCTTTCATCATTGTGGTAGGATGTGTTCCAACCTGGATGAATGTAAGTGTAGAGCCCCTCCATCATTGTGGTAGGATGTGTTCTAGCCTGGATGGAAGTGTAGAGATATTCCATCATTGTGGTAGGATGTGTTCCATCCTGGATGGAAGTGCAAAGACCCTCCATCATTGCGGTAGGATGTGTTCCCACCTGGATGGATGTGAGTGTTGTGCCTTTCTGACGATTAGGTCAGATATAAGTACTGAAGAATACCTACATGGAGGCTAGGGCTACAACCAACATGAAAAAGGGATGGCTCTATAGAACTTCCTGTGATGAGAAGAATCATGAGATAGCACCTATGATGATCTAGATCCAGTGATGATGATCTAGCCATGATCATCCAGATCGAGTGATGATCTAGATCCAGTAATGATGATGCAGCAGTGATGATCCAGATCGAGTGATGATCTAGATCCAGTGATGATCCAAATTGAGTGATGATCCAGATCCGAAGATGAATATGCCTTGAAGACGAAGATGACTTGAAGATGAAGTTGAATTAAAGACTAAGAAGAATTGAAGATGCAGATGATGAGAGAAGAAGACCAGTGCTGAAAATTGTGTCGAAAGAATACCTTCCTAGTTAAGAGGGAGTGTTGATGTATTTGTAACATCGAAATGTATTCATCTATGTATCTTATGTATTGTAACCCGATGTTTATTCTAGGATGTATCTATAATGTAATTGAGTCATGTTTTCATGCCACAATGTTCTGATCGAGAGGATCAATAATGTAAACAAGTCATGTCAAGTCATTATGGGTAACCCTCCGATTGTCTAAGGGTTAAAGTCCCTGCATTTTCGAGGCACTAGGGTTATTAGACTCTCCTAGTAGAGGTCGGCCCTAGTAGGGTTTTAGTCGTGCTGGGATTAGCATAAATAGAGAGCTAGAATATCTATTTAGTACACATCACAAACACACTCAAGTGTAGCGCATAGTTGAGGAAGGAGAAGACACTGGGGCTAGATAAGAAGAAGTTTATTACTGTCGAGAGATCACTTACTGTTTTGGGATTTTACCATTTTGGTGTTGATTCTATCTCTGAGGAAGTTGCAGGGTTTTATCCATTTATGGTTTCCCCAAGGAAAAACATTGTGTTCATTGTCTCTTGTGTTTGATTGTTGTACTTGTTATTCTCTAAGTTAAAGATCCTAATAATGCTAGCTTAATGTTGAAAACCTAACAGGGTTTATTATTCACGACTCTTCTAGATCATAATTGGATCTCTTGCAGAAGTGTAGTAGAATGACATAGGATGTAAGAGTTTGTAACTCAATGTTGTTAAGAGCTTGAGTTGGCTTTATTGTTTGTGTTAGGTATCGGTTTTGCAGGTAACAATGTAGGTCATGGGGGGTTTGTATTCTGGAAATGATGAGGCTGTTGTGTAATAAGGGGACTTGGAGGAACAAACCCAGGAAATAATTGTTGGGTGTTGGATGAATGGTGAGGATAAGGATGATTAGGTACAAATACCAGTGATGATGGGGGATATGATTGTCCTATCCATCCCTGTGGCCAATACTGATGCTAAGTAAAGTGAGGAGGAGGAGGATACTGGGGTGGCCAATGCTGCCAACTTGGAGTGTTCCATTGTTAAGGTGGTTGGTAGGGTTGATAATAGGGTGGGGGCTGTGGTAAAAAATTTTGATATGGTGGTTGGTCTCTTGGTTTCCAAGGAGGCCTCCTAGATGTTTCACCAATGTCCCCACTTTTATATATGGCTTGTAACCTAGGCAACGATTGGAATTTTTCTGTCGTATGATCATCCATACAAATGTGACATACCGAGATGTTGTTCATGGGGAATTCCCTTTGGAGGTGCTTAGTCCTGCATCTTGGATAGAAAATTCTCATTTCTGCACGTTCTTCCTCTTTCCTCTTCTTACCTTGTAATGCATCTACTTGGGAACCCATTGCTCCTAAAATATCAGTTTTGAATTTTTCTAATATGTTCCCTAATCCTATCGTTGTGAATCCTCTAGAACTGGAAGTGTTTCCTTTTAGATTCCTATTGTAGGGTTCTCAAAGATTTTTCCCACCTTTCCCCCTACTTTTAGAGTAATTTATACACATCTCCCAAATTTGTGAAATTTTTTTATGGGAGATATCTCCAGATGCTATGAGATTGAGGTTTTCTACCAAGTCTTCTAAGATCCATTTAAGGAAGAGTGTTTGTACTGCATCTTCTTGAAGGTCATTATACTTATATTTATGTAATGTATAAATAAACCTCTCGAGATAATATTCCAAGATCTCTTCTTCGAGTTGTTGTATCTTAAAAATATCGTTTTGATAGTCTCTGGGTTTGCAATACTCTTGATATTTCCGCAAAAATGCAGTTTCACATATTCCCAAGTCCTGATACTATATTCTCTTAATCCCATGAACCATCTTAAAGCAAAGTCTTTCAGTGTAGCAGGGAAATTTTTTAATTTTTGCGCATATTGTAGATATTTATAGCTTCTACAGAGGATGTCAAATTGGAACAAAAATGTGCCCGGGTATTCATTACTCTTCCCATAGAAATTAGGTAAGGAGGAAGTAGGGATGTTCTTGATATTTACATCCTGTGCAGTCTCTAGAATAGGGAACCCGAAGGTAGCTGTTACGGAGAGAAATTCCTATGGCTTGGGGTACCAGAACAGACAGCTTGACTCTAGAAATCAATCTTTTCCAATATGCAATAGAAATTAAATGTCTAACACTAAAGGATCAGACCTCATACCTTATAACGGATGGTTGAAGTAGATCCCTGTTGAGCTTTCCATTCTTCAGCTTGAATTGATAGATTACTTCCTCAACAACAAGTAAACAATACAAGCATTCTATATATCATGGTGTTAGATCTATTCTAGCATATATAATCAATAATGTACAAGCATTTGACATAATCCCATGGATAAAATATTCATTCAAACACACATTATTGGACAGGAAAATATATTTCTATTAATATAAATCAAAGATTACAAGATACAACCTCTGACGGCACGTCTGCGAACCAGAGGAACTGAATCCGCCACTTGAGGCCTCCACCACCTCAATCCTCCATCTCTCGCATTAGAGGAATTTTGGGGTCTAAAATGGGCCTCCTAAGGAAAATAATAAAATAATAGTTAAAATAATAAAATAATATTGATTAATTTTGGAGGAAGAAAGAAAAAAACTACTTTTTGTGTTCATATTTTTGACATATCTCCCTGTGTTTTTACTCAAATTTCGATCAAGAGAGTTCATTGGATGCGGAATTTTATTCCGCATCCAACAAGTACCCACACTGCATACTTTTGATGGACCCCGCTACCCCAAAAACAAGAAATACCTGAAAAAATGTGATGATGACATCATCATCACATTTTTTCAAGTATTTCTTGTTTTTGGGGTAGCAAGGTCCGTCAAAAGTATGCAGTGTGGGTAGTCGTTGGATGCGGAATCAAATTCCGCATCCAACGAACTCTCTCAATCGAAATTTGATTAAAAACACAATGAGATATGTCTAAAATACGAACAAACAAAGTAGTTTTTTTTAATGACAAATATGTCAATTCAACCATTATGGTTGACTTATTTTATTGAAATTCTATTGGTTCTTGAATTCCAACTCACAAAAACTTATTTTGGCACATTTTCTTATAAGGTCAATTTTAGACCCCAAATTTCCTCTAATGGATAGCAAGCTCACAAGTAAAAGGCAAGTTTTGGAAGAACACATTAGCGCTCCAAGGGACAAAGGGATGCAGACTCAAGCATAATTTCCGTCAACAATGGACTATAGTTTCTTTGTTCTCAATTCTCTCTTATGCCTTCAATGTACCAAGGGGTTCCTTATATAGCTTTTCAAAGGGGTAATGAAAGGTCGAATCTGAGCGATCTCAAGGCATAGGGAAGGCCATGAGTCAAATGAGTCGGATCCATGTCAAGGAAAACTCCAAAATGATTTGGATTATGCACACATCTTGATGTATGTGGTTTTAGTGGTCAAACCCATGTATATACATGCTTATAGGTTTAAAAGTCACGTGTATCATTTTTCATATGTTTTTAGGGATGATCAAGGAAACATCAAAGGACAAAAAATGGTCCATGGGGTCTAAGGAGTCTGCAGCGGGACATGGGAAGGAAATACAAAGTGTGATTCACCTGAAGTGGTGAAATCATCTATAACAGATGCCCCCTAATGTGTGAGGTCAGAGGGGTCATACGATAGCCGAAATACATTATAAGTCCATCCCAGAAGTGGAGTGATGAAGGATCCCAAATGGAATACCAGCCACCCAATCAGCATAGTACAATAATACAACTTTGCATATAACTGCAAGTACATATATCATTCCCGGATACATAAGAGTACAATGGCCATGAATAGGCATGATACATGATGTCACATATGTGGTCATAGCCACGTACAATATACATAGATCAGAATCTCCATGATGAAGATATATATAGGACCATGATCTCCATAATGGCTGAAGATATAACAGATCAAGATCTCCATAGTGGATGGAAATATCTGACATATATTGGAATCAAGTCACGAGAGCTGAAATCTCATGAACACTGGCATGATCAAGGAGGTAGCATATAAGAGATGCCACCAATCTGGAAAGTTTTCTACACAAACCGCTACGAGTACATGTCCTACTATGCGAATAGAGGTGTCGAGGTCTAACATAGTAGTCCATCGTCTGATTACCGGTCATTAATGTATACTGTTGACAGACGCGAGATTACCCACCGATAATGAAAATGGGAATCAAAGTACTAGAGTGCAAACTAACAAGTGTGAATAAATGTGTTGAGGTCGAACACTTGAGAGGATCCATCGATAAGGGGACATTGATGTATTCCCAAAAACTGTCGATGGCGAGAGAACTTGCCACTGATGACTGCAAGTCTCAAGGCACTCAAAAGGACTCTAGATTCCAATCCTAGAATAAATGATCTGAAGTCGATGGGATGAAATCTGCTGGAAGGAGGGCATTAAGGCATCCCCCATCATCCAACACGAGGTACTCAGCAAAGATGTATAATGTGGAAGGACTCGATCATAAGGTGCACGAACCAGTAACTGTACCGGGAACGACCGACATGCAAAGTCAAGATAACCGAGGAATGGCCAACACAAGCTTCAAATTCCTTCGAACAAGAGCATAATGATGTATGGTGACTGAATGAAGGCAGCATAGACTCAGGAGGCAACATAGACACAGAAGGCATCAACAGAGGCTCCATAGGGACTGGAATCTTAACCAGTCGGTGGAGATAAAATCAGATAAACGAGTACAAATCCTAAATTAAAACTATAACCCAACCAATGGATGTGATATACAGTGCTCTGTTCGAAGGTGACACGACTCGACAGTTGCCATAGATAACATCATTCCTTGTCTGGCTTTTTGGTTTTTTAATTTTTTTGGACTTTTTCAATTATTTGAAAAGCTTGAAAAAATAATAAAATAGCTTTATAGTTACAAACTAGGAGGAGACGAGTGTCATAAGGGCAAACAAACTAGTTCCAAGCAGTGGAACATACCTATTCTCAATGCAAGGATACATGTGTAGGATATCAACACTCAGGGGGAAATCCCCTCCCGATAAAAAGGAAATCAAGCTGCGAAGGATATAAAAAATGGCTCTGCATGGCTAGATATGAGACAAGCTCAGGCTATATGGCTGAAACACAATGTCAGGGGATCCGGCATAAAGCTCAATAAGGCAGGCAAAGCTCATGATAATGCAATTACAACTTGACATAAGGGAGTCCTAGGGAAATGGCCATCATAAAGTTCAAAAGGAGTATGAAGCTCTTGCTCAAGGACATGGCGGGACTAAAAGGGACTCCTGGACCTAAGAGAGGACTCACATCATGGGTACCAAATGCAAAATGAAGCTAAACCCATGTATAGGAAAGCTCTACCATTCACATAGTACCACTTCTAACAGCAACATGAAGGTTTTGTGATACCATGGAATGGGTTCGTACCTAAGGTTAATATGGAATGGTCATAAGGAAATGCATAAATGCAAGTGGATGTGAAATCCTAACCTATATGTCAGTTCAAACGTAATACCTGTGATAGGAACAAACAGGTTGAAACCTCAGAGAGAGTGTACAAAAATTGGACCCTACATGACAACCATATTAGTTCAAAACAACCCAAAATAGTCAATAAAGAATCCAAACTATAGGATATAGGAGGAATGATCATGCTAACCGCACCCAAAGGAAACAATGCGATGAACAATGGGACATAAAAAGGAAAGTAAGGTGTAGACCCAACGTTCACGCATCCACTACCACCTCCGTGAGGGTGGCCGCTGATGTAAAGATCAAGCGAAGGGAATAAAAATCCTCCAAAAATGGAGTAGAGGATGGAATATAACCATTCCCAAATCTATGAACACGGTAAGGGGTTGTGATGCCCCCAAGTATGACACCAGGGTCCGTACTAGGACCAAGGACAGGTGATAGGATACGAGGCATGCCTAAAATAAATGGACCTGAAATCAAGAGAGAATAAATATACTAAAGTAACGACGATCCCAAAGGCCAACTAGTGCACAAAGAGCACACTCCTAAGAAAATCTACAGCCAAAATGCAAGCAAACCAAGGGGAGGATGTGTGAGCTCCTAAATGCAGCAGGTATGTCTCGCCTAGGAGAGGCTCAAAACTCCCATACACTACAAGCGGAGGTATGTAACCAATTATAGTGGCCCTCAGCTTCAACGCATAAAGCGGCTATGCTTTCCAACCTCTACCTAGCCAGGATACCTACAGAATAACCTCTGCAAGTACCCCCTATGATATCCTAGGTAAGGCCACTAAGGTCACCTCAATATAATCAATGCTCAGGCAGACAGTCGCAGGCGGGATTGACCATATGGGCAGGGTAGCAAAGCCCGAAACTCTCGAAAGAGCCCCCAGATACTAATATAATCCTAGAAATATCTCCGGTGCTACTCAGTTATGACTAGGGGTCATCCCAATCAATAACCGCTCACACTGCCTCGTGCTTAACTCCCTTTTGAGAGGAGGATCCTGAGAAACACTGGTTATACCAAGGATTTCACACACTCACCTGGACAGACACATACATGTTATTGTTTAGTGATCTTGGATAATTGACTTACAATGAACTATTCCAATATCCTAAAACCTATGGTTGTTGGTGCACCCTATAAAATAAAAGAGTGTAATTCATTTTAAATTATGCGTTGATTTTAGTTGGCTATAATTACTTAAAGGGGAATGACTATACAGCTAATGATATGAAGACTCAGCAATGAAATAAAAGTGCACACCATAACAAACAATGCTAAGTGCAATCTTTGTCAAATGAAAAATAGGGTATGCCACTACATGAGATGCATAAATATATATTCCTTTCTGAATTCCAATGCAATCCTTCCTATATGAAAGCCTGAAAACAACTCTCATCCAAGCAATCCAATGCAAGTACCTCCTCAAATCCATATCTAAGATGCAACTAAGAGTGCAACTACTTTGTATTTTTCAATATAAAAGAATGAAAAATGCAATAAAAGTCATCTAAAACTCTCAGTCTCTGCAGCAAGTATAAAAGACAAGCCCAGCAAGACACTGAGACAAAAAAGAGTAATGCACTAATGGAAGAAAAAAAAAATGACTAAAACTACTTTCAAAGAAAAATCAATGAAAAAGCGGTCTCTGGTCACAAAAGAAGCATCCAACAGACAACATCCGACCCAAGGAATACCCAACCACACTCACAACCCACCCAACAACTTCCCACACCATCAAACTCACCAAAAGGGAGGATGTACGTGACTGTTTAAAGAACAGCTGCGTATATACGCGACTTTTGGCCAAAAACATGCGTGTATACGTGACTTTTGGCCAAAAATCCGCGTATGCAGAGAAGGCAGTGGTAAAAAGCAGGCCAAGGGTCAAACCAATAAAGGGGAGTGTCCATGGATGAACATACTATAAAATGCAACACAAAAACAAGGAGAAACAAAGAGCAAGTCAAGAATATCAAGCCCATTGTGCTCGCAAACCCCCAAATAAAAACAAGGAACTTCCCCATGGGAGTCACCAATTCTATTACGGAGAGAAATTCCTATGGCTTGGGGTACCACAACAGACAGCTTGCCTCCAGAAATCAATCCTTTCTAATATGCAATAGAAATTAAATGTCTAACACTAAAGGATCATACCTCATACCTTATTCCGGACGGTTGAAGTAGATCCCCGTTGAGCTTTCCATTCTTCAGCTTGAATTGATACATTACTTCATCAACAACAAGTAAACAATACAAGCATTCTATATATCATGGTGTTAGATCTATTCTAGCATATATAATCAATAATGTACAAGCATTTGACATAATCCCATGGATAAAATATTCATTCAAACACACATTATTGGACAGGAAAAGATATTTCTATTAATATAAATCAGAGATTACAAGATACAACCTCTAACGGCATGTCTGTGAACCAGAGAAATTGAATCCCCCACTTGGGCCTCCACCACCTCAATCCTACATATCTCGATAGCAATCTCACAAGCAAAAGGAAAGCTTGGCAAGAACACACTAGTGCTCCAAGGGACAAAGGGATGCAGACTCAAGCATAAGTTCCAGCAACAATGGACTATAGTTTCTTTGCTCTCAATTCTCTCTTATGCCTTCAATGTACCAAGGGGTTCCTTATATAGCTTTTCAAAGGGGTAATGAAAGGTCGAATCCGAGCAATCTTAATGCATAGGGAAGGACAAGAGTCAAATGAGTCGGATCCATGTCAAGAAAAACTCCAAAAGGATTTGGATTATGCACACATCCCGATGTACGTGGTTTTAGTGGTCAAACCCACGTATATACGTGCTTATAGGTTTAAA
Organism: Pseudotsuga menziesii; assembly: GCA_001517045.1. Lineage (NCBI taxonomy): Eukaryota > Viridiplantae > Streptophyta > Pinopsida > Pinales > Pinaceae > Pseudotsuga > Pseudotsuga menziesii. The sequence continues at coordinate 85,902 of LPNX010567845.1, forward strand.
AGTCACGTGTATCATTTTTCATATGTTTTTAGGGATGATCAAGGAAACATCAAAGGACAAAAAATGGTCCATGGGGTCTAAGGAGTCTGCAGCGGGACAGGGGAAGGCCATACAAAGTGTGATTTACCTGAAGTGATGAAATCAGCTATAACAGAAGCCTCAGTTCGATTCTCTCCTTCTCCTTCATCATTTCTAACCTTGTCATGATCTTCATTTTCTCCCCATCTCTCCATGTAGATTTTATTCTTAAAGAGTTTATACCTAGGAGGTTCCTTCCGATGTGATAATGGGGCATCCCAATGTTGTTTTTTGGGGGAAATATTCCTCCGATAAGAGGATTTGTCAACCATATCTTTATTAGGTTCTACAGAAATAGTAGGTTCTACTGTGGATGTTTCAATTTGTGAGATAACAGTATTAGTTGAGTTACCAAAGAGAGCTTGTACCTGAGTAGTATCAATGAAATTAATGAATTTTGGATCCCCTACTAGTGAGAAAGTTGTCACCATTAGGTTTTTTCACAAGTGGAGGGTTGAGGACTTCCAAAGGTTGGCCCTCGATAACTTCTTCAGGAATGGGCTCCTTAGAACTTCCTGCCAAGATTTCTTTATCTTTTATGGCTTCTCTTATAAAGTGTTTAGGTTTCCAAGTAGAACTACTTCCTATGTGTGTTCTTCAATACATTTTTGCTGATTTCGTGATCCAGGGGGTCATTCGTCATCCTAGTAATATTGATCCAAATCAAGGAAAAAAATGGTACAATGGCAACCAGGTTTGGTAAACATCAAGATTTTACCACATTTAAAATGGCTATTACATATGGTTTTGCATAGAAAATGCTATGCGCATAGGTTGTTGCTTGCCACATGTCATGATAACTAGCCTTAACACATGTTCTGAAGACTAATACAACCACCAATGTATATGCTAAACCATATGATACAACCACCAATGTATATGCTAAACTATATCACGTTTTATGTGCATATATCACATGATATAACATATAAATGTTAAAGTTTGGTAACGTATGCATATCCCATGGTTCAACGCATAGTTAATGGTCATTGTAATATGCCAATGGTTATGACAGAGCCGCGACATATGTTATATGGTTCAACAACATTACAACCATATGATATATAACATATGTGTACAACTGTTGCAACATTTGGCGAAATACGCAAATGTAACGTTAAGTGTGGCGTCGTCATATTGCATAGCCAACATACATCTCGTAACATTTGTGAGTTAGCCCGCGTGGTTATATGTAACATCAAATGTTATTGCATAGCCCAGCAACACCTCGTAACATTGTGAAGATTGGGTGTGCAGTTAAGTGGTGGTTACATTATATGTGACATAAACCATATTGCATGGCTTGGCGACAGTTCATTAACATTTTGAAAAGCCCGCGTGGTTAAGTCATGGGTGTGCAGTTAGTGGAATAGCCATGTCGCAGGGTTCGCGGTAACATCAAATGGTTATGTGAATGGGTGCGCAGTTAGTGGCTTGGCCATATTGCAAGCTGCGTTGACATTTGATGTTTTGTGCACAGTCTAAGCCAACATATGGCGGTTATCATGTTGGCTGCACGATTAACATTTGGCGGATCACAAAGATAGAAGAGCTCCGTTTATATCTACACTTGGTGGAGTTCAGATCTTTCACATGGTGGGTATAATGTGTATAACATAATCATTGCATTGGTATAACATTTATCCATTGTTTCGCGGGATTTGCATATATTATGTGTTTAACCCTGTTACTCGTAGGATTGCAATACCAGATTTGGTATAGCGATTAGTTGAAACGTTTGGCGGGATGGAAAATGGATATAACATTTGGTCCCATCTTGGCATATGAGTAACGCTCTGGCAGGTATCATATTTGGAATAATTTTGTTGCCACGTTTGGAGAGTATGAACAGCCTGTTTGTAATGTTACGAGAATATGGAATATGGAACGGTCTGTTACGATGAACAAGTTGGCATTTGGCAGGAGGATGTGGAACATAATATTTTGTAACGTTTTGGCGAGTCGAACTGGTGACTATTCCTCCCACTGAATGCTTCATCCGATCGATGCTAGCCACATTTAGAGGGTATCATTCTAGTGCTGGGGAGAAGATGGCAGAATAGAACAAATGCTCCCAAATCAGATCTGAACATGACGACCTGCTGTTTTATAAACAAGTGTTTTAGCTAGTACGCACGGTGGAGAGGGTTTGGCTGTAAATTCCTCTTTTGCTGTTCTATTCCAGTCGACCATTCTCTGTATAAATTGGTTTCCTTATCTTTTTAAGACCAATTTGTATCTGTTAAGAGGGAGGTCTTGAAGACTGTTTATATAGCATTTTGATTTACAACAGTGAAGTTATTTAGACAGAGTTTAGAACCATATGTACCATTTTTTTAAGCCATTAATTGGATCGATACCCATTGGAGAGGGACCTGGAGACGTAGCCCAGTAAAGGGGGTAAAATCCCTTAACAAACTCTGTTTGTGACTCTTTCTGTTGCTGTGTCTCATTTCTATTTCAACTTGGTTTTATTAGAGTTGCATTTCAGTTCTGTTTTTAAGCATTCAATTAACTGTTAAATGTTGTTCATTAATTAACCTGTTAAACATATTCTTTTGAACAAACTTTTAATGCACTCAAGTTGAGGTCCGACGGATCATATATGGTATCAGAGCTGGTTAACTGCTTGTGCAAGTTTGTGAATGCTTACCAGGTTGAGGTTAAAATGTGGTGAAGGAGAATTAACTGAAGGAGATCCTGAGATTGGCTCTAGGAGAACATTCTCAAGAACCATGTCTTCTCCATGAGGGGAAGAAGAAGGACATACAGAATGGGAAAAACCGATTATTTCAGAGTCTGAGTTTTTGGATGCTTTTATGAGCATGAAAGCCATGATGGAAATTCTACTCGATGAGCGAGCAGAAAGGAAGAAGAAAGAAGAAGGATCTTCATCCAAAGATGTAGAAGTGAAGAAGGAAGAAAAGGGTAAAAGGAGTAGGAGGAAATGGTGATCCTCTTGATACTAATCAAACTTTCTCTTCTTCTCATACTTATCATTCAAATAATGCAAATTATAATATGCCTTATTTCAAATTGGATGTAAAATTTGAATTACCAATTTATGATTGAGATTTAGATGCTGAAAAGTTAGGCAATTGGATCAAGCAGCTTGAAGTATATTGCAGGGTGCAGGGCATTAATGATGACACTTCCAGGATTCAATTGGCCACTTTGAGGATGAGTGGAATGGTTCTTACTTGGTGGGAGAGCAATATTCAGCAAGATCTTCGAAAGAATGGTAAAATTATTTCAGTTTGTAATGAATTCATTGAAGTATTAAGGAAGCAATTTTATCCTTTAGGTCATATGCAGCAATTAATAATGAGCTGGAAAACTTTTAGACAAGATAAAGGACAAAGTATTCAGGAATATACTCATGAATTTAGAAAGAGGGCTATTGCATTGAATGTTGCATTAGATACGCAAGAAACTCTTCTTAAATATATTGGTAGAATGCATTCTTATCTGTGACATACTTTGTTGATGTTTAATCCCAGTAATTTGGATGATGTATGTGTTCAAGCTACACATTTAGAAGCCAGGGGTAAGCATGATAATGATTCTTTTATGAAGAAGTCATCTAAATTTGACAACAAAGATAAAAGCAAAGAAAAGGATAAGAAAGCAGCTACCATCAAGAAAGAGGGTGAGAAACCCACATGCTCACATTGTCAGAAAGAGCATGATGTTTCGAGGTGTTGGAAACTTCATCTAGAATTAAAGCCTAAATGGATGGGAAGAAATAAAAACAAAGATAAGGATAGTCAAGCAGCTACTGCAGCAATAATTCAAGACTTGGAATCTGATTCAGGTGATGAGACTAAGATCACAGCAATAGGGATCTTAGGTAAAGATAAAGGTATATCTCTTTCCATTGATGCAAGCTCAAGTTCTAATTCATGTGCAAGCAAAAGTACAAATATACTATCTACTTCTAAGCGAAGTGATAAAAGAAGAAGTGAATTGTTTCATGTTCGTGTCATTACAAATCATACAAAGATTGATACATTGTTTGATAGTGGTTCTCAAGTGAATTTGACATCAGAAGAAGTGGTTAAGAAATTGCATTTGGTTACTAGTCCTCATGAAAAACCCTATCCTCTTGGTTGGGTTACTAATGATACATAGTTGCAAGTTACAAAGAAACGTGTTTTGAAATTTGCAATCACTGAAAAGTTTAGGGATGAGGTAGAACTAGATGTTTTGCCACTTGACATTTGTGGAATTGTACTTGGGAGTCCATATTTGTATGACCGAAAAGCAGTCTTTTATAGAGAGCAGAATAAGTATCATCTTTTTAAATATGGTGTGGAATACATTGTTCGTGCACATCGTATGAAAACAAATCTAGCATTAGTCGCTACAAGTCAAATGAAAATGATAGTGAATGCTAGTAGGAAGTTTGCATTAATGGTAGTTAAATGTGAATCATTGGAAAGTGGTAAATCACTTAATAGAGATGTACAACATGAAGTGCAGTTGCAGCAAAGCATGCCTCTTCCAAATCTTGGCATGAATTAGATGGTTATTCAAAATACTGTTCATGATTATTGTAAGACTTGGGGTGAACAGTTGCAGCACATGCAGTGCATTAAATCTCCTTTTGAGTGTTGTTTTTGTTATCTGTTGAAGTCACATGTGGACTTTTCTTTTGGCACAAAAGATGTGAGAGGTGGAAATCATGATGCAAAGAAAACAGTGCAGCAAATAGTGCAAGAATAGCAGGAGACAAGTCGGGAAATTTGCAAAGTCGGGCATGAAAATCATCATCTGTTTGAGATTGAAAAACAAGTTTGGTTGCAGATCATCAAGGGAAGGTTGAAAGGTAAAGAGCTCAATTTTGTTTATGATCGTTTTGAGATCTTTGAAAAGAAGTGTAAACATTCTTTCTGTTTGAGCTTATCTCCAGTTGCATATGCAAAGAATTTTAAATGGTATGAACCTCCTTTGGTCATGGACAAGGAGACTAATATGCAGATTCTAAGCAAGGCAGGATGTATGGAGATTGGAAAAGTGAGGAAGCTGTATCCTCACTTACCTGCAGGGTGATCTAGGCTTTTGGAGGTCCAAAATATCTCCAATCGGGAGGAATGATCCAAGGGGTCATTCGTCATCAAAGTAATATTGATCCAAATCAAGGAAAAAAATGGTACAATGGCAGCCAGGTTTGGTAAACATCAAGATTTTACCACATTTAAAATGGCTATTACATATGGTTTTGCATAGAGAATGCTATGCGCATAGGTTGTTGCTTTCCACATGTCATGATAACTATCCTTAACACATGTTCCGAAGACTAATACAACCACCAATGTATATGCTAAACCATATGATACAACCACCAATGTATATGCTAAACTATATCATGGTTTATGTGCATATATCACATGATATAACATATAAATGTTAAAGTTTGGTAACGTATGCATATCCCATGGTTCAATGCATAGTTAATGGTTATTGTAATATGCCAACGGTTATGACAAAGCCGTGACATATGTTATATGGTTCAACCACATTACAACCATATGATATATAACATATGTGTACAGCTGTTGCAACATTTGGCGGGATACGCAAATGTAACGTTAAGTGTGGCATCGTCATATTGCATAGCCAGCATACATCCTGTAACATTTGTGAGTTAGCCCTCGCGGTTATATGTAACATCAAATGTTATTGCATAGCCCAGCAACACCCCGTAACATTGTGAAGATTGGGTGTGCAGTTAAGTGGTGGTTACATTATATGTGACATAAACCATATTGCATGGCTTGGCGACAGTTCATTAACATTTTAAAATCCCGTGCAGTTAATTCATGGGTGCGCAGTTAGTGGAATAGCCATGTTGCAGGGTTCGCGGTAACATCAAATGGTTATGTGAATGGGTGCGCAGTTAGTGGCTTGGCCATATTGCAAGCTGCGTTGACATTTGATGTTTTGTGCACAGTCTAATCCAACATCTGGCAGTTATCATGTTGGCTGCACAGTTAACATTTGGTGGATCATAGAGATAGCAGAGTTCCATTTATATCTACACTTGGTGGAGTTCAGATCTTTCGCACAACGGGTATAATGTGTATAACAGAATCATTGCATTGGTATAACATTTATCCATTGTTTCGCAGGATTTGCATATATTATGTGTTCAACCCTGTTACTCGTAGGATTGCAATGCCAGATTTGGTATAGTGATTAGTTGAAATGTTTGGCGGGATGGCAAATGGATATAACATTTGGTCCCATCTTGGCATATGAGTAACGCTTTGGCAGGTATCGTATTTGGCATAATTTTGTTTCCACATTTGGATAGTATGAACAGTCTGTTTGTAATGTTACGGGAATATGGAATATGGAACGGTCTGTTACGATGAACGAGTTGGCATTTGGCAGGAGGATGCAGAACATAATCTTTTGTAAAATTTTGGTGAGTTGAACTGGTGACTATTCCTCCCACTGAACGCTTCATCTGCTCGATGCTGGCCACATTTAGAGGGTATCATTATGGTGCTGGGGAGAAGATGGTAGAATAGAACAAAAGCTCCCAAATCGGATCTGAATGTGACGATCTGCTATTTTATAAACAAACGTTTCAGCCAGTACGCACGGTGGAGAGGGTTTGGCTGTAAATTCCTCTTTTGCTGTTCTGTTCCAGTCGACCATTCTCTGTATAATTTGGTTTCCTTATATTTTTAAGACCAATTTGTATCTGTTAAGAGGGAGGTCTTGAAGACTGTTTATACAGCATTCTGATTTACAGCAATGAAGTTGTTTGGACAGAGTTCAGAACCATATGTACCATTTTTTAAAGCCATTAATTGGATCGGTACCCATTGGAGAGGGACCCGGAGACGTAGCCCAGTGAAGGGGGTGAACTCCGTTAACAAACTCTATTTGTGACTCTTTCTGTTGCTGTGTCTCATTTCTGTTTCAGCTTGGTTTTATTACAGTTTTCATTTCAGTTCTGTTTTTAAGCATTCAATTAACTGTTAAATGTTGTTCATTAATTAACCTGTTAAATGCATTCTTTTGAACAAACTTTTAATGCACTCAAGTTGAGGTCCGATGGATCATTTAGTGGTTTGGGTATTCTGTCTCCCGTAAAGGTGAGTAAAAATTTTAACAAATTTTTGGGAACTAGTTCTAACGTATCTACCCTTCGAATATCTAGGTCTATTCATGAAAAGATAAACTAAAAAAGAAAACCTATGATACTACTATTACTATTGGATTTGGGCGTGCTTGTTATAACGGATGCGCAGGTTCTTACGTCTCGTGTTACCACTCCCCTGCCACCAGTATATTTCTAAACTTCATAAATGAATTCTACTTATTCTACCTTACAGAACAACTCCTCAGAAATGACACCAAACATGTTGGGTGTTTTATTATCTTAATTAATTCACTAAATATTTAATTATCGATCGTGGTTTGGAAACTTAGAGTTGACATAAAATATATGCTAAAGTAGAAGGGTACCTAAGGTGTCGTGGAAATATTTTAACAAAGAAAATATCGAAAGATCTTTCAAAATGAAGAACCGAGTCAAACTCCAGAAATTAAACTACTAAGGTAATTAGGCTAGGAAAAGACTACTAGATTAGAGTAGTATAGATGTATACTACTCTACTATATAAATAATAAAAAGATATAATACTATCCTAAGAAAGTGAACTATCTTTTATAGTGAAATCTATTAATTAATTATTCTGCTTCTTAATTTATGAATTAGAAAGTCTAACAAATTCAAAACTCTTATTATACGAACACAAGAGGTTATATTATTTGAGGCAACATTACAACTACTTAATTTGTCTAAGATATCCAATAACTAAACTATACATGCAATTAACAAATATACAATATTTAAACTAAATTGTCTAGTTCCATTCTCCTTGAGGATTCTGAGGATATGCATTCATTGTCAATGGAATTGGAGGATGAGGTGTATCAAAATGGCTTTCAAAAGAAATAAAGAAACTGAATGTAATTAAGTCTAATTGAACCTCTACAAATAGATGTAAACTAAGGAGTGTCCAATTACAAGTAATAGTAAACATTTTGATTTATTCCATAAGAAAATGACTCTAATTGAAAAAGATGTTATTAACAACCAATCTATTAATTAAGAAATGAGATTCTTTTAATGGACCACTTGAAATTAAGGGTATACTATTCTCGCATGAAACAACTATAATTGAGAAACAAGTAGAAAAAATTATATAAACAAGTATAAAACTTAATAAAGAAGCAAGTAGAAAACTTAATAAAGAGGTCTTATTTTCTTAATCTAGTCCTATTCTATGAACATCTTTAGTAACTATACAGTGAGTAAGATAAACCTTGAGCTAGAAATGATGGTCTTATTATAAAAGACTAATGTGGCTTTTAGATAATAGAATTAGCAAAAGTATTCAATATGCGATGTAAATAAGAATGAAGTACACTAAAGTAGAGGTGTAAGTAACAAACTCTAAAATAGTAATGAATGAAGGAGTCAGGGACAAAAAGAAACACAACTCAAAATTGAGATAAAAGGGAGTGAAAGATAGGAATAATTATAGGACTTAATAGAGGCTTGAGGTGGTCTAAAATAGATTCCTAATTATATATATATGACTATTGTTTAAGAACATAACACAATTCAAAAACCAATAAAACAAAACTTTAAATAGTCATCAAACAGAATAGGAAATATTAAAGGCTGAATGAAGGTCTGGATGACAGTATAAATAGACAGTCCGGATGGGAAAAACAATGCAAATTATGAAATAGATAGCCTGAATGATCTTAACATTAGTTGATTTATGCACATGAGGATGCAATGCAGAAAAGACAATGATTAAGCTTATTCAATACCTAAAATGACAAAAGAATAACTTGTGCTAATATACAACTAAAAAGAGAAACTACTTCCTATTGTTTAATGAGACAAACTACGAAATAACTGAAGTAAATATATAACTAAACAAGAATTGAAAGAATCAAATATAACTACAAACTAAACTTAAGACATTAAACTAATCAAACTCTATCGGATTGCAAACATGGAACTAGGAAACAAGCTGAAAAGAAAACTGGAAATGACTATTGCGCGACCGGTCACTTGCGATACTAGAAATGGAAACTATGTTAACAACACAGTAGAAATTATATTACTCATAGCAAACACATGTTACAAGAAACAGGAAAATAAACAACATCAATTTATAATAAAATCAAACTACATACAGAAACTGGAAATGTGAATTACTTAGCTGTAAAAAGGAAAATAACAAAAAACACACAGAAATGGGATACCACTGGTTTTTGAGGGGCCCTCTCAGCAATCAGGGTTTGAATTCAATTAATCAACCACTCACAAAAATAGAGACATGTATGCACAGTTGGAAATAGAACTTATATTGAATTGAGAACAGAGTTTACATAGCTTCTTTTCTAATGGTGACTGATTATCCACTAACTAGCTAATCCGACTCTTGTTTGTAGATGAATTTATATAGTTTTTACATGGATGAGCAAGTCGAAATTTTCAGTGGTCGACTGCTCCAAAAATATTCAACCTTTAACTGCTAATCAAACAACCATGTGATTATTGGCAACAACGTACATCCACCTTCCCGATCCTTTGCACATTGGTTCTCCTCGCGTGGGCTATGGGTGTATGGATCCTTGTTGAAGTGGGAATGAAGCATGGTGTCAAATGGAGAGGGTATGGTCCTGATAATTCTATATAAAATACCATCACATCAGTAGAATGCGTGGACAACAGAACAACAAGAAATCATTATGTGCTTTAAACCTTTAAGAATATTCCAACTAACAGCACGCAGATTGATCGGAGGACTGTATGGCGAGCTGGATGTGATTTGTGCATGTTTAGTGTAGATGCATGTCCACATGGAGGCTCGTCTACAAACCATAATCTGCAAAGCAAGTCTATGTATTAAACACATTTACAAATATTACATAATTACTAATAAAATCATGAAATAATGAAATTAAAGTAAGACTTGCATAAAACTCAAATACTTTTGTACCTTGGGTTGCCTTGATAAGCTGAATGACAAAAAAGTATAACAGAAGGTAACAAAAGTGTGGCCAAAAGAGTAAATTAATGACCAATAATAGTGACAAAATCGGGATCAACAATGTACCTATGATTTACTTAGACATGTATTATATAATTATATTTTCTTATCAGTAATAACCAAAACTTGGGTTTATAAAGCCAATTTCTATACTGCTATAGAACCTCATTATAAACCTTCAGATTTCGATAGGTTTCTATTAAAAGGGATCTTCTATGTAATTCTATATTAAAAATTCTATCCAAAGCTAATTTCACTATATCGATGATGCAAATCCTGTAACTCTCGATAATCAAAGAGTATATCTATACTACTAGGATTTTACAATGAAAATCAACAATGAATTTTAAATCAAAACCAAACTAAAACCACAATTTTCAACCTTTGTTTCAATATATTACAAATCCAAACATAACTATTATTATTATTTCCTCATGACCCCATCTTAAATAAATAAAAACGTAGTAATGGTCTCACAGCCGCAAATGTTAACTAATCCATTATTACTCAAACCCATTACTGAAGTAGAAATGACCCTTCGCCCTTAAAAATATTTTTAATAAACCAGTGTTCAATTTACAATAAAAATTAAGTAATAATTCATTTGGTTTCCAGATCGAAACCTTCTCTCAGCTAAAACAAGAAATAGGAAATGTTCCATTCTAATAACCTCTAACTCTTAAATTCATCCAAAATCGAGTTCAAATACCATAGGAGTAGTTATACCCATAAAATATTAAAACAATTTGTAAACTAGAACTCATAAATCCTTTTGATGCTAACACTAACGCCTTACAGCACGTTGGGAAATCTTTTCCCTATTTAATTAACAGAGCATTGCTGTACAATAAAAATAAGTAAAATGAAAACAGAGCAATGACCTATCGTCCTTTAACAATATAATTATGTATCTACTGTATAACTCACGACCTTAATAGAGATCGAGAATAATAGACTACAGAGTCTTAACCATGGAAACATCCATACGACCGATACAAGAAACAAATCAACTCAAGTATAAAAATTAGGATGTATTGAATGTTACAATCTCTACTATAAATATGTAAATAAAGTTGATAAATTAACAAGTATAGTTCTTACCGTAAATGGTGAAGAACCAAACCCATATGCAATATTGACAGCCTCATCAATGATCTCAACATTGATCGGCAGACTATGCGACTTTGGTCTGCCATGGGACACCAGCTATATATTTGTTCACATAATTTGTTAGATAATTAAATAGAAATAAATTGCGAAACAATTGAAAATTGTGATATAAAACAAAATATAATATGAAAATAATGAGTTTTACTTACAAATCGAAGTAATCCATCGTCCCAGAAGTCTGAAGCAAGGCCATAGCACATGCCTCCGCACGATGTGCAAGGGTGTGGAGTAACACGATGCTCTGAATGCTCTGCATCTTCTTGTGTGATCTATAGATGGGGCAGCCTTAGAAGTGCCAACCCCTTGGCCTAGATTGCCTTGGACATCAGTCCCATGCTGAAGCAATGTATCTTCCAAGTCAAATAATGCCTCCTGTGTATCCTCAATCACAAGACCCGCAAAAGGATATAGCCGAGGGGATTTTGGTGTGCGTGGAGGGCATGGCACATAGTTAGGATCCGTCCTGGCCCCTTCCCTATCTTGGGGCATCCCATGAACAACACCCTGGAAGCCTATGATATAGAAATAGTTAACATGTTTCCCTAGGATGAATTATGCATATAACTTCCTAAGGAAATAAAATGGGATGTCCTTATTCCCATGAGGGTCTTCATCAAAGACCATATACCAACGATCGATCCAATTGGCCTTTATATTTGGTTCCATGCACCAGTCTATGGAAATCTGTGCTCGACTGGTGGGTGGAACCAATCCAGTGCTAGGGCCCTGGAATAATGAAAATAATTGGTATTTTGTAATCTTTCGATCTTTGATGTCTTTATAACTCAATCCATTAGACTAGTATTCCCTCTTGGATTCTCTATATGAGATAATGTTGTATAGAGCTCCTTGGTCTTTGGAAATTGTGTTTGTTATTGTGTCTAGTGCATCGGCTAAAGACTGTATCAAATGATCCCCCCCTCTAATAGATGAGCTAAGGCGCCTGAATGATGCCAAACGTATAAGAATTTGTGAGTTTTGATCTTGTTCCCCCTCCAGGTTTGGGTTTGGGTTCATGTTTGGGTTAGGTTCTGGGTTATTAGAGGGTTCAGTTTCCACATTATCTTGCTCATTTTTGTTATCTCTTAATATTTAAACAAAAAAATACAAATTGTTTTAATTTATCATTCTTTGATTTCATTCAATTTTTTTTATTAAATTTGTATTAAACAATTATAAAAACTATGAAATTAACAAAAATAATAAAGAATTTAAAACTAATTGAAATGGATAAGAGAAGTTACCTACCATTGGAGCCAAACCACCTCCAACTTGACCTCCAAATGGTGAAACACAAATCGCCTCTGCATTTTTTCAGCAACACGGTTTATCACTCTCCCGATGCTTCACTGTGCAAATGATATTTGAGGCCCGCATCCTCTGTTTTGTTTTTTTTTTTAGTTGTCAATATCGCATATATCGCATATGCGATACTTCCTTATGAACCTTAGCCTTGTATCTGGTCTTGGGTTATTCCAAACATACCATCAATAACACATATGCATTCTCGATTTACACTTCGAAAGTGCGTTTCCGATTTCTTAAGTGTCACTAAAAAGTGGAACCAAATTCATGTGAGTGCCCAATCATTATTTATTAGTTGTAACGAAACCTATCAGTGGATTCAATAATTAAATATACATATTGCAAATATAAAGAGAAATGTCATTCTTCTATAGCAATGCATCTTCAAAGAAACCTTTAACAGTTCTATATTTGGCTTCTAGGTGAAGATGTAAGTTATTTGAAAGGCCGGATAATTAGTCAAGAATGAATTGAACTAGAAAAACTTTCAAACTCTTATATATAACAAAATATCTATGAGTTGTTTGTTGATATGTAGAAGATATTAAATAGCTACGATGATGATTAGAGAACAATTCAAAAGGAGGAATTATCGTTGATAAGAATTGAACTTTCCTTAGGATGCACAGAACCTAAAATAAGATGATTAGAGAACAATTCACAAGGATGAATTATCGTTGATAAGAATTGAGCTTTCCTTAGGATGTGTGGTAACCTAAAATAAGATTGCACTAAAATTTGGATTCTAAGAAGATTTTGAGATTGACTAAACCTATGGAAAAGGTTGGAGATATTGGTCTTCTACAATTGTTTTTATCAAGTATGGTTGAAATAAAAGGTAGTTTCTTATCAACACTTCTGACTTTCAAAATGAAATAATTTATGGTGGACCATGAAAATAAAATTTATGATGGGAAATTTATAAGTACAAGTTCAAGGTTCATTTAGACTTGTTCGAAACCTACCAAGAAATTTCACAAGAAAGAGAAAATGCAACATGATATTTGGTGGGGAACAAACATAAATAAAAACATAGATTTGCACTAAGTGTTACTATAAATGAAGGTATTCAATTGATAGCATGCTCTAACAGGGTGAAGTTTTCACTTGAATTTATATAAATGAATCTATATCAAAATAATATGTAGGAAATATTTATGAGCTGCAAACATAAGGATTACAAGTCATTCATCTACCTGATGTGATTTCACTCTCGCTAAAGATTCTAGTAGATCAATTGATTGTGCCATCTTCCCTACTATTTTCTTTGTTAACAAGGCTATGCTATCCAAGTGCCTTTCCATGCTTAGTCACTTGTCGACAATTTGTTTCTATTCATCATTATGTATTTATAGTGCTTGCACAATCAAGTAATGATGATGATGACTTGGATGCATTCTTTGTTAATGAACTTAAGTTTGTGAAATTATTATTGTATGATGACACAGTCCCATAATACATTTATATTTTGGAAATCCAAGCCTTTATTTCTCTCTAGTATGACTAATCTTGTCAACCAACAATTTCATATTTTATTGCATGAGGAGGATGTCATGACACCTTGCCTAGACTTATTCAAAAAGTAGTTGGCTCTATTACTAGTGTAACAATCATTAGTTCAATTTATTTTTCTAAGGAATTTCTCTCCCTTGTCAGAGTCCTAGTTTCGTCATCTTTAAGGTGTTTCGCACTATGGGAAGCCAATTTTGTACCTACTCTGTTTCCTTACGAGAAAGTTCATTAAGAGAAAGTTCATTCTCATCCTTTAGTTTATTAACCAAGGAGGATGTTGATGAATGAAATCTCTACTTTGGGCTATATCTCTTGGAACATGTACACCTAGCAGTACAACCCATCTTTATGGATCACAAGAGAGAACATTTCCATTTTTCTTGTGTACCATATTCAAAAGAGAAATAATCTGGGGGTGTTTTTTTCACTCACATTAACATTGATGCGTAATCTTATTCACAAAAACCCAACTTGCTTTTATGTTTTGAATGCTGCTAGTCTTCATAATGATTTTTTTTCAGTTTTTTTAAAGATTATATCATAGTTGGGGTGCTTCCTTCTGCATAAGAAGTTACTTTCATTCTAGTTTTTGGATGTGTTATTCTTGACAACCTTAGTCTCCAAGACATCAAGGATAAAATGTTTTATAATGCTTTGTAAATATTTTCACCTATGGATCCTCTTTACGAATTTGACAGTGGATACTCTAGGTTATATTTCTTCTTGCATAAATGAACTATCGATGCATATTTCTTCACTAAGATTTGTTGGTATGGACATGTTATTGAAATTTTAAACATTATTTCAAAGATGGCATTGAGCACTTGAGAATCTACATCCTTTGTGACCACAACTACTTTGAAGAGTTTTCCTTAGTCACTTAAGCATTTTGTTGACACAATAAATATCTCTTATAAATATACTAATATCTTAGATAAGTTGTCTATTCACAATACATGAATCATCCAATGTGGTAATAACATGACACTTGTATTTTACTTGCATGAGTACATCTACAATACTATAATCACAATTTTTGAATCCTAAGAAGTGTTACGTATTTATTGTTGTTGGGTGCATGCTTATGGAAGGAAGAGGTCTTTAGGGAAATGGATTGTGGGGGTTTTATCCCAATGGATTGAGATGGTAAACTTTTCATGACAATGAGAACATAGTGGGGAACAAATTTATTCACCTACCTAGAGCATGTAGGCTGGAAACAAAAGGATGCAAACATGTTTTCCATGACCTACCTTGAACCAAGATTTATGACTCCTTACATGAGAGTTGTGTTTAAATGGACCATTTCACGCTAGAAACATCCAATTTTGGCACTTTCCAGGGCCTCTCCATTTCCATATTAGTCTTGTCTTTTTATATCAATGATAATTTCATGTTTGATGAGAAATAAAGGTAACAACAATTTTTTCATCCCATTGAAAACAATGGAAGTATGCCAGCAACCAGCATGATAGTTAGTTTTTTTTAAAATCCTCTCCATAGTGATGTAAATAGTTGGCACATTGAGCGTGCAAATGCACAATAAATATTCCCTTGTCTTTGATGGAGTAGAAAAACGTATTTGAGGCCTAGCTAGGTCTACTGAATTACTATCTAGTCCTAGAGGACTGATGCTGAAAAATATTTGAATGGAGTGTACACACTTCAACTAATAACTATGTAGTTTCCTTGGAAGCTTATAAAGACCTGGAAATTCTCAAAGAAATTAACTTGATGGAATTTGGGGTAGTAGGGAAGTTTCAAACAATAATTTCATTGCTCTTTTGGAAGTCTAAATCCTCAAATATCCACTTATCTAGGATCATCACATGAAGAAATTCCTCAATGTTTCAGAGTTTCATGTGTTGGCATGTGCACCAAAAATAAAACAAAGGTGAATATCAAATGGAAAGCCGGCCATATCCATCTAGAAAGGACTCATAGAATTATTATAACATGATGGATCATAAATTATTAGTTTCTTTCCTATTCCATAAATTTCTAGAATCATTTATGTGCACTAGGGACACTCATATTTCAAGAAGTGCAAGGGTTGTTTGTCTCCTAGGAGGTTCAAATTATCTGCACCTCCCAATCCATATTGGCATTAATTGTTCCCTTCTATTTTATCCTCTTTGGAATTTATAATTGATCTTCTCATGCTACTCAAAGACAACACAGTCTTGAAGCAAATCACCAATGTTGGAAGTAGAGAGAACAAATTTGTTGTGTAAATGTGAAGTTATGGATTCGGTTTTTTGAATCAATATTTACTCTTAGTTGATCCTTATCTAGTTAAAACCATTTAATTATGTGCACACATATTTGGCAATTGAATAAAATAAGAACTAATAGAAAATAAAAAAAACTCTAGAAACATTTTCCTCATCATAGTTTAGAAGTCTTTTACAAAAGTCCAGTTGGTCTAAAGGTTGCAAATCTCTTGAATGAATCTGAATTTTGAGCTTGGATGATGAGAATCCTTGGTGTATGCAAGAGTTTCATTCAATCAAATCCATCCTGGACCATTTAAAAAATGAATAATGGAAATAAAGTATTCAACATTGGGAGTGAGGACTAAAAATTCTTTGTAAATAGAAAAGTTGAGTGCTAGTATTTTTTTCCTTATCAAGATTTGTTCTAGGATTATTTCTATATAGATAGGAAATATTCACAATAATAATATTAATATAATGTAAGAGCACATCCTAACTAGTACAATGTTAGACCCTGAATTCTGATGGTGGCCGTAATATTATTATTACTCCATATCGTAAGCAAACTATGTGTAGATTTTCCTTTAACAGCCCAAAAAAATGATTGATGCTACTTCAACTTTTCAATGAAAGACTACTTGTTGGTCCTAAAATATGTTTGGAATATGCTAGAAAATTCCTTTTGTCCACAATTTTCTACTCATGGAATTTGCATCACTCCCCCAATCAATAACTACAAATTTAAGTGAGAAAATACTATATTTATTCATATATCCAAGAACAAAAGTGATAGTACTATTCAAATACTAGATTACACTTTTACCAACCTACTAGTGTACTACATTAGGCTTATCCATTATTTAACTTAATTTATTAATTGAATATAGTTTTACCAGCTACTAGTGTACCACATTAGGCTTCTGCATGACCTAACTTAATCTACTCACTATTAACTAATTTAATCAAAAAATATGTATGTATACTTCATTAAAAAAACATTAAGAAAAGTAGTCTACACATCCATATAGTTAAGACTCCAATCATAATAGGTATCCAATGAAAGCCTCAATTTCTATGGGACTATATCTAGAAGATGGAGAGAAAACATTATCATAGTC
This sequence comes from Pseudotsuga menziesii, assembly GCA_001517045.1. Taxonomy (NCBI): domain Eukaryota; kingdom Viridiplantae; phylum Streptophyta; class Pinopsida; order Pinales; family Pinaceae; genus Pseudotsuga; species Pseudotsuga menziesii. The sequence goes on from LPNX010567845.1 coordinate 103,395, forward strand.
AACATCAATTTTCTAACTTAAACATTTGTAAACAAATCTTGCCTTATACTTTTAAATGGAATAATGCACAAGCCTCTAGTCATGCTTAGTCAACCTCTAGTCATGCTCAATCAGCCTATGCTTAGTCCTATTGGAAGAAAAAATTCATTACGCAAGATCCAACTTGCAATAAATTTGTTTTAGTTGTCTTTGAATTATTGATCTCTCGACAGCAAGAGACATTTTCCTGTCTGAGATCGATAGTAAAAATTATTATAGGAATTGTTTTGAGAAACAACCACTTTTATGAACAACAGGATGACCTTTCATTTGTACAGTAGAAGGTATATTGCTATTCATGGTAGGATGACTTTATATCACGTAATACAAAAGAAATGGATTTAAGACTTATTTTTATTTAAAATCATTAGTATTTCATAGTTAATAGAAAATACAATTTCTTTAAAGAAAGATGTCACAATGAGGACTCTATCTAGGATTCTCTATTATGGAGGTAGGTATAGGGGAAGTTTTTTTTTATTGAAAATCCTATTTTAAGGCTAAGATACATCTTGGGAAAAAAATTCCATGTAGGAGGAGTAACATATCAATATCCATGGTTCAACCATTCCATAAAAAGAAGGCGATATATGCTTAAGATGATGGAAATATTTTATATACTATAGCCTATGGTTAAGATAATGGAAATATTTTATAGCTTGAAACCTCAACAAAATTGTTACAAAGATGGGTTAATGATATGAAGGCATGTAGCCCAAAAATTACCAATTTACAAGGCCAGGGAAAAACTTAACTGCAAAATGTCATCATCACTGACATTGTTGACTCTATGGAGATGAGACATTTAGGAAATTATTTAGGAACAACAGTAGTGTGGGTTATCGTTCTTTGATTCTATATATAAAATGCACTCAATTAGTGGCTATCAATTTTGATATTTAAATTTGATGTTAAAATATCTTATTCACTAGATCAGGGACAAGCCATGTGGTAATTCCCCAATAATTAAATACACAAACAATGAGGATTCCTCAAAATTTTATGCTGGAAATACTTTATAGCCTATAATATTGGATCTTCAACACCATTTTTATGAGAATGGGTTGCTGATGTGAATATATGCAACCCAAAAATTAAGAATGTACAGGCCCAGGAACTGAAAATGGCATAATATTTGGCACTATTGACTCTATGGATATGAGACATACAAGAAATTGTTTAGGAACAAGTAAACTGTGGGATATTTGACGCCTTGTATCAAATGTAATCAATGAAAAGTTTATCAAATTTGATGTTAAAATAATTGAGTCACAAGAATAGAGACAAATCATATGGTAATCCCCCCACAACTAAACAAGCAAATAGTAATAGAGTATAGTTGAAGGTTCAATCCATATGCAATGAATTTTTCAAATAAATACATGACATGCATGAGTATTTATATGCTTGCAACACACAAAATTATTGTTGGTATTTACTTGTCCATAAAAATTTACAAGTTGGATCAATATATGGCCACCAAAGAAGCTATGATGGACTGTATAGTACATCCCTCCAATAAGATCGTGAGCTCCTTATTTATGTCTTAAGTACAACATCTTAGATCGTCAGTTAATTTTTTAAGCCATTCAACGTATCATTACTTTAATTTCATAGATAATTACACCCTCAATTATAATGAACGGCATACTTTACAAATCAGTGACTCACCAATCACATTGTTTTCCTAAAAGGTAAGTCATGCATAGGTACCCCATATAGGATTTCCTTTATTCCAAAAGTATTGCAAAGCTTCAATCTACATGTTGATAGATATAATATTCAAATAAGCATATATTGTTACCCAAACTTCATGCAACATATCTAAACCTAGATTCGTTAAAATGTTTCATTACATCTTCATCGACTCTTGCTCTCTTCATAGAAAAAATTATGTTCAGATAATAGAACAAAGAAAAGAATTGTTTTACTTTAAATGTTCAAACTTCCATGCAACTAATTGTCTAATATTTTTAATGGATGAATTTTGAAGTAGGAACAATCCAACATCCACTAATTACTTTAGAGATGCACCTTATGCAACAAACAACACCAAAGTAGATATGATGTAACTAGATATGCTAGAAAGAATAGATATAAATTATCATAGAATGGGGAGATAATAGATGGAATATGTTTAGAAAGAGGAGAAAAGAAATATAGATTGATGATGAAATTTAGAAGGATTATACCATTAAAATCCAAGCATACAAATATGCATCACAACAATGAACAATCTACAAATCGAATATGCATCAAGTAGGGTAAAGGAATCAATTTATAAGCCGTAAAATTAGCCTCTCACTGGTTGGAATAAATGCAAATTTAAATTATTTTGCCTTTAGTTTCCAAGTAGCCATAAACACATCTAGATGGAACACATGAGCACCATGGAATTGGAGATCATGGACATTTTTTGTGTAACCACTCACGTACCCATGACTTACCTATTGAATTAAATCATCAGGACACAATGCAAGTGCTATCCTAGCATGTTTATCATGTCATATTCCTTATTCTAGTGCACCATTTTCCTTCATTCAATTCATTGTTGTCTACCCATTTCCTACAATAGGAACAACAGAATATGATGCATACCTAAATCATGTATCAGCATGTCTTTCACCACTCACCATTTTAGAAGATATAATGTGTTCCTTCTCTTTTAATTTAATCATAGCATCATTTGATTCCTAGATAGATCATGAATATCGAATCATTTTTGGATGCAATTCAACCAAAATAACCTAGAGATCAAACTCAACACCCAAGGGTCTATCGGATCCTTTTCTAAGAATATATATTTGAAAAGAACCAGAAACTTATCAAACCTCCATTTAGAAGAGACTCTAATAAAAATGTGTCGACATAACTGAAGAGTAGTTATCATCATTTGAATTTGGAAACAATACTCTAGTAGCTATAGTGTGCCAATCTCTGCAATAACATGTCCAAATAAAATAACCAAATAAAGAACATCAAATATCACAGATGAATCAAACATATGATAACTGTATATATCTCTTATAAATCACATATGTGCTATATGTTATTGTTGCATTCCATAGTCATTGAACTCAATTCCTAGCCCATTTTTTCAAGAAACAAAGAGATAATATGAATATCACTATCTTTGTGTACAAATATTAATCCAAATTTTAACTATCTACCATATTCAAACCATAGGAGAATCACATCTTGTTGATCTAGGATGATACTAATGTACTAGACACACATGGCATCATTTCACATGTTATAGCAATGTTCTTAGTGTGAATGAAGGAAACTCCTTCAATAATGTTCCAATTTGAATAAGGAAACAAAATATTTTTGAAGACAATTCTGTCACAATCCATCAACACTTCTATCCTTGCAGATGGAAACACATGATTTATGATGTTCTTCGAAATCACCTAGATTTGATTCATAATAACAAAAACGATGCTCCAAGAAATGCTAATTTTCCTCACAAGATTAACCTATAATTACCCTTTAGGTCTATATTCTACTCATATACTACCATATGAAGGAATAAATATGACGAATTATGCTCATGTAAGCTGATGACTACTCTAGGTGAACAACCTATGCAAATAGTGAGGTAAAAGATGTATTTCATAATTCATGTTTGTAGAAGGAATTCACTGAGAGGCACATGTGAAAGTTGTTGTAAGTACTGACATTAATTAGGATGATAAAAAAAATAACATGATCCTTGGTAACAATCATTAAGTCAACATATTTTCCATCTAAGGTGTGGTATAAACAATAGTTTCCCATGACACTAAAAATCTCAGTCCATAAGTGAATAAGAGATCGGGATATTTAAAAATTGACTTGGTATGGAAAGGTGGTATGTAGGAAATGAAAAGACAACACAAACATTAATTCTCATATATGTTTCAGTGCCTTGGTAGTTGCAAAGTGGAGCATATCCAAGGTTATGTTTTGTTTCAATGGACCATTACAGTTGTTCACTTTAAATGATGTAAGTACCTTCTTATAGTTAATGATAATTATCTATAAATGTGTTGGTTATGTGACTTCTGAAGAGAATGTTTTAACTTATTATTGAGTCTACAAATATTATAATGTATCATGGTAAATATGTGCCATATTAAAGCATTAGAAAAGACAACTTAACTCTAGTTTAGTAGGAGTTAATCATTCAAAGCTTTAGTAAGCTCTGAAACTATTCATGATATTTGTTTTCATCACTCCCAGACATTTTGATTATTGAACTGCTTCTTACTTCTAGGTTTGATGACTTTTATAATCCTAAATATATCCATATCAGGGCCATTGGTGCCATATTCAAGCATAAAAAATGCCAACTCCAACTCTAGTTTAGTAGGAGTTAATACTTCAAATATTTTGTAATATATGAAACTATTCATAATATCATTTTAATCAATTCCTCACATTAGTACTTTTTAATTATTGAATTACTCATTATTTCAAGTTTTGATGACTTTAATCTGAGAAATCAACTACGGTTTACTTTGTTGAACTCCCAACCTAACTGTAAATTTATTTGTGCATATGAATAGAGAGACTCACTCCTTCTTAGAAAAAAGAATAGGTCAAACCCTTTTATGCTACTCAAATCTTATAATAATAATTCAATGCATGACCATGTTCATATATGTAAAGAGAATCACATCTAGATATTCACATAAAAGGGAGTTCCTTCAAACCAATAAATGTCTAGAAAATGTTCCTAACCAAGATTAATGTTCAAATATTGTTTATCACTTTACAAACTAGGATCCCATTATAGAGAGACTTCATGAAATATCAAAAAATAAATAAACAAATAGGATATGAATGGAAAGTGAAACTAACATTCTATCTTATTTCCTACCATGAATGTTACAGGAGTTCCATATTGAGGAGACATCAAATGAGAGATGGAGAGTTCATTGATGCCCAAATTTCTTCTAAGGCCACTATGACCCATTTCTCTTCCTCACCCAAACTATCATTTTGATGTTTTAATATCTTGATTCTTTCCTATATACCCCTTCTCCACCCTATGATTCTTATGCTCTCCCCATTGTTAGCAAAAACCCTAATAGAATCAATATCAGTTAATTGACAAAAATATTCACACACACAAAAAGCCACTCGACTGCCTTGTTTCGATCCTCTCGCAGTTTGTTGGGATTTCTACTAACCTCCTGCAAAAATGAGTAGAAACCTATAATATCTCCATATAATCCAATCCTCCATGACCAAAAATAAAAATCGATCATATTATGTAATTGATAGAGCTTTGTGAAGAAGTGCTTGGTTTGAATCTCGTCCCAACAATTGTAAAGTTTATTCAGAGTTAAAGATAAAGAAATGTAAATGAGTTGTAGGGGTTCAAAAGTTGCAATTTTTCAATTGTTTCCCTTGTTTCAATCTAACAGAAATATCGATTTTTCTTTTTTTCAATCTAAGAAGAATCAAAGCCATTGTTCTCGTGAGATACGAAAATTGGCCCTTTTGTATTTCTCAGGTTATTAAGTGGATTGAATGATTAATGATAAAGTATTTGAGAAGAACCTGATAAATTCCCACCATGATATGAAGTGAAATTTACATTCAATCATTATGGAAATTCACATAAATACTCTCTTAAATACCATCTTAAACTTAACTTTGACCCATGTATTGGTAATGAAAATAAATTTTTCTTTAATGTCTAGGGTAGCTATAAATTTGATCTCATTCGAAATTTGTATATATTAATGCTTTATCACCTTCACCTTCTTATAAATCTACGATGTGGAGTTGTCCAAGCTTCCTTTTCCTACTTTCTACTTCGTGGTTTTTAAGATTTACCCTTTTTAAATTTCCAACATTTTATTTATGGCTTAATTGTTCTTATTGTCAAAAGATCCAAGCTTCTATCATAAAAATTAGACTTGGACTTGTGAAATAGAAATATAATTTAAAATTATAACAATTTTAATTTACTATTTAAAATAGTATGAATATTTGATGTTCACAACAATGGTTGGTGGAAGACACAAGATAAAATGTTAACGATAGTAAAAGATGTATTAGATTGTGGCTTAAAGTGAGTTCATTGTTTATTGTTAAAATAGTTATTTATAAATATGTTCTAGTGTTTAAATATATTTATATTAAAATTATTCTAAATGGATATTTAGAAGCCTTGTCACATTATGGATTTTTCCTTGAGTGCAGTGAAAGTAATATTTGCGGGGACAACAACCATTAATGATATAATTCATAAATATTCGAACTGAAAGGAAATTCTATATCACAAACATGTCTTTGCCAATTTTTTTGTAATAAAAAAAATGGAATGTAAATCTCAACTCATCAACTACTAGTTCAAAACAAAATTATAGTAATAGATTTGAACCTCTTTCTCAAGAATCAATAAAAAGGGAGGAGAGCCTTATGTTGGCAATCAACATAGAGAATTTTATGGAATATATTATCTCAAGAATGGACCTTATAGATATTAAGACAAGATTAATAAATTTACTTGGTCAAGCAAAAGAATAGGGTGGGCGTTAAAGGTAAAATGTTTAGATCACTTATTAGTCCAACCCTCACTTGCAAATTATTAGGGAAATATATCTTCGTATGTCACCCCCTTTTCCCTCTTAGATCACAATATCATGAGCCTAATTGTCAATTTAAATTAGAATCTAGGACCTACCACCTTCGAATACAATCCCCTCTGATTCTTGGAGAATATAGAAGACTATATTGGATCAACATGGCTAAAAGAAGTAGTTGGATTTCTCTCCTTTGTTTGGAAGAAAGTGTTGAAGCACATAATCCTCGACTTAAAGAGTCCAGCCAAGAAAAATTCCATGCCTCCAATAGTAGAGATATGAAAATATGTTAATGGAAATAGATAGACATAATGAAAAAAAATGTTTAACGTTCTCCATGGAATCAAAAGAATGGGAAATGAAACCAATTTCTCCTCACAACTCAAAAATAATAAGAAGAATACTAGTGCCTTGAATCCCCAACTACATGGTTAACCACAATAAATAATAATAATACATTCTTTAATAAGCAACGAACTACAAATGGACAAGGAACAACATTAAAGAAATCACGAAACTACTCTGGAGGATTTAAGAGAGATTCTTAACCTAACATCAAGCTCCACTTTAAAAGGAATTACTATGAAAAATCCTTTGATGAATTCATGAGATTCAATAACTACTAAACAAAACAATTTCAATCTTCCAATTTTATCAAATTGAAACATTCATCTTGTAAAGCAATTGAGGTGGAGGCCCAAAACTCCCACAAATAACCTTGGAGATAAGGATAGGTAATTGTTTTGATCCTTTCATTGAATCATCCACTAATATATACCTTCTAAACATTCTTATAAATGTATTGACTTATGAGTTTGAATAGGATTTACTGAGTCAACTATGACCTATATCCAAAAAACAATTGAAAATTAAATCAAGTATACTACAACCTACTTCCAAACATTGTTCTTTTAAGTGAATATCCAATATCCTAAAGATAAAATTACAATGTGATTAGGTTTTCTTTTTAGTGGAAAAAAAATATTATATCTCTCCCAACTCTATCACTATCATACTCATCCATATACACTGAAGAAGTAAGAGTGACTAAGACATCAACTCCCATAATTAAATTTTCCAAATAGGATCATTCAATGTATAAATTGAATAAATGCCCCACACTATTAAAAAAAGCAATAAAGAGAAAATGAATCATGTCCACTATCTATGATGGACTAGAACATTGAAGCCACTACAGCATTTCCCCTATCTCCTCCTTCAGAGTGTTATATATAAACTCAACCTACAAGAAGTATTCATTAATAAGATATATTGGAACCCAATAATTTTTAATTCCTATAGAAAGAGGATATTTGATTTGCTTTCATGGCTAGTGTTCTAGGTAAGATATAATAGTCATTCTCATCATCTTTATCATCATGTATAGTGTATTAGTATGGAATCTTGGGCATAACCATGAGTTCTTGAAGTAAGTGTTAAGGATTTCATAATTTTCATTATCAACATCATCATAATCATCATCATTGTCATATATAATTATCATTATTGTCATCATATAATCACATTGTCTTTGTCATCATCATCATCAACATTATCATTGGCATTGGCATTTCCATGATCACTATCATCATCATCACATACTCATATCATCATCATTCTCACCACCACCACCACCATCATCTTCATTGTCATTATCATTATCATTTCAATGTCATCATCATTATAATTGTAATTCTTCTCATCATCATCATCATTTTCATGGCCGTCATCAACATCATTAGTGTTGTCATTGTTGTCATTGTCATCGTTGTCATAGGAATCAACAAAATCATCGTCACCATCATTATTGTAATCATTGTTATCATCATCATCATTGTTATTGTCATCATCATATAATCAAATCATCAACTATGTCAATGTCACACTCTTCATCATTTTCGTCATCATCATATTCATTGCCATTAACATTGTCATCGTCCTCATTATCATTTCCATCACCATCGTTATATAATCACATCATCATCATTATGTTTGTCTTTGTTTATATCCCCATCACCACTGACATTTCCATCACCTTCATTATCATCATCATCATCATTTCCATTGGCATCATCATTGTCATCTTCCTCATCATAATCATCATCATCCTCGTTGAATTTGTCATCATCATTGGTGTCATCGTCTTCATTGTCATCGTTTTCATCATCATCATTATATCATCAACATCCTCATACATTTTTATCACTCATGCTAATTTCGAGGCTATGTATACGAACACAGATGTTGATTCCTCGGTAGGGAAGGGTATAACCAAAAACTTCTTTCGGCTAGCGCAATTTAAAGTCGCTAAGATGGCCTATACCAAAGGGGAGGGCACTTAGCCAAACACCCCACAATGCGTGAGCTGAGCATGAGCATGCCAAAGTTCAAATGAGGAGTGAAATCATCCACTAGACAGACATATGGCCCAAATCCATGGTCGAAAAGGTGTTCGCATAACGAACTTATGCGGAGGATAATGCACCTCATGGTCGAGAAATAGTGTGGATCCCAACTATCTTAATGGTAGCGATAGAGGGGAGAAACCAAATCCTTGATGGAGATACATTTTGCGGAATGAATATGTACGGTGGATAACGTGGCAGGACTACGTGAAATCCCTCAGTCCAATCATTCCCTTTCATTTCTGACCTGTTCAATGAAGAAACCCAATGCTCCATCACATTATTAAGTCAGTTCCTTGGCCTAGACACTGATAAATTCATCACAGAGCCCCTTCTTAGTCGGCTTTATACCGTGATCACCTGCCTAGTTGAGTCATGCAAGCCAAGTTAGTTCCCACAGGTGTTGTGCCACAGGTTTGACGAATTTCTCACCGAGAACATCCATACCAAACTCATGAATTTCAGCGCAACTAGGACTTTCAGGTTCGAGTCCTACTTAATGAAGATGTTCCTTTCCCACAACGACAATAACCTGCTACTACCCAACATGGTGTTGACCGAGGAAATGAGAATATATTACACCAATTTCATGAATTTTCTCATGGCACCGATCTACAGTGTCATATTCCGAAAGAAGCAGCCCCGGGTGTTACCTGAAATGAAAATTTCCTTGCAGCCCTCTGAGGATAGCAGGGTAGGCGACTGGTTCTTGTCAGAGGAGGGAACATTCATTTGATTGTATGGTTTCACTCATCTCCCTCATATGTTTCCCACTTCCCTTACCCATAGGGTCTTCTCTTTGGAATACATCAAGCATAATCTCATCGTAGAAGATGAACTCTTATTGAAACAAAAAGATTCTATCGATATCAAATACCCATGAGATGTGGGCCCTTTCACCATTAAGAACATAAATGGTCTTAATATGGTTGAAAATTTGCTGAATGAAATGGGGCTTCCTTTGGAACCCACAATTGAGTATGACCCTCATCATGTCATCTCAAACAGAAGGACAACTTTCAAGCTGAAATCTTTCAAGCACAAAGAAGTGGTTGGCTTAGTAGAGGATGCTAATTGGAACAACTACCCCAAGAACAACCCCAAAGATGCTGACAGGGAGGAAGAGTTTTAATCTCTTGTGAGGGACATCACATCACCAATGCCTGATATTTCAGATGTAGTCACAGTAGCAACGAAAGTCACTCCACTGTCTAGTTGTCACAATACAGTAAGCGAGCGAGGGAGTTCAGGCCCCATGGATAATGAGGACGAATATTTTTCCAGGTCTCCTAAGAGACAGAAGATGCATAAAGAGGGACAGTTGGTTCATGAGCCTGCAGAAGGAAAAAAGGGACAAGAAGTTACCTCTAACAGGGTTGTTTTTGAAGTCAAGGAGTACTCTTTTGCAGATACCCCTACCAATTCCACACCCCATTTCAAGGATATGAGCGAGTTGTTGGATAAATATAGGGAAACCAAGGAGGTGACCACTGAAGAAGTCCAGAAGCTGTCTGCAGAAGTCAGGAAAATTTCCAATCCAGAGGTGTCACTTATTGTTGACATAAGAGATCAGATCCATAACACCTTGAAGGTGGCACTAATGACAAACAACAGGGTTGCTGAGATAGGGGTAAACCTGGAAGACTTCCCTGTCCCATACCTAATACACTTCCACAAAAAAACTGGGGACATTTTGTTCACAAATTTGCTGAGGGCCACCCTAAAGTTATCCAAGCTAGAAGCCACCAAAATTAAGATTGAGAATCAATTAAGGAAATAGAAGGTAGAGAATCAAGCACGGTAGGTGTAGATCAAAAAGTTCCAGGTCGATCTCCTAGCCGCTGAAAAACATGCGGATAAGAGGGCAAGCACCATGCAGTTGCTAGAAGATAAAGAGAAGTCCATTCAACTGCCCAAGAAGAATCTTCACATCCCCGCTACTTAGTTATTGTAAGGACCATAACTGGATGCGATGGAGGAAGAGAAGGAGAACCTAAAAAAGGAATTACTCGACTACAGAGCGAGACTACTAAAATTCGCTAATAAAGAAAAGAAATGGAAGGAGGACACGACCTCATTAATGGAAAATGAGAAGAAATGGAAGGAAAGATGTGATGAGATAGAAAGGAAACTACAAGGGAGAGAGAAGAAAATAGATGAGAGAATGGTAAGTCATGTAGCCTGGACAGGGGAGCAAACCATAGTCGAGGCTATGTCTCAGGTAAGTCTAGAGGATGTGGAGTTAATAGTGTTAAGACACCATAATGGGGTCTTTGAGAGTATGGCGGCACAAAAATAGCAAGAAAAGAGAACCTGGGAGGCTAAGTCTCAAGACTGGTAGGCTAAATGAAGGGAACTAAAAGCAAAGAACGACAAGTTAACTAAGAGGGCAACGTGCTAGTTGCAGGTCCAGGGAGAAGAAAACATGATTTGGGACACCATTATTGAAGAAGAAAGCAAGTTCAAGCCTTACCTAGACTACATTTTAGACAAATAATTGGTTATCCACTCCTCTGGAAAAGCATTGACATTGGCAAAGGAGAAAATCAATAAAAATCCAATAGAGTATGCAAAACAACCCTATCAACTTCCTAAACCGTCTGTCATAGAGTGATATTAAGGAAGTGAATATCAAGGATAGGATTCCCATCATGATGTGGTAAATAAAGGTGATAAAAAACTGTCACCACGTGGATACGATCCAAGTGAAGGTCGATGTTTTGGCGCAAAGGGTGAGGCAATTCATCGAAGATTTTGACTCCCTGGCCAAGAAGGGACTCCCCTTTTTCAAGCAAGAAGGGGGCACCATGCTGGCCAAATAAGAATACCATGAAATGATAATTACATGCAGATAGGATCACCTGAACTTCCCAAATATGACTCAGCCACTGATAGGTGGTGTCAGAGTAGAAAAAGTGGCAGACGAATTCGAAGTTTTGTTTTCCTTTAGAGAAGCACGTGCTCACCTTCAGATTTTTTCCTACCAAGATCACTTTGAGCTACACATATTGGAGAAAGAGATGATTGCTTTCGAATTTCCGACTCCAGATGAGTGGAAGATAGTCAAAAGATTTAGCAGGACCAAGTATCTTCTGAACATCCCACTCAAGGAGGTTCGAGCCAAACCGAGTCAACAACAGGCCACTAGGATTTTCTCGGAGCATCACGAAATCAGAAAATGAGCTCAATATCCATCACCATTGTACTTGTAATGTCAATCATTCTATGTGTCTTTCATTCTCAACATCAGTGCACAAATTAGGGCATGCATGCCACATCACCAATATTGGAATATACTATAACTAATTTGGGATTGATTCCCCATTTTGGTAAACCTAAGTAGGCTATATTTCGGGGTTGGTCTCAGGGGCCCTTTCATTATAAATAGAACCTCATAGGAGGAGGATAGGAGGTTGGACTCATGTTCATTTTTGAAGCCTCAACGATGGTTTTGTAGTTTTGCAAACAATTATTGGGAGCTTTAATGAATATATTTCTACTACTGATATGAGATTCATCATTGTGTTTGTGTTTAATGTGTTCTTTGCTGTTTAATTCATTTCCATATGTGTATTTCCTGCAAAAATTATTTCTATTTGTACAAAAATAATTCGCTCTATGTTAAGTGCTCTTTTTGTCAGATCAAGCATTAGTTATGTGTTTGTTATGGTGGTTTTAGAATTCATCGTCTGTTAGATGCTCCACCGGTGCTATTTCTGTCAATATGTTCTTCTATTAAAGGTGTTGCAGGGGATTCATCCATCGATAGGTGCCCCTTTTTCTGTTGGGATTTTCACCTGTTTCTTCTCATCACCACTTAAACATATTTCGCTGAATGTTGCGATTACTTTGCCTCATAGTATAGGGGAGAAATATTTTTTTATTAGTTGTTGTAACGTCCTTAAATGTTTCATAATTTGAATCCATTTCTCAATGGTTTTAATGTTTGTTTGTGTTCCAACCTCTTTTATTTCGTAACTATCTTGTTACTAGTAGAAATCTAGTATTCTGCATGCTCTTTAAAGTTTAAATGTGTATGTGAAGGTTACTGTGACAAGAGAGAGCACTCTTTGACTTCCTTGGATAGAAGGAAATCTAAAGGTTGGTTGAAATGGTTACCCCTTGTGACTTCCTACAACAACCATAGGAAAATTATAGGGTGTTGACATCTTGGCACCGTTGTCGGTGATCGAATGAGAAAATCATCCCTGGGAAAACAACACTGCTCATTTCTAAGACCCAGTTGAGAAGCCAGTCTTGGAAATATATTGGTTGTATATGCTCTAGAGACTCCACTCAAGGCCTTTGAATATGACTCCACTGGGAACCCTGAATGCCTAGAAACTACAAAAAAAATTTTCAATGGCTCCATAGCAACTCCACTAGGGAAAATGAGCCCAATATAGAAGATCCGGGAAGGGAATTGGTAAAAAATGAGGTACTCCATTTCATTCCTCCAAGATGTCCTGTCCTTCCTCATACATGTTTTCCTATCCTTCCCTGGGCTGGTTAAAATAGTTTTCCAATATCGATCATGCTTAGGGAAATACCCTAGGCCTTCCCATGTATATCCCTATTCAAAGTCTGAGAAGTCTCCTTCATCCTGTACAAATAATTAGGGCCAAACCCCTTCATCTGAGACTGATAAGCCTCGTATTGCTCTTGATTCCCTCGTACAATTCCCTGCACCCTCATGCAGGGACCTCCAACCATCATCTAATTTAGAATGTCTTCTACCCTCCTCCAAATGGGCCTCATCAATTTCCCTGGTTAAAGGACCATCGACTACTGCAACCTTTCCTCCTCCCATTTTAGATCTCAAGGATCCTTCATCATTTAATGCTTTAGTCCCTCTCGAAGGCTCTACCATAAACCCAATAAAGGCTAAACTGTTCTCCCCCGTACTTCTCCCTGCAATCCTTCATGACCTTCCTCAAGGGTACACCTAACAAATTAAGAAATTATTTGGAGGGAAGGGATATCCGATCGAGAAACATGTGGAATGGTTTACAGACTAGATGGATATGGAATAGGTGAATCATGAGGATATTAAGGTTAGACTGTTTTCCCAAAGCCTCGTTGGAGAGGCCATGAGATGGTTCACTAGTCTTCCAGACAGTTCCATCCTAGGGTACACAGCTTTGGAATAGGCCTTCAAGGAAATACCCGAGGAGGTGTTTGTCTCAGTTCTCCTCCATCAGAAGGGAAAGGAGTGAATCTGTCCAGGATTTTTCAGACAGATTTATTAAAATATATAACGTTAGCCCTCCTAAGTTTAGACCACATCAGGGTACCACCCAACTGCAGTATGCTGAAGCCCTTGACAATGAATTTTCTTTGAGGCTCAGTGAGAGAAGGTCAACCTCTCTGGTCAAAATGATGAGATATTTCATAGAAGTGGAGAGAAATCTGACTGCTTCTCATAGAAGGAGGGGAAAAGAGGAAGGGAAAAGAAAGAGTGGAGATCTCACCATACTTCCCCCATTTGATTCGCTTGAGGATAGGTTGAATGAGATAATCGAGGTCAGGGAGAGATGGATGGAGGAGTTCACGATGAACCTCATCCCCCACCCCACCAATAATCGAGGATTCAAGAGACCCTTGAAGTTTGATCTGAGTCAAGATGCACAAGGGGTCATACAGGAGCAAACGAGCCCTTCTTCGCTAACGAAAGAAATGGATGTCGAACAATTGGAGCCCCATACACCTCCCAATCCTATTTCTTAGGAGGGGTACAATCATCAAGAAAGGGGAAATTTCCTGCATTTGTTCTTTGCTTCATTCATCCTTTTGAGACAAAGATTGAAGACTTCCCACCAAGCTCAGAGAGTGGAAGATAGGGACGAAGTCATGATAGTGGTCAGGACGAAGGACGAAGAGGACCGCCAAGTAAAGTTTGCGGTACACCCTAGTCTTTCGTCCTATGAGAATGTGGAGGAAAAACCCACATTCATAGGGGAATAGTGTTACATGGTGTTTAATAAAAAAATATCCAACCTGTTTCGAGCCCGGTCATTGGGGATTTCGAGAGAGACTATGGTCCCCTGCTGTATGACGAGTATGGAGATGGCTACCTGAAGAAGGAAGGTCCTTGATGGGATACCATGTATTTATATTCTAACCCTAACACCCTAGATTAAGAAGAGAATAGTTCACTCTATTCCATTAGATAACATCCTGACAAAAGGTGGAAGGAAGAGTGAGTTAGGGGGTTCGGTTTCAGAACGGGACGGTTGAGGTCTCAGGCTTAGGGTGTCAACAGTTTCCTTCATAGGAACATGTTGGGAAACAACCTATCAACATACATGAGAACCTACGATTGGGCTTCCTGAATGAGCAGAGAGCCTCCAAACAGGATTCGTCCGGTGGAGTTAGGGTCATTCATGTTTTTCATGATCGAATGGCTACATACGTGGGGTGGTTTTGGCATGATAGGCACATGGAAAAATTCTCAAGGAATGGTTATGACCTGGTGGCTAAAGAAATGGGAAATCACACAAGGAGAGTGTTTAGCCTCAAAAAGATCACATTTTATTCACCTTTCATACAACATTTGTCACTTTATTCCTATCTTATTCTTTCATAAAACCATTAATATTCACCACTTTCATAATAAATATGGGTTTATATTATCATTTTCCAAATCATTTATTTTTTAGTATTTTGAGTGAATTTATGGTTAATTATTGAGAAAAATAACATATTTTCATTATACTTTAAAGTTGGGTGAGTTTGGTGATGTGTACAAGTGTATTTGAAGACTTTTGCAAGCTCAAAAGTGTCCACTTAGCCTCATATTCGAATTGCATCTTCTAGATATGAGCTAACTTCAAGGAGAAGATCATAGACATGTGGAGAGAATACCTCATCCAATATTTGGTTGAGGATTTAAAAGGATGAGTTGTATATTTGTTGAGGATTTTGGGGAATGAGTTGTCTATTTGTTGAAAATTTTAAGGGATAGATTGAGAGAATAGTGGATCTCTAATTATGATCAGTTATCTTGGATTTATGTGTAAACAGGAGGGCTCTCTCCTCATTTTGGTTAGATGCTTCTCTAGTGGTTTGGAAGTAGAAAATAGTTCAAAGTTAGTCATAGAATAGGATTTCTAATTGTTATGTAATGGAGATGATGCTTAATGCACATCCTTTGATTCCTCCATGTCAATATAGATTATCAACAATTTCTTTCTTATGAGTGCTTAGTATAGAATTTCAGTTAATTTCTTTCTTTATGAGTTGTTAGTGTAGATTTCTAGTTGTCTTGTTTATGAATTGTTAGCATAGGTTTATCGTGAGCTCACCAGTTATTGTTAATTGTTTTGCACCAGTTATTGTTAATTTCTTTATACCCAATAATGTTATTTTCTTCATACGAGTTTATTTCATGCATTCTTATGTTTTCTTAGATCAGATTCATTTCTTGTTTTTTAGATTAGATTTATTTTTATGTCATTTCCTGTTTTATCAAGTTTAATTTAATTACATTCATGTATTTTAATTTCAGTTTTAGATTAAGTTCAGTGACACTCTGCCCCTGCATATATTTTGTCTGTACCTCACAAGTTTACGCTCTCCCTGGGTTGACAATTAAATTGTTGGAATTCTATTATAAATTGTCTAATGTTTTTACCCAACATTTTGGCGTCGTTGCTGGGGAGGTGCTAAAAGGAATCAGAGTATAGATAGGTAGATAGTATGTTTTTATTAGATAGACAGGGGGGGACTGTAAGATGCAAAGACGACTTCACCATGGAATTTCCGTGGTGTAACAGCCAAACGCATCCACTTTAGTGGGTTCCCCAAAGCCTTGATTGTTTTCTACAAAGTGTTTATTTTCCTGCAAGTTCTTTCTTTTTCTGCAAATGCAAGTTTGTTTTATGCAAGTTTTCATTTTTCATTTACATTTTTGTAGTTTAAATTTTAGATTGCTTTCATTTTTGGGCGCCTTTATTTTATACTAATTTGTTTTAATTTTATATGTTCATTTTTGTTTTATACAAATTTTTGGTGCACTTTTTATTTTTCTGTTTTTTACTAAGTCATTTCGTACTGTTTTCTTCTGCATTCGTCATGTACTTATTTTTCATTCTTTTAAGTATTTGATTTGATGAGCGTAAGTTTGGATTTGGAATTACTCACTGAGATCCTTGCAAAAGTTGGGATCTCCACTTCCCAAGAAGAGGAGATCTTGACCGCAATTAAAAATGCAACCACTCCTCAAGAAGCAAAGGAAGAGTTAAAATCGAAAGAGTTCAATACATCTCATAAGGAACAAGCATGCAGGAAGGAAGTTGAGGAGGATGAAGAAGGGATCTCGGGTGATCGTCAGGAAAATGAGAGATCCTTCAAAGATCGGTTCCAGGTAAGTATTAGGTTAGAGCAATTTTGTTTTTGTTTTTGTTCTGTTAATTTACATTCATAATCCCTAATTTCTCATACTTTTGAATATATTAGAGTTCATTTTATAAAATCGTATGTAAATATTCTTTTACTGCTTTTAGATGTATGGTTTCACTGGAAATGTCACTATACCTAAATAATTGTAAAATTTAATTAGAGTAAATTAGGTAGGTTTTAGTTTTATTTCCTGTTTAATTTGCTTTAATGTTTCGAATTGTTAAATTTTTTATTTTTAATAGTCTTAATTGCTAGTTTTTATATTGTTAGGAATTTTTTAAAAAAAATTTGATATTTTCTAAAAATTAATGAGATGCTTTATTTCTTTCCATTTTTTAAATTTTCTATTTATATTAGGAATAAAATTAGATTAAGTTTTTTCTAAACCTACAAATTAGTATAAAATTAGATAAATTAATTAATAATAATAAACAAATAAAAAATATATAATAAATCTATATAGTTTTTGTTTTATTTTTATATTTTTTTGTTTGTTTTAGTTTTTTTTAATTAAGTAAATCTTATTTTTATTTTTTAGTTTGTATTTAGGAATATTTTAAATAAATTAAAGAGGATATCTATTAAAAATTATTATTAAAAATATATATTATATTTCTTAATTAATCCCCTAATTTTAGTTTTCTAGTTCTTATAAATTAATTTGAAAAAAACCTATTAACGTTGAACATTTATAAATAAAAAATTTGTTATTAAATTAAGTACTGTTTTTGTTTTCCTTTAATTTTAATTTCAATAAGTTAGT